>JAJSOF020000003.1:39658816-40258816 GCA_025594305.2 Periplaneta americana | reverse complement strand
ATTAAAAATTATTCACTATTTTGCTATCTATAGACCTATTTTACAAGTGATTTACCTCGCATTAGTAGGCCTACATGCTGTATTACAATACGGCAGCGTTTCTCAAACTATGGTCCGCGGACCACCTGTGGTCCTCGAGGTCTGCCCTTGTGGTCCTTCAAAAAAAGATAGAAGAAAAAATAAAATTCAAACGAATTGCATATCACACTATAGCTTAAAATCTCAGAGTTTGGAAATGACACATGGCAATCGAATTTCACTTTTTCTCTCAGTACTGACATTTTATGAAATTTATTACCCTATCCGTCTATCGACTTCCCACTCTACTCTCAGCAACAAAAGAGGGATTTAAAGCATTATACAAGTGGTGTTTCTCGCCATCTCTTCCCTGCACATCTGGCGCCGCGCCTGTAACCCAGCCAGAGACAACCCGAATTCCTAACAGGGGACCAAAGTACCGAACCTTAATTCAATTTTGAAATATAAGTATACTGGTATCAAAATATACTACTAAAATGATAAATTTGCTTTAGAAGGGAACATGAGTAAGGTGGTCCGCGGAACTGTTCAGACTTCAAAAAATGGTCCCCACTTGAAAAAAGTTTGAGAAACGCTGCAATACGGTATTATAGGATGGGGTAGTGCTTTTAGAACTTCCCTCATGCCAATAGCAATGCTACAGAAAAAAATAATAAAAATGTCTTAATAAGTCTCTTGATTATCCCTCAGAACTGTTGTATTCTGAATTTGAAGTATTTAATATCTATCAAATTTATAACAATATCTTATTGAATTTCGTACTTAAAAACCGAAATATATTTAATTTGTATTCACATAAATGCAAAACTAAAATGTCAGACAACATATGCTTGACAGAACCTAAATGTAGTTTACCACAACTGTAGCTCATAATCACAGTATTAACTTCGGTCCAAGGCTCTATAACAATTTAACAGCTAAATTACCAAACATTCAATTTGCTAATGCTTCTTATTTAAAAAATATAAAAACAATTAAAAATTAGGTCTATTGGTTAGGAAGACAATATAAATTTTCAGTTATTGTAATGTCTGTTTTTCTTTTCTCTTTTTACTCTTTTTTGTTAATTAATTAAATACTTGTTTTAAAATTTTGTGGAATGTCTCTGATCACGTTTATGTACTCTTTCGGGGGGTGCTAAAGTGATTTTTATATAGAAAACAATAGGCCTGTGTAGACTATCTTTATTCTAACAATAAAAATGATGATGATGATTATTATTATTGTTATTATTATTATTATGACGATGGGTATTTCAATATTTGCATATTACTTCTTATTAATTTATTAATTATTCCATTAATTTATTAATTCCTCTATTCATTCATCATTTCATTTTTCCATCAATTCATTTATTAATTATTCCATTCATTTATTAATTCTTCTATTCATTCATCATTTCATTTTTCCATCAATTCATTTATTAATTATTCCATTCATTTATTAATTCCTCTATTCATTCATCATTTCATTTTTCCATCAATTCATTTATTAATTATTCCATTCATTTATTAATTCCTCTATTCATTCATTCATTTCATTTTTCCATCAATTCATTTATTAATTATTCCATTCATTTATTAATTCCTCTATTCATTCATTCATTTCATTTTTCCATCAATTCATTTATTAATTATTCCATTCATTTATTAATTCCTCTATTCATTCATCATTTCATTTTTCCATCAATTCATTTATTAATTATTCCATTCATTTATTAATTCCTCTGTTCATTCATTCATTTCATTTTTCCATCAATTCATTTATTAATTATTCCATTCATTTATTAATTCCTCTATTCATTCATCATTTCATTTTTCCATCAATTCATTTATTAATTATTCCATTCATTTATTAATTCCTCTATTCATTCATTCATTTCATTTTTCCATCAATTCATTTATTAATTATTCCATTCATTTATTAATTCCTCTATTCATTCATCATTTCATTTTTCCATCAATTCATTTATTAATTATTCCATTCATTTATTAATTCCTCTATTCATTCATTCATTTCATTTTTCCATCAATTCATTTATTAATTATTCCATTCATTTATTAATTCCTCTATTCATTCATCATTTCATTTTTCCATCAATTCATTTATTAATTATTCCATTCATTTATTAATTCCTCTATTCATTCATTCATTTCATTTTTCCATCAATTCATTTATTAATTATTCCATTCATTTATTAATTCCTCTATTCATTCATCATTTCATTTTTCCATCAATTCATTTATTAATTATTCCATTCATTTATTAATTCCTCTATTCATTCATCATTTCATTTTTCCATCAATTAATTTATTAATTATTCCATTCATTTATTAATTCCTCTATTCATTCATCATTTCATTTTTCCATCAATTCATTTATTAATTATTCCATTCATTTATTAATTCCTCTATTCATTCATTCATTTCATTTTTCCATCAATTCATTTATTAATTATTCCATTCATTTATTAATTCCTCTATTCATTCATCATTTCATTTTTCCATCAATTCATTTATTAATTATTCCATTCATTTATTAATTCCTCTATTCATTCATTCATTTCATTTTTCCATCAATTCATTTATTAATTATTCCATTCATTTATTAATTCCTCTATTCATTCATCATTTCATTTTTCCATCAATTCATTTATTAATTATTCCATTAATTTATTAATTCTTCTATTCATTCATTCATTCATTCATTCATTATTCCTTTAATTATTAATTCTTCTAATCATTCATCCTTTCATTCTTCAGTTAATTAATTAATTCTTCCACTTATTCATTTATTAATTGAGGGGATTAGAACAAAAAATAGGTAAGTGACATAAACCTAGTTTTGAGGAAATTACAGTTAAAGTTCTACATGCAATGAAATATTATACACTGGTTTGGTGAAATGATGCCCATATAGCAGCACTGCACAGTGATCACTTACCTGATTTTATCCCAAAGAAACATCCTTTTGGGCTATCACAACACGCACTTACCTCATTTTTTTAATAATGTCACTTACCTGCTTTTTGTTCTAAGCCCCTCAATTATTTCATTAATTTATTAATTCTTCTATTCATTTATCCATTCATTCTTCCCTTAATTCACTTGTTAATTATTCCATTAACTTTATTAATTCTATTCATTCAAACTTTCATTCTTCTGTTCATTCATTTATTAATTTTTCCATTAATTTAGTAATTATTCCATTATTCTTCTGTTCATTCATTTATTAATTATTCCATTAATTTAGTAATTATTCCATTATTCTTCTGTTCATTCACCCATTAATTCTTTCATTCATTTATTAATTATTCCATTAATTTATTAATTCTTCTAATCATTCATCCTTTCATTCTTCCATTAATTAATTAATTTTTCCATTTATTTATTCTTCCAATTATTCATTTATTTTTTCCTTTTATTAATAAAATTATTCCTTTCATTTATTAATAATTCGGTTAAATAATTAATTAATTCATTCATTCATTTATTGGGTATACTCAGCCCATTCACCCATTTATCCAGTCATTTATTCTATTAATATTAACAATTACTTTAAACTTATTAATTAATCCATTCAGTCAGTCTATTCGACTCACTGTTTTATTATTTATTTGTTCGTTAAATCTACTCTCAATTAATTCAGTCAGTTATTCATTCGTCTAACCCATCCGTCTGTCATTCAGTCATTCATAAATGATTTCTATTCGTTCCATTCATTCGTTCTATTGCTCTATTCATTCATGCAATCCCTTCAATAAAATTCTCAATTTATATCATCTCAGCTGAATTGAAAGAGATTGCTAAAGGTAGTCTCCTTTCCCACATGCTGTTTCGAGCCGAAGTTTATGTTTTGCAAATGGTTTCTGTAATTAATATCCGAATGAGTATTAGTTCACCTTCCTGGGCAACAGACTACTACTGTGTTGATCATCAGCACCTGACCTTGCTCTCAGCTTGGGCGTCTTAATGGGCGCTAATTGGGTTACTCATTGAAAGTGGTGCTGCATCATCACACCAGAGTTTGTGGAATCAGTTGAACTGCGCCCAACTCTTCACACAACGGGACCGTGTGCTGGAATGTAGTGCTGCGTCGTTATTTACTGCCATCCGGCCCGCCGCCGCGCCGGACCGTTGGGACAGGTGAGGTGCGTGCGACAGTGGTGCAAGTGCACCGTGAGTAGGAAGTGTTAATTCTGACAGCTTGCATCACAGAGTCTTGAATCACTGATATCTCAAGCGTGTGCTATTTTCAAAGTGGTAATGCGTTTATGAGTTTATGATAAATGTTTTTTTTTCTGTCTCGAGGACACATCCCTGTCTAATGATTTTTGTGTTCGTTTCATATGCTCTAATTCAGTGGTTCCCAAATATCAGCAGACCCCCTTTTTTAAAATAACTCTGTCATGGACTCCGTACACTTGAATTGTTGTTAACAGTATGCTATTTACCTTTGCTAAACAGTTTAGTTGGTGAAAATGTGGGATAATCTTTAATTATTATTAAAATCAGACCACAAAGCAATGCAAACCAATCTTGTGAAAATGAGATAAATTTAATTTTACTGACTTTTACACAAATACTTACATTGCGTATAGGCCTATAGTCATGTAAAAGTCTATTGAGATGTTAGGGAAGGAAATAGGAGGGAAGTATGGTGAGGGTGATAAGCTAGATATGCGAAAGTTAGGAAAGTGAGTAAGAAAAGGCAAGCAACGACGTCTGAATTTAGTGACAGTGTAATAGTGAAACTTGGACTCTCACTTTGAGAGAGGAACAGAGATTAAGGGTGTTTGAGAATAAGTTTCTTAGAAAAATATTTGGGGCTAAGAGGGATGAAGTTACAGGAGAATGGAGAAAGTTACACAACACAGAACTGCACATATTGTATACTTCACCTGACTTAATTAGGAACATAAAATCCAGACGTTTGAGATGGGCAGGTCATGTAGCACGTATGGGCGAATCCAGAGATGCATATAGAGTGTTAGTTGGGAGGCCGGAGGGAAAAAGACCTTTGGGGAGGCCGAGACGTAGGTGGGAAGATAATATTAAAATGGATTTGAGGAAGGTGGGATATGATGGTAGAAACTGGATTAATCTTGCTCAGGATAGGGACCAATGGCGGGCTTATGTGAGGGCGGCAATGAACCTCCGGGTTCCTTAAAAGCCAGTAAGTAAGTAAGTAAGTAAGTAAGTAAGTAATAGTGGAAGAATCGGACCTAATGACGTTACTATTTTTCAAAGGTGAAGACGCGATTAGTGGAAAGTTTTGCTAGTAATCAAGGAGTAATCGATAAAAAGAACTAGTGGAAAATGATTCAAGTAAGGAGTCGGTAAGTAGGAATTGCGAATAACTTAAGTTAAGAGGAAGGCATAGATTTTTGTTAAATAAGACGAGGATAGAAGAAGTGAGTGGGGTGTGAAATAAGTGGTTATAGAAATCAATGAAAAGAGAATTAAAATTGGAATAGTAGGATGAATGGTCTAGTGAAAAGTAGATAGATTTAAATTATTAGGTTATAAATGAAGGGAGATCCTATGATTGAGGTTCTGGCTGATACGTGCATATATTATACTGGACAACAAATTTAAACTTTGTTTCTGTCTTTTAGATGAAACTATGTAATATTAACTAAATGATAGGTGCTGAGTTTATTTCTGAAAACCAAACTTTTCTAACACATACCATTATTATGATACACGCACTTCACTTGTTTACACAAATTTGTTACACTAGCACATAAAGCAACCTTTGTTTGGCCAAAATTCACAAATTGAAATGTCTTTTTTGATCTTTTACGTTTGTAAACAGTCTCTGCAATTTCTCTGATGAGTGACCAGCAAACTTGCATTCCACCTTCCACTAAAGCACTTTTGGAAGGTAGATAGGCCTATTTCTTGACGAAACCTCTCCCCGTGTTCATCGCTTACTGCACCAGGTTTTTTTTTGGAAAGAAATCCGGGTGGCTGTCAAGAAAGTGTACTTTCAGTGACATGTTGCATCCCATAAGGTGAAAGTAGTGCACTAACATTAAATAACTTTTTATTTTGGAGTAACAGTACGTGCTCGACAAAAACTAACTGCAGATTTGTTTTTGCGACCACAAAATACATCGAATACATATACTGTATTTTTATAAAACGGACAAATTTCATGTTGTATAGTGTTGTCAGGCAGTACATCTCACTTGACAATATGTGTCAGAGGAAGAACAATTGTTTGTATGGAACTGAAGTCAGACTAGTGTACAGTACGATTATTTAGTCCTGACAGTCGCCGACAATGTGCACCTGGGTCAGGCGAGTCCATTACGTTACGCCAAAGGGTGTTCGGGTTAGTCAGTCGCTTGCTTTCAGAGCGATCGGATGTCACGCGTGCGGTAGAGCGGTGTGTTTCCAGTACAGTTAAGCTGTATTGTATTTCTTTACTGACCGTTCGCTCCTATCTCTACTCCGGAGCTCTCCCCACTACTCCTATTACTTCTCCTCTTTCGCGTCGCCGAGTTGTTAGGGCTAAATAATCGGTCTGTAATATGTAGCTAGTTGACGATGTAGGCAATGGAGGGAGAAAGAATTGGCCACATCCCACTATCTCTTAACCTAGTTGCCTCATAAGTGGTGTCTTCTTGGTATCATTTGTGAGATTGAAACCTGTCTTCGGACAGTTGACTAAACAACAACACATGAATGGAGGTAAAGATAGACAGATAGATGGCATTAAGAAAGAGAGTAATTTAGGATTAGTTCCTAAATAGTGAATAAGGAACAAAAACATAAGTATAGTTTAAATTAAGGAACTTAATAGGGAACTGAAGAAGTAATTGTCAGGAGAATACTGTAAGTCCATGTAAACAGAGCAAATGGTAATGGTGGCACCGTGTACAAAAATGCGAGGTCCAGCATTACATGTAAAGATTTGTTTGACAAATATATCTTTTTATTTTTTTATTGGGTTATTTTACGACGCTGTATCAACATCTACGTTATTTAGCGTCTGAATGATATGAAGGTGATAATGCCGGTGAAATGAGTCCGGGGTCCAGCACCGAAAGTTACCCAGCATTTGCTCATATTGGGTTGAGGGAAAACCCCGGAAAAAACCTCAACCAGGTAACTTGCCCCGACCGGTATTCGAACCCGGGCCACCTGGTTTCGCAGCCAGACGCGCTGACCGTTACTCCACAGGTGTGGACGACAAATATATCACATCATACCATTATATCATGTATAGGTCTATAGCCATGGTCAGCATTTCTTGACTCGCGAGTCAACATCTTAATACACAAGCAGGATGAGAGGCAAGTCATGATCTCCCTCCCCTTAGCTGCCACTTGCTCATTCAACGTTAAGCAGTTTGGATATCCTCCCCTCCTACCTTTCCCTTTGTTGTGTATTGCAGGTTGCATTTTATATGACGTAATCTTTGCCGACCATTGGTCCATAGTTGTAATGTCTATACCTGGTAAGGTTCATCTTGTCTCAGTAGCAATAAAACCAAGTCCATTCAAATGAGGGTGGAGATTATAGGAGGGTTGTAAATTTTCAGGATTCCTTTCAAAATCTTGTTATTGTACAGGCTACCGGAACTCAGTTTCTTGAAAGACAAGCTCAGTGACGGAACTACACAGTACGAAGAGAGATATTTTGTTATTTTATTTTGTGCTACAGAATGTATCAACTAGTCCCTTCCGCCACTGAATAGATGGATGGCACCACTCCACTCCCCCATCGCCACAACAACACAGACGAAGTAAGACATATCTCCTTTCTATCTCCTTTCACAGTGAGACAAGATACATCACACAGGCTTTAGTAGGCCTACTGTTTCTCTGTTTATGGCAATTTACATCTAAAAGTGGTACCTTCGTTCATGCGTAACGTATGTGTGTATGACATTGAATGTTAATCATATAATAAAGGTGTTCCTCACAGAAGGTAGTGACTACCTGGATGAGCCTGGTGTTACCTGACAACTTTAAGAAATTTTGCAACATTCGGAATGAGAAGTGTAGACCTATATACGGTAATATAGGCTAATTCTTTGCTTCCAATAATTTCTGCCTAACTCGACATTAAATAACCTAGTAGTTAATAAAACGTCGTTAAATAACCAAGGAAAAAATATTATTATTATTATTATTATTATTATTATTATTATACACGTTACGAAAACAGTGAATGTGTGATTCCGATTACTATACAGCAATATTGCTTATCTCGATTTGTGTTACTTTGAGTGTTTTCCTTTTCTGTCGGAAATGTGTTCATTTGTTTCTTCATTACAATTTCTCATCGTCTCCAGAAGTCATTTAGTCACGCTCTGCATTAAATACGTAGCTATACCAAACAATTTAAAGATTGTATGAAGATAGAGTGGAATAAGTGAAGTTAGACCTACATGATTCCATATAAATGTCCGTAAATGTGAGCTTTGCTTTTTCATTGCGTGAAATGCACAGGATAATATTTATATTTCCTTGCACCTGTTTGTATAAGATCTAGAGCAATAAAGAGTCCTGTTTTAACTTAATGTGGTGTAGACATTACAACCAAGATCCATTAGCATGTTAGTACGAGAAAGAGCGAGTTTCTTCCAGCTCTGAGTGATGCAAGAGTGGCATAGAATCAAATCCTTAGAAAAGTCATAGGCCTACTCCTACAAGGTACAGTCGTTTCGTTCGTAATATAAATACTTGAGTCACAAGAAAAGAGAAATCTGTTCTTAGTGTATAAAGTACAAAACAATTTAGTACATCTTAATTTGCAATAGATTAACATTATATGGCAAATATTACTTTTCATATAGGCCTAGTAATCACGATTTCATCGTATTCATAGGCTCTACAAAGGTTTCTTCTATAAATATGAGTGTTGATGAGATATATATTTGACAGGAACACTGACAGTGATACCAGCGAATAGAATGGACACTGAGCGAATTTTCTTACTCTGTTTTTATGTGCGCATGCGCTCCGTTAGCGTGTAAGTTCACTTTCAAACGTTAGAGGTCATTGTCGAGCACCCGTTAATGGTGGAAGAATAATACCTATTCGCTAGCAAGTCTGCTAACAAATATTTCAGATGTCAATTGCTGGTGTGACATCAGCGCCAACTCTAGGGAAAAAGGTAAAACCTCGCGCCATTGTAGGTACAGCTGGTTTTGAAGGTCATTGAAATAAGTCACTGCTACATCAAAAGCACCGACGCGACGCAACGCGCAGTGTCCATACTTAAAAATTCCTACACTGGTGATACCGTACCGCAATCTAGTAAATGTGGAATTCGTATTTTGTAGCCTTTAATTATTACAAACGCAAAATAAGAACAAGACTCCTAACTGCACTATACAGAACTGAAGAAGAGCTTGAAATGGGAATGAAAACTAGATATAAGCAGAAAACTAAGAAACAATTAAGGAATACATTGTTTCGGGATGAAATACCAGATTTTCTCTGTAGATGTAGATCTAGGTATTACCGCTGATCACATATCTATCAGATTGGCCATTACTATGTTATGAAATGGCAATATAAACCATCGGAGTCTCCACCGTCGAAAAGACAGTTCTGGTAACGCAATGCAATTCCAAAGGGATTACGTGACTTCTTTTGCAGTCGCTAGATGACAGCATAGTCAGATTGATAAAAAGTAGTTGTCTTGAAAGTTCATTAGGCTTATCAACCTGATACATGTGATCAGGGATATTACAAAATAGAGTGTATACAAATGATTCCTCGGGTTTTGACATCTTATATCTTCAAATATATAATGTCCATCCATTTGTACTAATAGCCAATCGAAAGAGCACATTTTCAAGTTGTGTACACATCATTACCGATGTTCTATGTACCCTCTTTGTGTTACTCGACAACATCTATGCGGTGGTCCAGTTCGACCCATACACGTTGGAGCTTGTCATTGTCGATGTTCCTCAGCTCAGCAGTGATGCGATCCCGGAGTTCAGCCAATGTTGTCGGCATAAGTGGCATGTAAACATTCTCTTTCACGTACCCCCAAAGGAAAAAATCACAAACTGTGAGGTCAGGAGACCGTGGGGGCCACCTGAGGAGTGCCAAATCATTCTGAGCAGAATCTTCCACACAGTTGCGTGCGGAATGTCCAGTTCGCGACTTGCTCGACGTGTTGATTTTTGTGGGCTACGAGCGAATGCCTCTCGGATTCTCTCCACCTTTTTAGCTGAAACACCTGGTCGTCCTGAGCTTCTTCCTTTACACAAGCACCCTTTGTCTTTCAATTGTCGATACCGCCGCAGAATGCTTTGGTGGGTTGGTGGGTCTCCTCTGTACTGTCTTCGGAACGCATGCTGCACAGTGCTGATGGATTGAGTAATCTGATATTCCAAAACACAAAATGCTTTCTGTTGATCAGTCACCATTTTACCAACCGCCACTATTGACTCACTGAAGAGTCAGAATGAAATCTGTAATGAGAGATACCAAATTTAAGAATATGCTCTTTCTATTGGCTATGAGTACAAATGGGTGGACATTATAAATTTTAAGCTGTACGATGTCAAAATGAATCATTTGTATACATTCTGTATATTGGAAGAAAACATTTGTTTATTCATGTATTGGTATTTATTTTTCAGGGAGACGATTGTTTCAACCAATTATAAGACTTCTATCTACCATTGTCGGTAAGTGATATTGATCTCTTAAAAGTCCTATACAAAGATACAATATTATTATGTATTTATTGTTGTAATGATAAGAATTAGTGCTGCTTTAATGATTCGATTAGCGTGGTATAAGATTACCTCGAATCTGCAAAAAGAGAATGCTGATTCCTTCAAGCGACAGTAGGTCATACATAACGATATGGAGCGATAATTAATTACATATGAATAATTTATACGTATATCTCGCGAGCAGGTCAGTAATTTCATCTCCATCGTCTCTATGCGTTTTTCTTCTCATTTTGTCAGTGTCCACGTTTTAGCACCGTACAGCGTAGCAGCGCCATAGTCCTGCAAAATTTTAAAACTGTCCGTTTCATTATACTCTACTTAGCAACATTTTATTGGTTATGAATACTATTAATAATATGCGTAATAGTAATAATCCGGTTGCCAGCAGTTGCATTTGAGTTCCAAGCACCAAGCACCGTTGTTCTTCCACAGGTTCTCGTCCAAATGCCTAGCTTAGAGACGGAAAGGATCGCTGTAGACGGGCTAAATGAGAGGGGGATTTAGGAGGAGAAACATTAAAAGGTACGCGAAAACGCGTGCTTACAAATCCAGGGCTGAGAAAAACTGAATGTGTGAGCTCCAAACCTGTTGGACACTTGTCTCACCTCGAGTTTCGCTGAAGGAACTATAGAAAATTTTTGAAGGGGAAACTACCAAAATGGTCGTAAAGGTCTCATAAAGGGGTAAGGGGGAAGGGGTGGAGAAGCTGACTGCAGGATCGGAAGAAGAAATGTCGGAAGTCTGCATATTGACAGGTGCGAGTGGAGTCAGTAAACTCGCTCGTGTAACAAATGTGATGTTCGATAGTTAAGCCAAGACCGCCAGAAGAAAACGCCGAGAGTTGTAAGTCTACACATTGAAAGGTGCATTTTCCTCTCGCAGTGCAAGTAGGAGTCGAGTAAACTCGCTCGTGTAACAGGGTGATGTGTGAAAGCTAAGCCAAAGCATATATGTCGAAAATTTATGTTTGGGAAAATACCAGAATCTTTATGGGAAAGGCATGTAGTTCCATTGTCCATTTCTTTTAGGGCTCGTGCCGACATTTGTCTTAGCGCCTTAGGAAAACCACGGGAAACCTTAGTGAGGTTGATTTGTATCAATTCAGGAGACTAGACAATTGGCTCTTTGGTGACTCTATTGAATTAGGGCTCGATCGGCGAGAGGGTACTAGTTGGGAAGGGTCAGTGTTAAAGTCCGAGTAAGAATAAGCCATTTCACAGCGATTGCGGAATTCAAACGGTTTTATTAGGAGACGAGTGTTCATTTACCTAAACCTGGAGAAGACGCTGGTCTCCCTTCCTGTCTCAGGACAGACGGGTTAAAAGCTGCAGACTTCCTTAAGAAAACAGTCTGTGGGCTGAAATTCGTGACGTCACGCACTTGTCTACAAGAGTCAACATTTAGCGGAGTTCAAGAAAAGTTAATTTTCTAAAATTATACAAAAATGTATCTCAGTTTGTAAAATGTTTAATATGGCAAATATGTAAATATCGTTTAATATTATCAACTAAGATTCCCTCTTTTTATGTAGGCCTACTAAATGGGCTGATTGCTGAAATTCATACTTTCTACAATTTTTAAGTCAGAGATTTTATTTTTTGTAAATTCCAGTCCCTTGATGTAAGTATTCATGCATTTAGGTTTAATTATGATCGAATGAATGGTTTTTGAGTTATTAAATTTAAAGAAAAAATGTAGGCCTATACAGGATGTTTCAGAAATACTTTGACAAACATTGGGGGCATGCTCCTCACACCAAAACAAGGAAAAAGTTCATATAAACATATGTCCGAAAATCCTTAGTTTTTTAGTTATTAATGGAAGAACATAATGAAACATCTGTTAGATATTGTCAGCTTGGTAGCAAATGTTACAACTTTAATTAATTCAGAAACTCATAACGTTTGAATACCTCCGTGATCTGTTGGTCAGCATGCTGGCTTCCAGATCGGGAGGTCCCGGGTTCGATTCCCGGGCTCGGCTGTCGGTGAATTTTTCTTGAAGAAGAAGGGTGTCTAGAGTCTGGAAATTTGTATGAATGTGAGTGTGATTGTGAGTGTGCCGGTTTAATATTAATTAACCAATAATCACAGATATATATATATATATATATATATATAAATTATAGACATCAGCTCAAAGAATTTGAGTGACCACAAGGGTCCGAAATAGAATAAACATGTACAATATAATGTGATGTGATAAATTAAAAAAAAACAAGTTAATTGTTGAAGGCAAATATAAGTGGATTAATTGAAATAGAGATGATGATGTAATATTTGAAGAGAATATTTGATAATATTTATAAGAATAGATATTACATAATCAAAAGGAATGTGAAGTTCCTTAAGATAATTCCATGTGCATTTTGTAATTGAACCTTTACTGCCAATCAGCAAACCAATGACAGACCATTGTTTAAGAGGGACTTGTACTTTTGAGAAAAATACGGCAGACAAGGTTCATATATAGACTTCTTCTCAACATCAACTTCGGTGGCCTGATTTGGGTTTCTTTCGAAATGGATAGTAGGGTCAAGAACAAGAGCCCGTTTTAAGCGTCCGTTGATAGCAATAATGTCTGCCTGTCTAAAAGAACCATCTGATGATACACAATGTACTTCCTCATGAATCTCTCAATTTAAAGTTTTTAACGATGTCGCCAAAGCATGTCGTACACGATGATGTCTAGCATTGATCAGCAGCTCGCCTTTAGGGCATTTCCAAGCACGTGTCCATGTGTTTCAAGCTCGCTACATCAGGACTGTCGCTGGACAGTAAGCTGAACACACGTTTCAGCGTCACATTGTTGACAAATAACTCCATCTGTTAGCACAACCATAAGGCATCTAATAGATGCTATAGAGTTACCAAAAAAAAAAAAACTCATAACAAATGTTCAAAATGTACACAAATGACAATGTAGTATAAACAAGTCTCCTTGGCAACATGTAGCCATCTAGGATACAATGGGTGCATCAGCAGACTTGTATCGATAACATCATTCGATTATCTAACAAAATAAATATTATTAGCAGTTACAAACTTAAGTTGTTGGATTGTACTTCGAAATGCGTGGAACGTAAACTTTCATTGATCATACTGTCGGTCATTTATCACACTCTGCACGCGACAAATTCTAGTGAAATATTACGTGTTTCCATTACTCTTTCAATTTTTTGTTTCCACGTTGTCCTAGGTCTGCTCTGTTTTCTTTTCCCAGGGAGTATCCACTCAAATATTTGTTCAGGCAATCTGCTTATATGCATGCTCCATACGCATCATATTTCCATACTCTTTTAATTGTTTTTCCTCAGTAGTCCTGTCTAGTGTGTGTTACTACATCATCATCATCATCATCATCATCATCATCATCATCATCATAATCATCATCATCATAATCATAAGTTTCATGGATTGGACCCTTTGATCCGTTCCCTCTCCAAGATTTAGAGCTGTTCTCGCCAACGGTTCTTACGTCTTTCAATTCTTCTTTTTCCCTGTTGTTTGTACCGGTATGATTGTAATGGAATTTAGCTTGTCGGCATTCACTCTTAATGTAAATACCAGTTTGTTCCGTATTCGTCTATTTTTCTAATATACTAGGAATGTTTAGTCTCTTATAGTCCAGGAGAGTCTGTCCTGTTTCCTCTGTTTTAATTCTCTTTCTCTGTGAAGTTGTTAAAAATCCAATTTTCTGATCTGTATAGCCTAAAAATGTAAGCAATATTAAAGTTTTATGTCATTTTAAAATAGACTTGCATACTATATACGTTACTGTAGGTACGTTAACAGAAAACCACAATTTCAAGTCACACAGAGTTTGTGTGCACTCGATGTGGGTCTCTGGCGTCTTGTCAGCCCACTCGAGTTCTGTGGATATAAGGGGAAAAATTGAGAGGGTGTCGGGTAGAATTCTTGGGTAGCTCAGTTGGTAGAGCGCTGGTACGTTCAACTAGAGGTCCCAGGATCCTCGATACACAGCAGCGGAACAATTTTTCCTTTGAAATTATTCAATTTTAAAACAGTTTCTTTCCTCACTTTTCTCAATATAATTCGTTTAATTGTGCCAATTAATTGTAATTGTTTTTATAATTTGGATTCTAAATCATTTGATGATTGATAAGAAATATTGAAGCCCAGATAATTAAACCGATGAACTTGTTCTAATATTATAAGTTAGGTTTACTTTATAAGTTAAGTTTACTTTTGCTTATAGTAGACGTTGTTATAGCATAGTTTTTATTTATAGTCCTAGGTTTATTGCATTTATTTATTTATAGTTACAATTAAATTTACGCTTATTTTATTTTTTATTGCTGTAATTATTGTAAATTTTATTAATATAATTATTGTAATATTATTGTATATTATATTATATCACTGCCACCGGGTGTATACCCAATTGTAGTGTTAATAAATAAATAAATACATACAGTTTCTATAATGACTTTTGTTCTGATGTAATCCGTCCTTACAAAATCAAATATTTTTGTCTTCTTTGTGGCAATTTTTTAATCATATTCCCTTGATATATTAAATATATAATAGGCCTATAGTTTTAAGTTAGCCTATATATTTCTCCAAAATTGAATTTTTTTCTTCATTGTTTTAGTCAGTGTTCAAATTTCTGCTACATGTATGTCATGCAGCTTCTTAAACTTCTGTTTTTTTTATTTGATGTAATATTATAATTCCATAGGACGCAGTAGAGCCTATACTTTCCTTATAAGGGCTTTTCCTCCATCAATTCTACTAGTTCATACATTTAGTATTTTGTTATTCCTCCTTGGTAGCAATTTTTCCTTGAACAGAGACGCTCATAGCTCATAACTAATACGAGAAAGTGTCTGTCGCCGAACTAGAGCGAATGGTAACAGTAACACTGCATACCAGGCTGAAAGCGAGCGTCGCTGTCCCTTTCTCAGCGCTGTGGAAAGTGAGCGAACGCTGCGCTGTGGCGTCGGGTCCCGCGCAGTCATTCCGTCTGCTCCCGTTCTGAAGATCTTCACATCTTGGACAGCCATAATGCAGACGACTGGTGCCTGGTAAATCCCCTACTTTTATAATAGATCAACGTGTAATTCTGTTCGCCCTACGGGTTTGTGGAATGAAGACAGAATTCCCATGCTTTTTCCTTAGAGCAGCTACGTGAAGATGATGACTGTAGTCAGCACCACGCTCCGGGCGGTTTTTCCCACGGGAAATACCACGTACTCAATGTTATTCGAGTGGAAATTATACTTAGTTGATGAAAAATCCTTCCTTCGCATAGATTTCCCTCGCTCAAAGTCCATTGCTAGATTGCAGGTTTATGATTCCATGGATGCCTATTATTACCTGCAACGATACTTGTGATACTTGTGATCGGGGGACGGGTGTTTTCCAGCGACTCTCTCTTTTCCATCAAAATCACCGTATTAAAAACATTTTGCGTATCTCCTTTCCTTTCCTCGCAAATATGACGTTGCACAGAGGCAGATAACTACTACTATTACTGCTGCTAATACTGCTATTACTACTCCTACTACTGCTCTTTTACTAATTACTACTGGTACGACTATTAATACTGCAACTAATGCACTACTGCTACTGCTACTGCTGTTCTCTACTACTGCTATTGATAATACTACTACTACTATTACTACTGCTATTAGTTACAACTACTACAGCTAGTTATTAGGCCTACTATTGTTACTACTACTATAAAAATAGGAAATTTATTCTTTGAAGGGGTGGAAAAATTCAAATACCTGGGAGCAACAGTAAGAAATATAAATGACACTCGGGAGGAAATTAAACGCAGAATAAATATGGGAAATGCCTGTTAGTATTCGGTTGAGAAGCTTTTATCATCCAGTCTGCTGTCAAAAAATCTGAAAGTCAGAATTTATAAAACAGTTATATTACCGGTTGTTCTATATGGTTGTGAAACTTGGACTCTCACTTTGAGAGAGGAACATAGGTTAAGGGTGTTTGAGAATAAGGTGCTTAGGAAAATATTTGGGGCTAAGAGGGATGAAATTACAGGAGAATGGAGAAAGTTAGACAACACAGAATTACACGCATTGTATTCTTCACCTGACATAATTAAGAACATTAAATCCAGACGTTTGAGATGGGCAGGGCATGTAGCACGTATGGGCGAATCCAGAAATGCATATAGAGTGTTAGTTGGGAGGCCGGAGGGAAAAATACCTTTGGAGAGGCAGAGACGTAGATGGGAAGATAATATTAAAATAGATTTGAGGGAGGTGGATATGATGATAGAGACTGGATTAATCTTGCTCAGGATAGGGACTTATGGCGGACTTATGTGAGGGCGGCAATGAACCTTCGGGTTCCTTAAAAGCCAGTAAGTAAGTAACTACTAGTATTACTACTTTTAATTTTACTGACACTATTGTTACTACAACTACTGCTACTATTAATACTACTGACACTATTGTTACTACTATAACTACTGCTACTATTAATTTTACTGACACTATTGTTACTACTACAACTACTGCTACTATTAATACTACTGACACTATTGTTACTACTACAACTACTGCTACTATTAATAGTACTGACACTATTGTTACTACTACAACTACTGCTACTATTAATAGTACTGACACTATTGTTACTACTACAACTACTGCTACTATTAATACTACTGACACTATTGTTACTACTACAACTACTGCTACTATTAATAGTACTGACACTATTGTTACTACTACAACTACTGCTACTATTAATACTACTGACACTATTGTTACTACTACAACTACTGCTACTATTAATATTACTGACACTATTGTTACTACTACAACTACTGCTACTATTAATACTACTGACACTATTGTTACTACTACAACTACTGCTACTATTAATACTACTGACAGTATTGTTACTACTACAACTACTGCTACTATTAACACTACTGACACTATTGTTACTACTACAACTACTGCTACTATTAATACTACTGACACTATTGTTACTACTACAACTACTGCTATTATTAATACTACTGACACTATTGTTACTACTACAACTACTGCTACTATTAATACTACTGACACTATTGTTACTACTACAACTACTGCTACTATTAATACTACTGACACTATTGTTATTACTACAACTACTGCTACTGTTGTTACTACTACTGCTACTAATGTTACTACTCCTGATACTTCCAAATCTATCTCTTTAGTTGCTTCAAGTAAAATTACCATGTTTTCCCTAATCGTTTGTGGATTTTCTCCTAACATATTCACGTGATCTGCATAAACAAGCAACTGATGTAACCCGTTCAATTCCAAACTCTCTGTCTCTCTTAATCTGGACCTTCCTAATGGCATATTCTAGAGCAAAGTTAAAAAGTAAAGGTGATAGTGCATCTCCTTGCTTTAGCCCGCAGTGAATTGGAAAAGCATCAGACAGAAACTAGCCTATACGAACTCTGCTGTAAGTTTCACTGAAACACATTTTAATTAATCGAACTAGTTTTTTTGGGAATACCAAATTAAATAAGAATAGGGCCTACCTATTATATAAAACTTCTCTCTTAACCGAGTCATATGCATTAAATAAGAATAGGGCCTATCTATTATATAAAACTTCTCTTTTAACTGAGTCATATGCATTTTTGAAATCTATGAATAACTAATGTACTGTGCCCTTATACTCCAATTTTTCTCCAGTATCTGTCGAATACAAAAAATCTGATCAATAGTCGATTTATTACGTTAAAACTACATTGATGATCCCCCAATAATTTCATCCATATATGGAGTTAATCTTTTCAAAAAGAATATTGGACAGAATTTTGTACGACGTCAACAAAAGTGATATTCCTTGAAAGTTACTGTTATTATTATTTTTATTATTATTATTATTATCATTATTATTATTATTATTATTATTGTGTTACGGTATGTTTATTAGTATTATACTATGTTCTAATCGAACATATTCATGAATATTACGTAATAGTGTTTTCCAGTGTTAAAGATAACGAAGAGCCTGAATAAATTATTTTTAAACAGTGAACCTTAACACATTCATACCACACGTTTCTTCGGTTCCATTCTGAAATTCCATTTAATATATATTACGTTAAACTCAATCGATTAGACTAATTGGCAGTAACTATTTGTGAATAAACGAATGTTTCTAGGAGAACTATAATTCTTTACATTAACTACTGAAAAACTTTGCTGTAGATTTCGCAATAATTTAATTTAATGACATTAATATGATCAATAACATAAAACTAACACGCTCTTCCATTAAATGATATGAATTTCAAATGTAGAAAAAAATCTGTCGGCGAAAGTAGTACTTCAAGTAAAAAAAATTACACACTTATTAAAAAAATACTCGGATTCCAACCACTACATCAGGGGTCGTCAGCACAGAGCACGCTGGGACTAG
Source organism: Periplaneta americana (assembly GCA_025594305.2). NCBI lineage: Eukaryota > Metazoa > Arthropoda > Insecta > Blattodea > Blattidae > Periplaneta > Periplaneta americana. Next base: position 40,239,632 of record JAJSOF020000003.1, on the reverse strand, counting down.
CGTCTGTTAAACGCAGAAAACGCAGTGCACCATGGTGCACTCCGTAGCTGCTGGCGGGTATGCTCTCTATCTCTCCCTGCTGCACGACGGTGCACACGGGACGGCACCGCGTACCCTTTGCACATTTCAGCGAGTGCTGACGACCACTGCACTACATGATCCGAATAAAGGAATGCTCAGAGAAAAGTGTATGTTTGCGCCACAACATATATACAATCTGCGCAGAATCAATCGGAGGTAATCCGGAGGTCTCTGATTGAAAGCGCGCAAACAATTGCTCCGGATATAACCTAATCATGCGCAGCACTAATTGCTACTCTACTGCTGCTGCTACTCGTACTATTGCTAGTGATATTACTGATCTAATGTTGCTACTACTACACTAATAATTTTGTTACTACTGCTACAATATTGTTCTGCTACTTGTACTACTGTTACTGCTACCATTGCTAATACTACTGTTAATATTACTACCGCTATATTACTGTTACTACTGTTTCTGTTCCTGCTACTGCTGCTATTACTTTACTACTACTACTACTAACTACTATTACTACTACTACTACTACTACTACTTAGTACTAGGCCTACTACTACTACTACTACTACTAACTAGTACTACTACTACTACTACTACTACTACTACTACTACTACTACTACTACTACTACTACTACTACACCACACTTCCCATTTCACCTCCCATTTTTCCACATTTTGTATAAAAACTGTTTCAAAGATGACATATTTTTTCGTTGTAATTACGCGTTCCATAATAATTAATTTATTTCATTAGGGCCTATGTTGTGCGCTATATTACTGTTTGTAGATGACTTTATTAAACTCTCATTTGAAAGACACACAAATAACCCCAAAAATATTATATTTGGCTTATGTAGATATATCATTAATTTTGTAGAAATATATAAATCAGCAACCCATACGATTGACAAGGAGTGAGCTGGTAAATATTTTAAATGTGATAAGAAAAGTTCCTACTGTACGAACTTAATAGCTTCAACAAATTGACGTAAACTTCACTGGAAGCGTACAAAATCTTATTTCGAAGTACTTTTTTTAGAGGATACATGTCACAAATTCAAGGAAGAGCGATTCCTAATGTAAGAAATGACAACTGTGTTGTGTATGTGCAAAATGAGGTTTGCTGGAAGATCATATTGACTTTGCGGTTAGGAGATTTAAAGCACAGTGGTTCTTAAGTACAAATTATACAGGGTAAACCGTTAGTAATGTCATTAATTTCTACAGGTTATTCTCTGAGATATTTCAAACAAAAATGTGTAATATAATTTTGATCGTTTTTACTTCTTTTTCGAGAAAAATATTGTTTTATATGAAACATTTCATTCCGTGTTTTGGGAAAGCCATTGATTTAATTCCCAATATGCTCAGTCAATGTAAGAGAGCAGTGTAATGTGATAATAAATGATTGAAAGAATTTTAGTTTTGTCCTTTTAATGTGGAGAAATTTGATCGGAACAAATGTAACATTTTAAAATTCCATTGCAGCACGAAAAGTTGCATTTGTTCGGATGAAATTTCTGCACATTTAAAGGACAAAACTAAAATTCTTTCAATAATTTATTATCATAATACACTGATCTCTTAATTTGACTGAGCATATTGAGAATTAAATTAATGGCCTTACCAAAACACGCTGTGCAATTTTTCAAATAAAACAATTTTTATCTCGAAAAGGAAGCAAAGAGGAGCGAAATTTTATCAATTTTTTTGTTTGAAATATCTCAAAGAATAACCCCTGAAATTAGTGACATTACTTACGGTTTATCCTGTATAGCAGTGGACGACTTTCTGCTTGTTCAAAGTATGTGTTAAATGATAGCTACACCAGTCTCCCTCATAAGTGTTATTTATTTTGAAGACATTCCATAATTATTTAAATGGAAGCAATCTCATTAGAGACTCTACGTAAAGATTAAATTTTGGTAACAATGGTTATTTATCATCATCCTTCACGAATTAGGCCTCTGTAGACCTGTTTCGGCCCCATCTAGCAGTCTTCTTAAAGGTCTTCCTGGTCGACGATGTCCTCTAGGTTTATACTGCATCACCCTGTTTCTACCAACGAGGAAATGGCGACCGAGTCACAGCGGTATAACTGTTTCATCAAATGCAGAGGAAATGCTGCATTACAAGCCTGTCCAGAGGCTAAAAGTGGCAGCCCCACTACTGGACTACCTAACGATAAGGCTAGTAACCTATCTTAGGGAAAATTACATTACTTTCAAGCCTCAAACAATGGTTATTAAAGGAGAAAAATTCGCTCCGGCGCCGGGGATCGAACCCCGGCAGTTGACTTAATATATGTCGAACATGGAACAAGGTTACAAAGGGAAAAACACTAGAGGAGAGTGATTCGATCCGATGCTATGGATTGAACTTCGGCGTAGCTCAGTGGTTAGAGCACTTGTTACGTAGAACCAAGGACCTAGGTTCGATCCCTGGCGCCAGAACGAATTTTTCTCCTCTAATAACCATCATTAGAGATTGCTTTTGGTTACAGCGTATTATTTTGTTTTATTTACATGTCAGATCAAATGTGAGTGTATCATGTGATTTAATATCGTTACTTATTTTGAATTTTAGATTTTTTTTTCTTTATAAGCAAACTATCTGCGTTATAAAAGCGATAACTTGGACTATCATCTGTCGCGCTATCACAAAGCGCCTAATCCTAACATTCTTTTGTCTTTGTGTTTTGACACCTGACTGCTGGGAAATCCAGTTACATTCAAACTTCATTTAACCATAAAATATTTATAAGCAAAGGAAATCCAAAATACGTAAATAAACAAACTCAAACACAATCTTTTGCCGTTAGTGACAAAAAAGTTTAAATAATACCTAGAGAACTGTTGAAATTACTGTAATATGACCAAAAATATGTCGTTATAGATACAATTTTTGGTCAAATATGGGTTAATGCTAAAATAGGTTATACTATGCATTTATATGACCATTAACAACCGTGTCATCGTGTTCAGGAAAGCTAGAAATTGGTTTAATTTAACTTAAGTTTGTAAAAAGAGACCAGGGTAAAATACACAATAAAAAACGAGTCATATGTATCACCATTATTTTCACCACCACTGCCGTCATGTTCAACACCACCGTTTTTATATTTAATATCATTATCACCACCAGGCTTCATTTTGTCACTTCATTTCACTATTGTCGCCTATTATCATACCACCAAACCCCGGTTTCCAAACTTAGCGGTCCGCAGTATGTTTTGTATAATTTAAGCTGGTAATCAAGTTTGAAATTTGTGAAACTTGGACTCTCACTTAGAGAGAGAAACAGAGGTTAAGGGTGTTTGAGAATAAGGTGCTTAGAAAAATATTTGGGGCAAAGAGAGGTGAAATTACAGGAGAATGGAAAAAGTTACACAATGCAGAACTTCACACATTGCATTCTTCACCTAACATAATTTGGAACATTAAATCCAGACGTTTGAGATGGACAGGGCATGTAGTACGCATGGGTGAATGCAGAAATAAATATAGAGTGTTAGTTGGAAGACCTGAGGGGAAAAGATCCTTTAGGAGGCCGAGACATAGATGGGAGGATAATATAAAAATGGATGTGAGGACGTGGGATATGATAGAAGGGACTGGATAGAGCCTTATGTGAGGGCGGCAATGAACGTCCGTGTTCTCTAAAAGCCATTTTGTAAGTAAGTAATCAAGTTTGATTCATTGAACATTTGGATAACGTCAGCAACTGACATCCTTAGCAAATTATCTGCTGGCTTATTTTTCTCATGGGTGTTACTTTTATTGGTGTCACTTGAGGTTCCAATCAGTCTTCGGACTGCTGACTGAACATAAATATATACGTTGTTATCAATGCCTTCTTTTTGCTTTTTCTGCATTCATTTACTCTATTTTATTGCTGATATTCGTCCTGAGGAAGCGATGGACGGAGCCGTCTAGTAAACTTATAATTTTTAAAATCTATGCAAAGCAGATCGTTATTCAAGATCCAAAGGATTGGTAGCTGCAGGTGTTATACAACGGAAAATTACATGAACTTCTTTGTTTACAATGACCTCTAGAACAGTGTCTCCTCAAACTTGTAGATGTTTGTGTTTGAAAGAGATAGAGATATCTATCGGGGCAAGTTGTCTTGTGAAGGTAAATGTCCGGATGGCATATTGATATGACCGTCCGTTCGTAGCCTCTATTACAGTTACAGTTCTGTCAACCTAGCAACACTTGTTAATTACGACGATTGATAGGAACAATGTCACGGATAGTGAGGTAGGGCGCTGAGCGGGTCATAAAGACAGTGGTTCAATTCATCATCACTATCAACAGCTATTCATCTTTCCTTCCACTGCATTTCTTCATTCACATTCGTTTTAGTTCCTTGTCTGCTTGATCTATTTCTTCCATAGCTTCGATTTAGGTCAAGTAAAAATTACGACGTTTCGAACAACAAACGATTAAAATTCCGCACCTCTGGTAAATTCGGTATGGCATAGTTGCTCCTCGTGGTCAGTCAGAAAGCTTAGAAATGGCATAGTTGAGCCCACACAAATTGAGGGTAGCCAGAAGGGACAAGACATAGCTGCGCCCAGACGAATTCAGGTAGCAGAAGACACCGGACATAGTTGAGCCCAGAGGAAGTCAGGTAGCAGAAAACATAGAAAATAGTTGCGCCCAGACGAATTCAGGTAGCAGAAAACATAGAACATAGTTGAGCCCAGAGGAAGTCAGGTAGCAGAAAACATAGAACATAGTTGCGCCCAGACGAATTCAGGTAGCAGAAGACACCGGACATAGTTGAGCCCAGAGGAAGTCAGGTAGCAGAAAACATAGAAAATAGTTGCGCCCAGAGAAAGTCAGGTAGCAGAAAACATAGAACATAGTTGCGCCCAGAGAAAGTCAGGTAGCAGAAAACATAGAACATAGTTGCGCCCAGAGAAAGTCAGGTAGCAGAAAACATAGAACTTAGTTGCGCCCAGAGAAAGTCAGGTAGCAGAAAACATAGAACATAGTTGCGCCCAGAGAAAGTCAGGTAGCAGAAAACATAGAACATAGTTGCTCCCAGAGAAAGTCAGGTAGCAGAAAACATAGAACATAGTTGCGCCCAGAGAAAGTCAGGTAGCAGAAAACATAGAACATAGTTGCGCCCAGAGAAAGTCAGGTAGCAGAAAACATAGAACATAGTTGCGCCCAGAGAAAGTCAGGTAGCAGAAAACATAGAAAATAGTTGCGCCCAGAGAAAGTCAGGTAGCAGAAAACATAGAACATAGTTGCGCCCAGAGAAAGTCAGGTAGCAGAAAACATAGAACATAGTTGCGCCCAGAGAAAGTCAGGTAGCAGAAAACATAGAACATAGTTGCGCCCAGAGAAAGTCAGGTAGCAGAAAACATAGAACATAGTTGCGCCCAGAGAAAGTCAGGTAGCAGAAAACATAGAACATAGTTGCACCCAGAGAAAGTCAGGTAGCACAAAACATAGGCATAGTTGCGCCCAGAGAAAGTCAGGTAGCAGAAGACACAGAATATAGTTGCGCTCGGACGAATTCAGGTAGCAGAAGACACAGGACATAGTTGCGCCCGGACGAATTCAGGTAGCAAAAGAGAGAACATAGTTGCGCCCAGAGGAAGTCAGGTAGCAGAAAACATTGAACATAGTTGCGCCCAGAGGAATTCAGGTAGTAGAAGACACCGGACATAGTTGCGCCCAGAGGAAGTCAGGTAGCAGAAAACATAGAACACAGTTGCGCCTAGAGGAAGTCAGGTAGCAGAAAACAGAACATAGTTGCGCCCAGAGGAAGTCAGGTAGCAGAAGACACAGAATATAGTTGCGCTCGGACGAATTCAGATAGCAGAAGACACAGGACTAGTTGCGCTCGGACGAATTCAGGTAGCGGAAGACAGGACATAGTTGCGCCCGGACGAATTCAGGTAGCAGAAGACACAGGACATAGTTGCGCACGGACGAATTCATGTAGCAGAAGATACAGGACATAGTTGCGCCCGGACGAATTCAGGTAGCAGAAGATACAGGACATAGTTGCGCCCGGACGAATTCAGGTAACAGAAGACACAGGATATAGTTGCGCCCGGACGAATTCAGGTAGCAGAAGATAAAGGACATAGTTGCGCCCGGACGAATTCAGGTAGCAGAAGAGACAGGACATATTTGCGCCCGGACGAATTCATGTAACAGAAGACACAGGACATAGTTGCGCCCGGACGAATTCATGTAGCAGAAGATTCAGGACATAGTTGCGCCCGGACGAATTCAGGTAACAGAAGACACAGGACATAGTTGCGCCCGGACGAATTCATGTAACAGAAGACACAGGACATAGTTGCGCCCGGACGAATTCAGGTAGCAGAAGATACAGGACATAGTTGCGCCCGGACGAATTCATGTACCAGAAGAGACAGGACGTAGTTGCGCCCGGACGAATTAAGGTAGCGGAAGACACAGGACAGTTGCGCCCGGACGAATTTAGGTAGCGGAAAGGACAGAACATAGTTGCGCTCAAACGAATTTGGGTAGCTGAATGGGCAGGGGATAGTAGCGGCGAGATGAATTCGGATAGCAGAAGGAACAGGGGTATAGTTGCTCCCAAACGAATTTAGTTAGCAGAAGGGACAGGGCATAGACCCTAGTTACGCGTCTACGAATTCAGGTAGCAGGTGGAACAAGGGAATAGTTGCGACCCTAGAATTCAGATAGTGGAGGAAGAGATAAGGGCATAATTGTGCCGCAACGAATTCTGAAAGTTCTGTATTTTTCGCTACTATGATTGTACAAGATGTAATCCACAATCTTACAGCTTAAATGTGTGTATTCGAAATAATGCTGCATGAGTATTAATGTCGATTCCTCTTGTTTATTTGTTTTTTTTTTGTTGCTAACAAGCAAAATACTAGTGGCAAGTAACTATAGCTTAATGGCGTAGAAAATTGCTATTCATTTCATCATATTACAACAATTTGAATACGATCCCAACTATGCCATGCTCTTTTCTTTACTTAGTAGGTTCGGGGCGCAACTATATCATAATCTTTTCTTTACCAGATAGGTTCGGGGCGCATTTATGCCGTGGTCTTTTCTTACCTGATAGGTTCGGGCATAACTATGCCATATTCTTTTCTTTACCTGATAGACTCGGGCGCAACTATGCCAAGATCTCATCTTTATCTTATAGGCTCGGAGCGCAACTTTGGGTGCTCTCATAATAGGAATCCTTTTTATCATTTGCATCTAATCTGACTACGCAGCGCAACTATGTCCCCCCCTCCTCTATTAAATTTTAATCCCAAATCGAGTATCATTCCTTATTTTTTCCTACTCTGTTTTTTTACTTTTTTGTGTTGTTTCTTACGCTCTGTAGTATAGTCAAACCCTGTCCGGCAAAGACCGATATAACGGTAAACCCGGATAATGCGATAGGTAGTTCTTCATGGTGACGGCGTATTTTCTGCGCTTGTCTTTCTATGTTAGATGCGTCTCGTAATAGTGATCAAGCAGTTTTATAAACACTTCTTACAACGTTACGTATTTCCTAATTCCATTCTTTACGAAATCACTCGACCTTGGCGAACATCGAACTAAGTTCCTACTAACTCTTTATGATCTGCAAAGAAGCTCTTCCTTCCGTCACTTCGATTGCAGTTTCAAATTTTGAAGAAAACAATGGACATGGCATCGTCTTCAAAATGACGACAGGAAGAGAAGGAAAATTTGATCCCATTAGTGTTACTGGTTCTTGGTGTGAAAATAAAGTTAAATAATATTGTAAAAATACAGCTCTGACGGGAAATGCAGAAAAACTATGGCTTAGAAAGAGGAAAATGAAAACAATCAAAACTGAGTTTTCTCTGTACAAATTCTACAAGGACCTGCTCCATTGATTAGCGGCCGATTATCAAGACCTATGGTCTGTCACAAGAATCTGTGGAGTAACTTCTCGCATATGGGGACGGAGTCTATCTGTGCCGGGGTGTATTGCGGGCAGCATCAGCTCGAATCCACTAAGGGGTAAGATGCTCGTGGTAGAAGATAGAGTTCAGATAGAAATTATCTCCTCCTGCAAGTGATTGCTCGCTTCGAGCGTATTCCGAATCTCAGCGCTGAGCAATCTGATGGCATCACGGTGTTCCGAATTCCACCGATGACGACACTGATGCTCCACCGGTGTCGCACCGGTGCCATCAGCTTGCAGAGGTGTTGGTAGTCTCCATCAGCCGCCATCAGTGAATCTGATTGGTTCTTGTATAGGACGGGAATTAGCAGACAAATGACATCGTGCACTGTTGTGTCATGGCGGTGTGTTCTGCTTTAGTTCTGCTATATTATTTGTAATGAGCACAACGCAAAAACAATATGTTAATGGCTTATGAGCGAACATGTCAACGGACGAGTCATTACTACCGGTTCAAGAAATAAATTGTTTATGCTTTCTTTCTTTTTTTTTTTTTTTTTTTTTTTTTGAACGAGATGGCAGTCCGCAAATTTCGCAAAATTTTGCTAGCGTAGCACAGACAACAACTTATACAGTCGCCATGATAGCCATCGATCCTTCCAGCAGTTTTGTTCCTATTTCGCGTGACGTCATTGTTGTCCACCGGTCCGGTGAGATTCGGAATACGCTGTTCCTTCAAGCAATGCCTCCCCCCAGAGCAGTCACTGGCCCTAGCCCTCCCACATACCACTTGCGCAGAGGTCTTGTTTCGCCTTTCTACTCCACAGATTCCTGGGACGGACCATAGATGTTCAAGAAATGTTCGGAACTTGCCACGTAAAAATATTTTTACGTGAAATACATCTTTCCCCGCACCGAGTAAAGGGTATACGTTTCGGGATCCGCAGTGAAATGAAAAATATCAGAATTTAAAATCTTTACTGTTACAAACTACGAGCCACAGCTGAATGCTAATGTTACTAGTAGGCCATGAACAAAACTGTAACTTGCGTGATGTGTAACTGCGCTTTAACAGGGATACGTCAGCACATAGAATAAGTCACCCAGTTTCGGGAATGAAACTACAGTTGTGTTGGTTTGAATGTTTTATTTTTGTTTCGGATTACAAGTGGAGATTAGGCCTGTGGGTCTGCAATGAAAGAAGTAAAATTAATGAAGGGCACGGATAGTATTTTCTCTTCATATGAAAGTACATTCCGAAATTAATCCCAGCTCACAACAAATGTTTCACTATTACTCCAAGTATATCTTAAATTCTATTATCGTTTTGATATTGTAAAAATCGCTGTTAAAAAACAAACGAGTGGATAGTCCGGGTCAGCTTACTTCATACCCTCAGGGTGAACCTAACCATTTTCCCCCCATTACTACATATACTAATGGATTGTGGCGATTTTCTAATTTGCAGGTTCAATTGCCAACTTCGTTTTGAATTTCGATACTGACAAATACTACAAATGGTAGTGATTTTGTAACTGTTATGTTGGCAGCTAAGACAAAAGTTGTTGGTACTGGAGTTCCATGGAATTAAAATTGTACTAGATTTCTGAGCCGTTGCTGGAAGCTAGTGAAATTTGAACATAGTAATAATGAATTAATATCAGTATTAATATTAATACATAATACTTATTTACAAATGGCTTTTAAGGAATCCGCAAGTTCATTGCCGCCCTCATATAATCCCGGCATCGGTCTCTACCCTGTGCAAGATTAATCCATTCTCTACCATCATATCCCACCTCCCTCAAATCCATTTTAATATTATCCTTCCATCTACGTCTCGGCCTCCCCAAAAGTCTTTTTCCCTCCGGTCTCGCAACTAACACTCTATATGCATTTCTGGATTCGCCCATACGTGCTACATGCCCTGCCCATCTCAAACGTCTGGATTTAGTGTTCCTAATTATGTCCGGTGAAGAGTACAATGCGTGCAGTTCTGTGTTGTGTAACTTTCTCCATTGTCCTGTAACTTCATCCCTTTTAGCCCCAAATATTTTCCTAAGAACCTTATTCTCAAACACCCTTAATCTCTGTTCCTCTCTCAAAGTTAGAGTCCAAGAATATTAATACATAATATTTATTTTATGTGTTGCGTTGTGGTTATAATTCAAGACTATAGTCGGGTAGGCGTAAGTATAAATAAATATAACATAGCCTACTTGGGTGTAATAATGCAGGTAGGTGATCGATAGAAGTACGAGTACTATTTCACATTTTAATGAATTTCTTTCGTGATTAGACTTTTTTTTTTATAATAATGTCAAAAAAAAAAAAAGAGGAAAAAGCATGGCAGCAACTCTACCAAGTCAGCGTGAAGCGTGTTGCGAGAGTGGGGATAACTTCCCCTACTGGCGTTCTGTTCTTTCATATTTAACCGAAAGAAGATAATGAAGAAGGAATATAATTATACTCACGGAAACAGAAATTATAACTAGAATAGCAAAATTATTAGGAGTAAGTATTCTTAAGCATACATTTCATAGTGATATTCGATTTTCGGAGTTAGTACTAATAATTTCATGTGGTCAAACAAAATACATTTTTAGGTTAGGTCTCGTGAATCAATTGTCTAGTCAAACTAATGAATTTCATATTGTCAGACAAAATACCTAATATGTTGATCCTTTTCTCATATAGTTTGCCTACGAAAATGTGTTATAAATTATTAAATTATTTAGAATAACCTTCCAACATAAAGGTAAAGTACGGTAATTTTTTTAGTTGGTTATTTAACGACGCTGTATCAACTACGAGGTTATTTAGCATCGATGATTTTGGTGATAGCGAGATGAGGCCGAGGATTCGCTATAGATTACCTGGCATTCACCTTATGGTTGGGGAAAACCTCGGAAAAAACCAACAAAGTAATCAGCTTAAGCGGGAATCGAACCCGCGCCCGAGCACAACTTCAGACCGGCAGGCAAGCGCCTTAACCGACTGAGCCACGCCGGGGGCTAAGTACGGTTAGTAAGTCATTCAGTACGTAGGATCGTGATTTTACTTCATACTGTGATATCTGGAAACAGTTGGCAACACTGACAAGACGGCAATATTTGCTGTTTAGGAACTGTTCTTACGTGACCCTAACTATAGCGCTTTCGATGCCGAGATACCACTAAGAGAAATCGCTCCGCACGACTAATTTTGTGCGCAACTTCGTCTCCCTCATGTCCATAGAGAGGGGTGGAGGTCTGATTGGGCATGGTCACACAAGTTACACTAGTTCATGGTCCAACGATTTCGAAGTGAAATTTTGAAAGGATCCCTTGTTAGTGCCAGAATTATTTGTCGTTTTACGAAAAATATTTACGGATTTTGTGAAGTATGTTAGAAAAAATATTTATTTTTAACGAGCATATTCAAGATGGCCAAATACTGTACGTAACAGCCACCAGTGTGCTCTAGGGGTAGGGAGCAGAAGTGGTGTTCGGAGGCTGTACTGCGGCGTGTGTTCGAATCCCACTTATACTAATTACCTGGTTCGATTTTCTCAGAGGTTTTCTCCAACAGTAAGTCGAATGACAGGTATTCCATTAAAATCGACGATATATAATTTCGCAATTGACGTTGCTTGGCTAAATAACCGAATATCTAAATGTTTCAACTGAAAAGACGGACCAATATTCCATTTCCTGACTCGATCAGAAATTAAAAAAAAAAATGTCAGACATTATAAACAATAATGAAGTGAAAAGAAGCTCTTTGACAGTCGTGATCATGGTTGGTGAAAGCTATCTACTGTTTTGAAAATGCCCCCATACTGCGGTGACCTGCATCTCTTCTCCACCGCATGACGTAACAAATATGCGCAGTTCCCTGACCCGAAGAAACATAGTACCGTTAGCATCACTTTTACGTTCGAGAGATTGCTTAGGATCAAGGGCGGGGACGCAAATGGAAGGTCATGGGATCCAACCCCGGAATTCCTTTGTCATCTCTTTTCATATAGCTGGCGGTTTAACACTAAAGAAGTATGCAGTTTGATTCCAAACCATACTACGAGGCTTTCATGAACGAAGTGGATATAAAGGCAGATTTCTGGTCGCGCCACAAGAGAATCTTTCAAAATCAACTTATCAAACCTGCTTGAAAAGTCAAACACACATAAGTTGTTGCAAAGGAAAGGTTGAATACAAGAAATTACCTCCAATGAGAATAGTAAGGCACAAAATAAGATCTACAAGTGCATAGCTGCATTATGTTACACATCTTCACGTAGAACTGTGTCTGGATGCGATCATACAACGGGAATACTAGGAGGGAAACAAAATAGTAAGTACAAAAATCTGAATCACAGAAACATCTGAATATAGGCCCATTCACAACGAAAACGTTGACATAAACGTTACAGTAACAGTAGCAATTCAGTTATCATGCACAATGGAAACTTGACATTACCGTAAGACAGCGGTGACCAAAACTCGAGCTGCAGTGATTACATGCGACAGACAGCCTATGAAGTAAGGAGACGGAGGAAAGGTACTTGGCATGAAAACTACAACCAGTGGTGGTTCCTGTACCAACATCTTGATCAATCCCGCGGATAAAAATCTCAAGCTTTGCTGTGTCAGTAATGTCACTGTTGTCATCAAGAGCCAGTTAATAATATACGATTTTTCTTGCTTTTTTTTAACCTTCATCTTCAATATAATCAGGAATTGTCTAAATTCTTCTCTCAATACTTGGTCGAGAAATTCGTAGTTTTTCAAAATTAAAAACTTCTTATGGACAAGTTATTTAAGCTATTTTAATCATTACTCTTTTGAGAAATTCTGTTATATTAAAAGGCTTTAGAGCACGAGATATTTCAAACCCCATTAGGTAGCTGAATTCCTTACATTTATTTATCTCATCTTTCTCTTCCTGGCTATGATTTAAGATATGTCAAATCCTGGCGTTTAACAGTTCGTTGACACATAATATTGAATCAATTTTCTACATTATTATTATTATTATGAAATAGTTACCCTCATCTAAAGATTAAAAATTAAAATTGAGATAAAAACTAATAATTTTATCCTACTAGGGAAAAGATCTAAAAATATCAATATTCATGCACGAATAGAAGAATTATAGAAACACATACTTAGTGGTAAGTAATAATAATAATAATAATAATAATAATAATAATAATTTATTCAGCGTGGCAATTAATGTTTATATATACTCCTAATTGAACCGTTGAGCAAAGTAAACATAGGCTCTTACATTTTTTCCGACAGAACAACAAAAAAATTCTCCTCATTTTTACGTAACCACCTCTTACTGCTTGTAGAGACAGAATTTGTAGAGTGACATGATACCGCCACTGCTTGCCTTCAGTACTTGAATGAAACACACAGCAATGTACAGGAAACTCCTCGTACCCGTTTGAATGTCTGTGATTACACGATGTAATCACGATACTCGCTTTGGTCACAGCTGCCGTAAGACCACTAAATAGAATATACAGTTTCCGTAAACAGATGACTGAAAAACATCAACAATCATTGACGTTATTACAAACGAAAAGTTTGGAGTTTGGAAGCTTCTGCGTTCACGTTTTTGTTCACTTCTAATGTTAACCTTTAAGGAAATCATTGTGAATGGTTACATTAAATAACCTGAGCGTAAGATTTGACGTTCACGTCGTGTTTACAATTTACTTTTCATTGTGAATGATCCTTAACTCTTCGTGTAAAAACGCCTATAGGTAGGGCCGAGTATTTATGGGGATCGCGAAAATCACGACATAATAGATATACAATAGATTTTTGTTAATCTTTATGAATTCAGTGATTCTGATTAATAATATGCGGATAAAATAATTGCGACAAATTGCGAAATAGAGTTTTAATAGCGAAATATGAAAACATTCGCGAATTATTACTATTGCGTCGTTTTATAGCGAATTTCGTATTCTGAGTTTTTTCGGATTTTTTTTCACTTGAATCTGTTACATATCCAAGTAGGCTACATTACATGGTATTCCAGGTGTTCTGATTACGTTAGTGAACTCAAAAGACGGAGAATTCAACATTTCACTAATAATTTGAAAGTGTTAATTTGAGGATTGCAAGTTTTTTTCGTTTTTAATGAGTGTGTGTTAAATACAGTCTCAATCCAACAAATATTGTCTACTGGCCATACCGCACCTTTACCATAATCCAACGAACCTTTAATTTTAATTGTGTGGAAAGTAATATTCATACTAAGTTTTAATACTCCAATTCCAAAATAATTGTATTTTCCAAAATTTCCATTAATCTCCGCCAAGAGTACAAATTAATCTCCAACAATCTTCGCCGACACTAATATTAAAAAAAAAAACACACAAATTATAAAATTAATCTCCATAAATACCTGCCCCTTGGTATAGGCCTATTTACAGTAGTTCTGTTAACACTACACACTCAAGCTAATTTCCACTCTCGCGAGCGATCTCCAACCATGCCCTTTAGGCCTATGTCGTTTTCGTTGGACTTTCAATATATGTGGTCTTCTCTGAATCCTCGTATCCTCGTCAACCCCTCTTTGCATTTCGCCTGTTTCGATGGTATTTTGCTCCGAGTTCCTTGGCATTTTTAAAATTTTCATTACTGGGTCTCGTAATTTAACTCGCAGATAAATTGTATTTATCGTTATCTCTGCAGAACGAGCTACTGCTCGCTGACGCAATAGGCCCTGACTCATACCGTGACGACACGCCGAGGTCTCTAAGACGGCCATTTTCGCCGCTCTCGCTTAGCCCCTCACGCGTCTGATCCAATCGGTTTACGTATTCTTAAGAAGCGACGTCTGTCCTCTATCCAACTGTAAATACATAATTAAAAATCATTTGTTGAGATACTTTCGATTACAATGGGTATAAATCTATGATTTGCCCCACAAATTTCAGAAGACTGACCGTATAGTACACCAGGTCGATTAATTAGAAATCTGACTTGGTTTAGTCGGGGAACAGACATTTCCTTTTTTGTCTAATTTATTTATGTTATTATTTTGCTCCTGTTTTTAGATTATTTTTGTCTTTATTAGTCCGGTTTATCATTCCTTACTTTACTGGTTTTATTTATTTTGAACTGGGTTTATTATTTTTTCTTTGTTGCTAACTCTTATAGTTTTCGTATAGTAAGTGTTCCAAATTTTGCACTTTTTGGAACATCGAAACTCCTTACATACTGTACCATACACGGAGGAGAACGTAGTTCTACGTAAAAAAAAGAGGAACAAGAAATTAATTAAAACGTCGTAAATTTTGTCAGGATGGAAGACATGTGCTTGATGCTGCTCTCCGTTATCCTTTGTGTCTCATCAGTAGGGAAGGAAGTTGAGACACCAAAACATTGTCTAGAGAAGGGTACAGGTTTAAGGAATACAGGATATAGGATGACGTTAGCTATTTACTTGACTGATGTGCCTTCAGATTCGTATGCAAAATGAAAGACGTCACGTGAAGGGAGCTCTGTTCGCTCGGATTTTAATGGGTGCGGGTTTTGTATTGTGCATTCTAATAGGTTGTTTCGATACAGCATGCCTATTTTATGTTTAAAAAGTATACTTTTCGTCAGGAGTTCATTGTGATCTAGTGAAGGTAGGTACTGTGAATAGTACATTATGCAACGAGCCTATAATGATAGTAATTAAGACGCAAGTATGGATATTTATGAAACGAGCGCAAGTGAGTTTCATAATATTCATACGAGCGTCTTAATTACCATTATAGGCAAGTTTCATACGACTTTTTATGCTCGACCATATTTCTAACTTGAAATTATTCAGATGTATACATTTTATTTGTATCTGACAAGATCGGAAGTGACCTTGTTCTAGGTCGTGAATTGTGAGATGTGCGCAGACGCGAAAGTATTGATTTTTTCCTAGGAACAATAATGTCATTGACCTTGATG
The DNA here is from genome assembly GCA_025594305.2 of Periplaneta americana. Lineage (NCBI taxonomy): Eukaryota > Metazoa > Arthropoda > Insecta > Blattodea > Blattidae > Periplaneta > Periplaneta americana. The sequence continues at coordinate 40,223,749 of JAJSOF020000003.1, read as the reverse complement.
TAATCCCGTTAAACTTGATATAACCTTGATTATTGAATTCGACATTGAAAAACGAGATGACAAATTGAATTTATTTGAACATTATTTACAATTAACGCTAATTATTATAGTAACAGAACATAGCCTTCTGCGACAGTATTGGATTTCCAGCCTCCGTGACTTTTCGCTAATTCTCTTTCGATTGCATATCCGAGAATAATCGATACTTGCGGTTTTATAACGGTACAAAGCTGACTTGTCATTGGCTGAGGTTTTATAACGGTACAAAGCTGACTTGTCATTGGCTGAACACCTGTACTTTAATGAGTAGGTGTACTTTAATGACATGCATTAAAGGACTGCTACCAGGTATATAATTACTACATTTCGGCATAGTCAAGCATAAAATATATTAAAATGCCGCCAATAAAAATCTGTAACTTTGCCAGTGCTTGTAAAAGTGTCCGGATATGATTATTTTTCAGCCAAAGACGAAAATATATTATGGTATAAAGTGTGTAATTTGGACGTTAAAGTTAATAAGCGTCGTCGAGTTTTTCTTTTTCCGAGATTTTGTAATGCAGTTTACTAACGTGTATTATACAACATTTTTGCACGATCGTATTTTTAAAATTGTAAATTCAATATATTTTGCATGGAAAATTTAGAGTAATTTTATTCCGACCACCTCTGTGGTGTAGGGGTCAGCATGCTGGTCTCTTACGCAGAGGGCTCAGGTTCGATTCCCTGTCGAGTTGAATTTCCTGGTTGAGGTTTTCCAGGGTTTTCCCTTAACCGTAAGGCAAATGCTAGGAAATGCAGGCCACAATATGCCTGAATATCATCGGCCTTTCATCACCGAAATCATATTCATAACAAGTCAGTAATACATATACAGACGCCATCTAGTTCACAACAATAGAACCAGTCTCAACAATAATACACAGGCTTCGGATTTCACACAGAAGATTAACTCGCGATATGACCAGACATGTTAAAACGAGTATAAATAACAGCGAAAAAAAATATACAGGGACATCATTTTATTTTTACTTCGATTTTTATTGTACCTGAGTTTTTGAATGTACTTTACTCCCACCCCTCTACTAGTAAACTTCCAACCATTCTCCACACAGAACCAAGCGCATACAGTCAAAGTCGCCTTACGGTCATAGTAAACACAAACAGTACTGAGTTAGTGAGTATAGTACGTTCCAGAAATATGTTCACTTTCAATATATTGAATCATATTCTCGCACAGGTACTGTCGTCTGTTTGCCTATGTCATATCCCGGTTTCCCCCAATGGCTTCTGTTCGTCCCTCTGTAAAGGGTAGTAGTTGGGCTGCCTTTTAGCTCTTTTCTGAAAACATTAATTTTTGTTAGGAATTGAACGTCTACGTAATATTATACAACTGTTTAAAATAAATACAAGGGCCTCGTTAATTGTCACGTGATTTCCATCCTTTCTACGACCCTGCGACAAAACCACTTGGACGGACAGTAGATAGAATGTCTGAGTAATTTTATGTTTTCGGATCGGGCAGAAGTGGAGATTGAATTTTCAGTACGTAAGGTACTCTTTTATGGAGTAGGTTCAGAATTATTTTAACATGAGTTACTGGTACGAAAGACGAAACTGGTAATTGGAATTAGGTACAATAGTCTATAGTGCGATAATATGCAAAAAAAAAAAAAAGAACTAAACCTGTATCGAAATTAACGGCCACCGTTTCAAAAATGTGTTTAAATATCCATATTATGATTATATTTCAATTTCACTTCATTCTCTATATTGTACGCTAATGCGCTGTAGACAGTATAATGTACGCTACACTGCATAATGAATACGTCCGAATGGAGTAAAAACACTAATTGTTAATACAGTACTGTAGGCCTATTTTGATTAAATAAAAACCTAATGAAAATTATCAAACTCAAAATCGCGATATTTCCTACTTTACGTAAATGGATGAATTACTTTTCTTCCCTCCTATACCTAGTAAAGTGATTTGTTTGTGTTTTACGCCAGTATCATCGAACTCCAGTGGAAGGGGGTGGAAAACGATGTTTCCGGTTTTGAACCTTTTATCCAAAGGTATAGCCAGGTTAATATTAGAAATGTTAGTAAAAATAAAATGATGTCCCTGTATATGTTATTTCAAAGCCTCTCAAAACTATAGGGTAACTGTAATGATAACTAAGTAACAATAAGTGCACTGCAATGGGTCTATTTCAGTATAGTTTTATGTTATAAAAATGGGTTTCTTAGCTACAAGTTTCTGTGTGGGAATTCTGACTTTCAAGGCCTAACAACAATAGCTGAAAATGCAACAAAAAACACGATCGTGCAAAAAAGAATTTACCGGTCCGCTATCTCAGTGGTTGAGAATCCCTGATATAGAGAATAATGAAGAAGTATAAAGGAGTATCTTAAAAAAAAGTGCAAGTGTGACAATTGGATCCAGAACTCTCTCGTACGCTTGTCTTCAACATTAGTCTATCCGTTAAACTACGCTGATTCGTGACACACGATCTGCAAATTATGGGTAGTTACGAAACCAGACAACATTTTGAAAGGTACCGTCAACGCGGGCTACTTGGATCCTTAATGTGTTACTTGAACCCAGAAGAAAAAAATGTTTACTTACCATTGGAGTAACTTAGGTGAAAATATATGTGCAGATGAAAGTTTGCAGAGAAAAAAGACCACAACTTTCGTCACCAAACTGTTATTTTACATCGACATTTTTTTCTTCTGGGTTCAAGTAACACCTTAAGGGTCAAAGTAGCCCGCGTTGACGGTACTTTTATTCTTCATTTTTGCAAATGACCAAATAACATTGAACAACAAGAATTTTGCTGCGGCTTAAAACAATGTGTCCCTTATGGTTTGATGTTCGCTGAATCCGAAAATGCATCTCTTTTCTTCGTATCACGTAAGGTTTTAAAGATACACTATGTGTTCACTTTTCGATAAGCACTCCCCCAGGAAACATCTGGCGCTGGTTGGGGGTATAAACCAAAACAAAAACTAATGCATTTTGTGAGTTTATGACTTATTTCCGGTTCGTTATGGTTGTTGGCAAGTTATTTATTACTTCTAATAAATAAACAGGTATTGGGCCCTTCTATTAAGTAAATTTCATAACAGTTCAAAGTGAGGTCTATGCAATGAACAAACAAGGGTGTGGTTTTCAGTGTTAAAGCAAAAGTTGACCAGTTTGAGTGAAGACAAATTAAAAGAGGGCATTTTCATCGGTCCACAAATTCACAAAGTAATGGCTGACCCTTTGTTTGAGGAAAATCTTTCCGTTACAGAAAGAATGGCCTAGCGCGCTTTCAAAGACGTTTCCTCAAATTTACTCGTACTTGGAAATTCTACGGCAGACAACTATATAGAACTTGTTGTGGAAACCATGTTAAGTGCATATGACAAAATGGAGTATAATATGTCCCTCAAAATATACTTTTTACATTCTCATTTGGATTTCTTTCCTCCTAACTTTGGAGCGGTAAGCAACGAGCATGGGGAAAGATTTCATCGAGAAATATCTGAAATGGAAATGCGAGATAAAGGAAGATCATCATCCAGCATGCTTGTTGACTATTGTTGGTTACTTGTAAAATATAGTCTCGGGTCTAATTATAAACAGAAGTCATCCAGAAAATTATTTTGAATTAAGTTCAAATTCCGAGATTTTTCTCATTATACGCATTAAATATTTCGTTGTTATTGTGTTTTAAACTATGTAAGATCATTTTTGTATCCAGTACACATTTTTAAAGTATTATGAGTAGGTAACGGATTTTTATGTAATTACACATTGTATTCCTTTCAACCTAACCGTATATAAATAAGAAATCTTTGCGAATCTTGTAATTACCATTAATATATCAAAATTTGATACTACATATTTTTACATAGGTTACCTCATATTATATATTATGGCTTGGTATTACATAAATCTACATATTTAGGGGTTTTATTCGTTTTTACTTCTATACAAGGAAAAAAAAACTTCTGCTGGGGAAGTTTACAATTTGAAATACACAGATTTAAAAAGCCTTTTTACATACCCAAGAAAGGATATATTTCGGGACGAAACGTAACGTCCTTAGTTCCTGGAAGTAATAGAGGCACTCACCCCATGGCGCCAACTGTAAATATGACTCAACAAAAGGCAACTTTTCTCACACAACTACTTTGTATTGTAAAAATCACTCAGAAAGTAGTGTTGCCTTCATGCGATGGAGTGGGACGAGGACGACATGATTTGTCTCGAACTAAAATTGTTCTGCACACGTCTTAACAAGCCGTTCCCATGCAATTCCACCCTCTTTCTAATTATCCCAGGGAATTCAGGTTATTGCTTGACCTCTTTATTTTAAATTTAGTAGACCTATACAGAAATAGATTTTCCGAGCAATTAGAAAGTATGATTTTCGGCTGGAATAATCCTACTCTTCTGAATGAGACAGGAATGTCACTTTTCAAACAACAGTTTGTAAATGTCTATAGTTTGAGGTTTCAGTAGGTACTCTGTTTCTTACAGGGAGCAGCTAAAATGCATGTGTCCCACATCTCCTCTTACTTTCTCCTAATCCAGTAAAGCGAAACAGTGCTTGCAGTACTGTTGTGTCATTCATTTCACTCAGTTCTCTAGTTTTAGTACTTACAGTATAAAGTGCAAGTGAGTTTATCTACTGTTTTTAACTAACTACAATGACCCCTGTATCTTCAACCCGAGCGACAATAATAAAATCATGGATTGCAATGGACGAAGCTTTCACTTACTTACTTACTGGCTTTTAAGGAACCCGGAGGTTCATTGCCGCCCTCACATAAGCCCGCCATTGGTCCCTATCCTGAGCAAAATTAATCCAGTCTCTACCATCATATCCCACTTCCCTCAAATCCATTTTAATATTATCCTCCCACCTACGTCTCGGCCTCCCCAAAGGTCTTTTCCCCTCTGGCCTCCCTACTAACACTCTATATGCATTTCTGGATTCGCCCATACGTGCTACATGCCCTGCCCATCTCAAACGTCTGGATTTAATGTTCCTAATTATGTCAGTTGAAGGATGCAATGCGTGCAGCTCTGCGTTGTATAACTTTCTCCATTCTCCTGTAACTTCATCCCTCTTAGCCCCAAATATTTTCCTAAGAACCTTATTCTCAAAAACCCTCAATCTCTGTTCCTCTCTCAAAGTGAGAGTCCAAGTTTCACAGCCATACAGAATAACCGGTAATATAACTGTTTTATAAATTCTTTCACTACAGATGGAAAAATAGTAATGTGTCAAGTGTGCGGTAAAAAAAAGTCGGGTGCTCTATGAAATCACAACTGGAGAGTCTTACCTGTCCTATACCTGGCAGATATTAATATTAAATATTTTCATGATTTTACATATTTTGGTACATATTCAGCTTATTTTTCTTACATAAATATGTACATATTTCACACTTTGATATTACATAAAAATCCGGTCCCTAATTATGAGGCATTTTGAAACCGTAATGTGTTGTAATTTTATCAGTAGCAGTGAAAAATTAAAAGAAAACAAGTTTTGTCATAAAAAATTCAATTCATTTTCCCTGGAAAATAGTACGTGATGGGTCAATTTGGATTTTAAATTCAGATTTAGGGCACACATATTATTAATATTCATCTATTTTATTTCGGAGCAAGACAAAAAGTAAAAATTTGTTGTTCAGTGTAATTAGCCTACAACACCTGTAACGCAAGTGTTTGAGGGCACTATCCAAACCCTACAATTTGGTATGTGTTTCTTACAATACAGCATTTCCACTTCGCGACCTCAGCTTGTGGAGATTTATTCGACGAGGGGATTCCGTTCGCGGACTTTCATTAGTTCTGGTTCTCAGACAGGTCACACGAAGTCTTGGCGCAGGATCGACGACCCGGATACAGAGATGAGCCTCAGCGCCCCACTTAGGCTGCAGACTCAGCCGCCCGCCATATCTGGGTTATAAGTTTAAGCGATTAGCGGTTTCTCTGTTCGCATTACGTGAGCGATTTGCGACAACTTCCTCTGACCAATAATTCCTTCACCTCTTAAAACACCTGCCATGATCTCCTTATTTATGCTCTACACTTTCTAGAGACACAGAAGTTCGCTATCTGCATCCATTCATCCACAGACACCTTTCGCTTATTTCCATTATCAGTATCAGACTACTAAGGTATTATTTTCAATTCTTCTGCATGTGGAGTCCCTCCTTTCGAGCCTTCTTACAAGCTAACATTCTCATGGTGTCAGATAAAAACTTACTTTTTTTTTATTCCATCATGTTTATAATTACAAAACAAGTGCTTTTACAAATTTTGGCCACTCGAGCGCAATTACGAGAGCCGTAAAAAATTAGCTTCCCTGGGCCGTATACAGAAAGAAAACACAATTTCATTGGATAAATTTATTGGAACATATAGGGGAAACTTGGCTAATTCCGCAGTAGTGCATATATGATTTTACTGCGGCTTTACAATAGCGTGAACGTAAGTTTTTGAGAGGCAGTCTACAGGAGGCATGTCCTCTGCAGTGCTATAGAAAACAATCAAGGATATTGGTCGACATCTTTGTCGGCAATACAGTGAAACATCGAAATTTGGCTGTTTTTTGTGTTTTGCTACACAGGTGTGAAGAAAGTGAACATTGTTACATATAAATTGTTCCTTTCATGTTACTTTCATAATGTATTTCATAATTATTTTCTACTGCGGAATTATCCAAGTCCTATTACGGATTTAGCCGCACTGTTACGGAATTACCCGAGTTGTTCTTTTTCAACTGTAATGTATGTACAACTAAATATATTTGCATTTTAATAGGTCTCTTTATCTCATTTGGTAATGAAAGGTTTCGTCCATGTTTACATACCTTGATCATATTTTTAAATAAACATTTTGATAAAAACATAGATTTACTTCTTAATATTGCATAATTAGCCGCGTCTTCCCTACAGCAAGTGTCAAACATATCCCCCACCGGAATTGAGACATTTATCATACCATGGGTTTGACAGAGAGGCGCAGACGGCTGTCACACACTGGTTCCGATCCCAGGCGGCACATTTCAACGAGACAGGGATACAACAATTGATCCCACGGTATGCGAAATGTCTCAATTCCGGTGGAGAATAATTGTTGTAAAATAACTCAATAGTTATTGTATCTGTTCCAATAAATCTTTCCACAAAATTGTTTTCTTTCTGTAAACGGCCCCAGGGAAATTTATTTTTACAGACCTCGTAATTGAGCTCGTGTGGCCAAAATTTGTGTAAGCACTTGTTTTGACATTATTAACATGGTAGAAGAAAAAACAATAATTTTTTATCTGCCCCCATGAGAATGTTTGCTTGTTATTCATTTAGTGTTCTGCCCAAGGGCAGGTCTTTCACTGCAAACCCAGCTTTCTCAAATCTTTCCTGTTTTCTGTCTTCCTCTTTGTCTCCTCATATAATCCATATATCTTAATGTCGTCTATCATCTGATATCTTCTTCTGCCCCGAACTCTTCTCCCGATCATCATTCCTTCCAGTGCATCCTTCAGTAGGCAGTTTCTTCTCAGTCAGTGACCAAACCAATTCCTCAATTCCTTTTCCTCTTCAAGATCAGTTTCAGCATCATTCCTTCTTCACCCACTCTTTCCAGCACAGCTTCATTTCTTATTCTGTCTATTGACTTCACACGTTCCATTCTTCTCCAAATCCAAATTTCAGATGCTTCTTTTCGCTTCTCTTCACTTCCTCGTAAACGTCCACGTTCCTGCCCCATACATGCCATACTCCACACAAAACACTTCCTTAGTCTCTTCCTTAGTTCTTTTTCCAGAAGTCCGCAGAAGATGCTCTTCTATTAAAAGCTTCCTTGGCCATTGCTATTCTCCTTTTGACTACTTCCTGGCAGCAGCTCATGTTACTGCTTACAGTACATCCCAAGTATTCGAATCTGCCCACTTTACAGTACTGCCTCATTTAGAATTCGCAAGTTTACCTTGTTTATTTTTTTTTCTATGACCAAGCTCTTCGTCTTATTTGCATTTATCTTCATCCCATACTGCTCACAGCTGTCATTTAGCTCCTGTAGCATATCCCTTAGTATCATCTCCTCTTTTGCTAACAGAGCCATATCATCGGTAAATCTTATACACTTTATTCTTCTTCCTCCTACTATCACTCCTACCATGTTCTGAAAACCGTTGAACAGGGTAGGTGATAAAGGCCATCCTTGACGTACTCCTCTCCCTGTTTCACTTCCTTCTGACATTTCTTCTCCTATCCTGACTTTGACTCTTTGTTTAATATAAAGGTTACTGAATCGTCTTCTCTCCTTCCAATCCGCACCAATTTTCGTTAGGATCCCCATCAGTTTATTCCAAACCACCCTGTCAAAAGCCTTTTCTAGGTCCACAAGTACTACATACACTTCTTTATTCTTTTCTAGATATCTTTCATCAATTGTTCTTAACAGTCCAATTTCATCTCTCGTATATTTTTCCTTCCTGAAGTCAAACTGCTCTTCTTCCAACTGTTCTTCCATCTTGGAATATAAACGTCCATTCAATATTCAACAGAAATCGTCATTCAGCAAATGGCTAAGCGGCAAATATGAAATTTGTTTAATCGATATTAAGTACGTCAGTTAAACTCTTTCATAACAATACATCTGACTGTAGGACTAGCTCTTGAGGTTACAGACATCATGTGCACTTGGCAGAATATCCATGAAATTTAGACACTGCTGCAAATGTCCATGTTACATTGTTCATGGTTGTAATGTCCATATGAAAAACTGACAGGTGATTAAAGGAAATGCCAATGATTTTATGAAACTTATATACTTGTCTAATTTATTTGATATATATGCAAATACATAACCAATAAACCGAATATTTCCATGACTATCGCGTGGAAAACCTAAATGAATGGAAAATGGGAGAAGAAACAATTAAAAGGTACATTATTGCTCGTCCTTGAAAGAGAATTTGCTGCTGAGAGGAATTGTAGATGTAAGCTCAAAGCCTTTTGACCACTTGCCTCACTCCGATTTTTTCGCCGTTTCGTATGAATGAATATAAGAAAATTTTGAAGGGGAATTTCTACCGAACCGTTAAACTTCGGACAAAGATATGTTTTTGTTTGTTTGGTGAGCAGTGCGAAGACTGGTTGAAACCTCATAAGTGTCATCAATAAGGCAACACTCATGAGGCAACTAGGCCAGGAGATAATGTGTTAGGGTGGCCAGTTCGTTCTTTCCAGCTACATTACTTACATCGCTGACTAGGAACATAGTTCACTTCAGATGTAAACCTATATAAACAATTGTTCTTCTAATACATATCAAGTGAGATGTACTCTCTGGTAATAAGTGTACGTATCAGCCAGAACCTCAATCGAAGGACATAGATTTACGAGTAGAGGATTAAATCGATGTCTTTAACCCAGACTATCCTGAAAAATTTTACTGTCCATATCTGTGGAGTAACGGTTAGCGCGTTTGACCCCGAAACCTGGTGACCCGGGTTCGATTCCTGGTAGGGATAAGTTACCTGGTTGAGGTTTTTCCGGGGTTTTCCCTGAACCTAATATGAGCAAATGCTGGGTAACTTTCGGTGCTGGACCCCGGACTCATTTCACCGGCATTATCATCTTCATCTCATTCAGATGCTAAATAACCTAAGATATTGATAAAGCGTCGTAAAATAACCTACTAAAAATACATTTCTCTAGGGACATCCTATATAATATTATGTTAGGCAACTTATTTCGTAAAACCCTACACGTTGTAAAGATGTATTGCAGACGTATTTCTCCAGACTTTACATAGCAATATTTGTCAACGCAAGTGGGAGGGAAACATAACGACGATATTGATAATGATGACAACGGTGATTGTGGTGATTAGTGATTACTATGATACCGATTACCATGTCAATAATAACAGCGCTTTTTTGCAGTAGAGTATTGCACTTTTAAATGCCACATGTATAAATGTTATCCAGGAGAAAGAAGCATGTCTGTCAGTAGGGTTTTTGTTAACCTTCAGTACGTAATTTTTGATTGTTACTAACCTTGTATTCAAAATTACTACAGACATAACCAAAGGAAAAGAAATACGTACCAATAAAGAAAATACATTTTAATGAAGTCCATAACAAACTTGAAGGGTTAAAGAATACTTTCATGCACATTGGCACAGAGTTTCGTGGCTTTAAGTCTAAATAATCAGCTATTTTTTAAGTTACTTTTTGAAACCGAGCTGTCATGGGGTTTGATTACCCACTAGTTATAAAAGGGACAATCAATAAGTTCCGGACTGCCCTGAATGTAGGCAACACACAGGACATAGAAAACGGAGAAGTTATCTAGAACCAGGGAAACGCCTGGAATCTATACTGAATGCATCACTTGAAAGGCGGAGAAGAAGACTAGCCATAGGTCGTATAAGGAGAGATTCCAGTAAAATTCTCAATAGGTCCTTCATATGTCTGCACAAAATCACGTGTAGAAACTCAGTTCTTAAAGACAATCTGACGCTGTTTGATAGACTGACTCAACAGGCATGTAAGCCACGATCTTCAGTGACACGCGCATGTATGTTACAAGCGCAGTTCAGAAATATATTGATTGCACATTATAGCTCATTTGCGGGGTTTGAAGCTAATCTAAGAATGATAAAATAGATTTATGTGTCTGACGGCCTCGGTTTTCATTGTCGTTGCTTCCATTTATTTTTTTCTTAGTGTATTCTTTTCTATTACTGAAAATTTTTTATAGTATAACACTAACTTATGCCACTCCGGGCAAGGTTTAGTCGTCGTCAGTATTGTTATATTTCTCGATGTCGTCATCTTGTTCCTCGATATCGTCATCATCTTATTTTTGATACTGACGTATTGTTTTTCAGAACGGTTCTTTTGTTTCTCGGTATCAACGTCTTGTTTCCAGTATCGACACCGTCTTGTTCTTCGCTATAGTCGTTTTGTTTTTCAATATGAACGTCATCTTTTTGTACATTACCCTCATCATCTATCACTGTCGTGTACTCCTTGATCAAGCGTCTGAGCGGAATGAAGGTGATAATGCCAGGGAAATGAGTCCAGAATCCAGCACCGAAAGTTACCCAACAATTGCTGTTAATGGGTTGACGGAAAACTCCGGAATAAACATAAACCATGTAACTTCTCCCAACCAAGATTTGAAGAACCCGGGCCCTCTCGTTTCACGATCAGACACACTAACCGTTAACCTACAAGGGTGGACGTGTTGACTTCTTACTCAGAACGTTGTTAGCCCCTACTTTTTTCAGTGCCGTTGTCTACTTCTTCAGTACCGTTGTAATCATTCTTGTCTAATTCTTCAGAACCGTTGTCATCGTCTAATTCTTCAGAACCGTTGTCATCGTCCTCATCCTCGTCCTCATCTAACATTTCAGTACCGTTGTGACCGTTTTCATCTATTTAATTCTTCAGTACCGTTATGATGGCTCTCGTCTAATTCTTCAGTATCGTCATCGTTCTCGTATAATTTTTCAGTATTATTGTTATCGTTCTCGTCTAATTCTTCAGTACTACTGTGATCCTTCTCGTTTAATTCTTACCGTTGTGATCGTTGTCGTCAAATTCTTCATTACCCCTGTCATCGTTCTCGTGTAATTCTTCAGTACTATTGTGATCATTATCGCCTAATTCTCCAGTACCGTTGTCATCTTTCTCATCTCCTTCATTGTCGTTGTCCTCGTTTCCTTAAGTACATTTTTCATCGTCTTCGTTCACTTCTTCAGTACCCTTGTCATCCACCTCGTGTAATTCTTCAGATACCGTTGAAATCGTTGTCGTATAATTCTTCATTACTGATGTAGTTTTCCACGTTTCCTTCTTCAGTACCGTTGACGTCCTCTTCTCTTTAAATACCATTGTCGTCTTTGTTTACTTTTTCAGTACCGTTATCATCGCCCTCGTCTCCTTAAGTACCTTTTTCGTCTCTGCTCCTACTTCTTGAATATCGCTGTCATCGTACTCGTCTAAGTACTGTTATCATGTTCGTCTACTTCATCAACACCGTTGTCATCGTTGCTATCTCCTTTTTAGGTATCTTTGTCGCTTCTTCGTCTACTTCTTGAACATCATTGTCGTCGTCCTCGTCTACTTTTTCAGTACCAATATTATTGTTGTTGCCTACTTCTTCATTACCCTACTCTCGTATATGGGCGTTAGATAATACTTGGATCTTAAAGTTTGTATTGAAAAGTCACACAACAAACAGAATGCCAAAGAATACAGAAAACTTAAAGCAAAACCTGCCTCAGAACAGCTTCCATCACAAATCTCACAGGATCATAACTTTGAATTTAAACTTGTTTTGTTTGTAGAAGTCTGCGAGAATAAAGACTGTTCGAAGTGGACAGCCCTGAGCAAAAAAATCGACGAGCGCATGGTTAAAATAAAATGGTCTGTAGTGGACCGACCCAGGTTCATCGTCCGGGCACTCGCAAAACTCTGCGGGAAAAGTACGACGTGCAGGATGAGTCACGGTGTTCCGGCACGCCTGTTTCTATGTCACTTCTACTTTCATGACCAGTTCTTCTGCGGCCCGGTTACACTGTAGTACATATTCCTTCTTTGTTCTCGCACCGCACATTATAGGCCTACATGCAGTATATAGCCCTACAGATAGGGTTACCATGAGAAGAAATTCTATAGGTGGACATGGAATCTATACTAATAATAAATCTGTAGCCGAAATTTTTCTGGTAATTTTCGATTTTCCAAAAATAATTGGTCCTAACATATATATATATATATATATATAACCACCCTGAAACCGAAAATCGCTTTTTTGAAATTTTTGTTTGTATGTCTGTCTGTCTGTCTGTCTGTATGTTTGTTACCTTTTCACGCAATAATGGATGAACGGATTTCGATGAAAATTGAAATATAAATTAAGTTAGTTGTAACTTAGATTTTAGGCTATATGGCATTCAAAATAAATTATTTAAAAGGGGGGTTATAAGGGGGCCTGAATTAAATAAATCGAAATATCTCGCTTATTATTGATTTTTGTGAAAAATGTTACATAACAAACGTTTCTTTAAAAATAATTTGCGATAAGTTTTATTCCTTAAAAATTTTGATAGGACTGATATTTAATGAGATAAATGAGTTTTAAAATTAAAATAACTGCCACATAAGGTCGTGTAATGAATTAAAAAACAAATGACTTCGTCTATAAGGGGCCTTGGACAACAACATTCGAAAGCTATGAAAGATAGCGTACAGAGAATGTTTCTGTGTTTGTATGAAGTAATATCGGAAGCTAAATTAACCGATTTGTATAATTAATTATTATTTCACCATTGGAAAGTGTAGTTTCTCTAGATGGACATAATGCTATAATGTTATTACAGTAACTTCTGATATAATATAATATAATATAATATAATATAATATAATATAATATAATATAATATAATATAAAATGTAATATTATATAATATAATTTAAGTTATTTGAAGGGTTCAGAACCATAGTGGGCCAAGCGCCATTTACTGAATACGTAGAAAACAAGGGTTAAAATTAAGTTATTACCATAATTCAATGGAAACCTATAACAAGTAAAATAAAATATACATATTAAATCTAATTGATGTCAATCTTCATTAAGCTATGGTTGCATGTAATAAAAATTAAGAAACATGTTAAAGGAATTATCATTGCACCAAATGAGTGTCTCTGGACCAAAATGATCGCATTTTAATTATTTGGATGCAATTTAAATTAAATAACATATTAAACGATTTATCCTTCTATCAAACACGAATGTTCCCTGGATCAAATGTCCTATTTTAATTATGCAGCGGAGAGCACAGGTACGGTTAGTCTAAAATAAGAGGATATTGCTGAAAAAAGGAGGACTCTTTAAAAATTGGTATAAACAAAATTAAAGATAAAAACAATGGCTCACCTTAGTTTTCTCACTAGTTGCTGGATCAGTATTACATCTGTACCCTACTTATCGGTGGACCCCACTTTGTGCACAAGAGCCTGAAGGGACCAACTTATATCTTGTAACAAATAACTAAAGCCACCGGCCAGTCGGTTAAGGCGCTTGCCTGCCGGTCTGAAGTTGCTTTCGGGCGCGGGTCCGATCCCCGCTTGGGCTGATTACCTGGTTGGGGTTTTTCCGAGGTTTTCCCCAACCGTAATGTAAATGCAAGGCAATCTATGGCGAATCCTCGGCCTCATCTTGCCAAATATCATCTCGCTATCACCAATCTCATCAACGCTAAATAACCTACTGTAGTAGTTGATACAGCGTCGTTAAATAACCAACTAAAATAAAAAACAAATAACTATTGAACTGTTCACAGGACATGTCCTTGAAATTATATTTCACCATGATGATACCTCTGACTGTCTCCGTTAGCATGCGAGTTCGTTCTTTTGTCCATTGAGCAGATATTAGGGAAAATATTCTCTCAACACTTCCATTGTTACTTGAGATAAATAAATAGAATTAACATATTTTTAAGAATTCTGAGAAAGTTCCAGTGCTAGCAGAACTAATGGAGTTGAAGAATTTGCACCATTGTTTATCTGAACTTAAATCTTTGTAAATTTTTTTTAGTTGGTTATTTAACGACGCTGTATCAACTACGAGGTTATTTAGAGTCGATGAGATTGGTATTTGGCGAGATGAGGCCGAGGATTCGCCATAGATTACCTGGTATTCACCTTACGGTTGGGGAAAACCTCGGAAAAAACCCAAGCAGGTAATCAGCCCAAGCGGGGATCGAACCCGCGCCCGAGCGCAACTTCAGACCGGCAGGCAAGCGCCTTAACCGACTGAGCCACGCCGGTGGGTTTGTCAAAATTAACTTGATTGCTATATATCTTTGTACATTGCAGAATTAAATTGACTATTACACTCTTACTACGTCATACTACTTTTGACCAATAAAACGGTACGAAAGGACGTATTTCAACCAATCATGACTGCTTATCGCACAATTTTATCGCGTCCCTAGCATTTGTTTCTTTATTTGCCAACATTTGAAACTGCGCTGGTCTGGACGTCAAAAATATATAAAAATATAAATAAAATTACAAACCACTCCAGTCGATGCACAGCAGTTTCAAATATGACTCGCATTGGCATTCAAGAACAAGAATTAATAAAAATCACTGATCATACCTATGCATCTTCTGAAATCCGATTTACAAATAAATGAAGATCACCATTCGGAAATCCTGAATAAGTTGAATACACCATGTAGGCCTAAATCAACGAGTTCCACTTCTATTACGCACACGTCCAATATAACATCAATTGAACCACCAACCACATTCAAATTTGAAAATTGTACATTCAATTATTAGTCCTTTTAAAATTATTCATGTTTATTTTTATGTCATCGTCGTTAATTAAAACTTTTCTAACACTTGTGTATATTTGTTAGGTTATGTTAGGCCTATAGCTTCTGCTATATGATATTATGGATAGTCACGTATCAGAGATTGTTTGATATTAAGATTTATTGAAAATCATCTGTCAAGTGACGTTGATTACTGGGATTCGGATAATTGAAGTGGAATGCAACTGTCTTAATAAAAATGAAACTGAATCAACAAAGCCTTCTTGAGTAACATTGCCATTGTGAATAGATCGAGAACCTCTCGACGAGAAGGCATTGCTCACTACTCTCGGCTCCACAAGTAAAGAACCCTGGCCTCACACCACTTCTGCACAGATGACAGTGATTGACAGGCCAGTTAGGGGAAGCTGTTGCCACGTTTGCTCTTGGCTGGACTCTTTAAATGTATTTTCTTTTGCAACTGGTTGGATTCTTTCAAAAATGGAAAATTCACAACACAGCATTCTCGGCGGTCTCCTGGCGGTATCTTTGTCCACAGTTTCACTAATTGGGGGAGCGTGTCAGTCAGATTTATGGCTTCCTGAACCCAACCCTGCAACGAAGGTTCTTTACTTGTGAAACCAAGAGTACTGCCATCTAGCATGCATCTAGCGTAATATTTGTAATGTTGAGATGGTACAATAATACATTTGAAGACAGTTGTATTTTCGTAAGTCAATTAATATTTTATTGTATTGGAGTACTTCGTTACTTCTAATCTTTATATACATTCTTCTAATCGTGTAATAGTCAGTTAAATCCCATTCTAGTTTTGATTTTCTCTAGATAAATCAAAACGTCTAGTGAGATTACTGTTGATAAAATAGTTTAGAATCATGAATAGTGACGTTTTTAGAGTGTAAGAATTCAATGCCTGTGAATAGGTCATCCTATTTTATGTTTTTTTATGTGCTCCAGCTTCAACCATTGAAAGCAGTTAAATTCTTTCATAGATTTTCACCATTTGTTTAGATATTCTGTGCATAATATCGCACATTATTCAATATTCATATTAAATCTAGTTGAAATGCGAAATGCCAGACATTTCAAATTTTTTTAAAATGCGTGCTGGACAGGATAAAATTATTAAAAATGAGGACATGTCCTCTTTTTGCCGGACGGATGGTAACCCCTACCTACAGATACTGTTTCGTAAGTAACGTCGGTGTTAGAGCAAAATTTTAATTGCAGTTTGTTGTGACAAGAAAATCTAATCTTCAATGTAAAGATCATTAGAAAAGGTTTAAGCTAGAAAATAAATAATTGTCGCAAAAATACACAAATGAAAAATTATATTTGTGCAATATTATAAATGATTGTCAATATTATAAATGTTTGTACAATATTATAAATGTTTGTACAATATTATAAATGTTTGTACAATATTATAAATGTTCGTACAATATTATAAATGTTTGTACAATATTATAAATGTTTGTACATTATTATAAATGTTTGTGCAGAAAGATAAAATTAATAAAGTATACAGAAACAAAAAGTTATGTAATTTGTTTCTTAAAGTTTTATTACTTTCAATCCATCTTATCACACTCCAGATATACTTATGTAGCTTAAGTAAATCATTACACGTAGGTATGTTTAGAATCAATTACTGTTGAATTTACATCACATTAAAATAAATGTTATTTTATTGGCACTCTAAACATTGAAATTCTTTCCTAGTAGGCCCTTCAAGATTTATTGTTAGCAGAGTGCTAACACTTTAAAAAGGCGGTTTCTAATTGAAGTGGTCAGAACCATAGTGGGCCAAGCGCCATTTACTAAAACCGTAGAAAACAAGGGTTAAAATGAAGTTATTACCATAATTCAATGGAAATATATAGCAAGTAGTCCACACCTGTGGAGTAACGGTCAGCGCGTCTGGCCGCGAAAGCAAGTGGCCCGGGTTCGAATCCCGGTAGGGGCAAGTTACCTGGTTGAGGTTTTTTCCGGGGTTTTCCCTCAACCCAATACGAGCAAATGCTGGGTAACTTTCGGTGTTGGACCCCGGACTCACTTCACCGGCATTATCACCTTCATTTCATTCAGACGCTAAATAACCTGAGATGTTGATACAGCGTCGTAAAATAACCAAATAAATAATATAGCAAGTAATATAAAGTATACACATTCAAACTAAATGATATGTCAATCTTCATTAAACTATGGTATTCACTCAACTTTAACCCTTGCTTTCTCCGTTTTCAATAAATGGCACTTGGCCCACTATGGCTCCGAACCCTTCAATTCCAGTTTTACAAGATTCATTCAACTAAAACCTCGCTCATAATTTACAGTATGCGATGGAATTATATAAACCAATTAGAATAATTATTCACTTAACTTACATGAATTGCACCAATTTTTTAAAATCAATTTCTGAACATCTATTGCCTTTTTGAACATTGTCCATGTCATTAGCATTTCATTTAAATTCAGATTAGTTCAAACGCATCTCTGATTTCTTTTCTCCATTACCATTTTCGTTTTTGAAGTCCAATATGGTTGTCGCATTTTAGCACATTTATATTCAAAGTTTGTTGCATTTTTAGAAGTCGGGTAGCAAAATGCGACTGTGGCTTAAAGCCTGGTCTTGAGCCACCTTTCATCGAGGTTTGTTATTCCGCGACGGTACCAATTTCTGGTTTTTGATGCGAAGAATTCAGTGATACCCATTTTAATGGCTTCCAAGTTTCAGAAATTTCTTCCACGCAGGAAGTGGACCGTGGATCTGAAGGTGTAGAGTCAGGGACGTATACTGGATGTGGTAGAAGTTCGATTTCTTCCAATTCCCGGATTTTTTCCAGGGTTGTTTGAGCGGTATAAATTTTCTCCCTAGCATGAACTTCTAATCAAACGGTCTCCCTTACAAATTGTTTGATGCAGATCTTTTGTATCATTCCACGAATGTCCTATTATGTGTGAGATGAGAATGTACGTCTTGTCCATATAAACAATGGGCCTCCCTTCTTTTCTAAATTGTGCAATATTTTCTCAAAAATGAAATCTGATTTTCTCTAGATACCATGCTTTCCATCAGGATTTTTCCTTCACTTGAGTCCTTGATGTCGTAAAATTTTTCTTAAACTTGTTTTCCCACTCTACAAATGTAGTATATCCCTCTATAATTTTCTCGTATTCTTTCTATAGTCGGAACATACTTCTCAGTTTTATAAAAAAATACGTACTGCTCTTCTTTCAACACATACAAAGTGCAATTAATATATTTCCTAATTGCACTTGTATTTATTGTACCATTAAAGATACATGAGCGTGTCACTAAAGATCATTGCTTCCATGCCTGTTGAATCAGTCTATCAAACAGCGTCAGATTTTCTTTAAGAACTGGGCTTCTACACGTGATTTTGTGCAAACATGTGAAGGATATATTGCGATTTTTCCTGGAATATCTCCATATACGTCTTTTGGCTATTCTTTTTATCTTTCAAGTGATGCCTTTAGTATGATTCCAGGCGTCTCCCTGGTTCTAGATTACTTCTCCGTTTCATATGTTCTGTGTATTGCCTACATTCAGCGTACAGTAGTACGGAAACTTATAGATTACCCCATGTATACCGATACAGAATTGAACTTTGGATTGAGTCTTAATGGGAGTCCACCTGTATGTATGCAACAATTGCGCACGACTGTCCACAAGTAGCATATATACAGGGGCGCAGTGTGTTGTAAGCGGAACTTATACAATAAAGAAGCTCCGAATTTTATTTCCTTATCTGTATATCGAAATTGTCAAGTTGTCAGTTCTTTTTAAGGGTGACGCTTTTTGTTTGGAGTATTGAAGATCAATGGAGATATTGAAGTGGACGTCAGTTTTTCCCTTCACTTTTAATTATATATTCTGTACTCACATTGACATCTGTAGCACATGATGCTCTTTCCTGCACTTTTTTTAGGTAACTATTAATTCCCAATTTTCACCTCTCTATGCATAAAGTTGAAAAACATTGCGTACTACTTCACTTGTCTTGCTATTGCATAATATTTCCCTTTAAGTTTAGATGATATGGGGCGGCTGAGTAGCTCAGTTGGTAGAGCAGCTGGCTACGGACTGGAAGGTCCGGGGTTCGATCCCAGGTTGCCAAACTTTCAGAACGACCCGAGGTTCACTCAGCCTCCTATAAAATAGAGTACCGGGTCTTTCCCGGGGGTAAAAGACGGTCAGAGCGTGGTGCCGACTACACCACCTCATTCTAGTGCCGAGGTCATGGAAAGCATGGGGCTTTACCTCCATGCCCCCCAAGTGTCTTCATGGCATGTTACGGGTATACCTTTACCTTACCTTTAGATGATATGGGTGGTGTTTCCGACAATTTTCTAACACATCACAAAATTTGATAATGTTAATATACTGTGTCCCAAAAGCCATGGTGGCGTTTCAGAGGATGAAATGTTTCTTTGAATGAATAGAGGTAGAAATGTAAAATTGGTGCCAGGTGAAAATAAAACTCTCAAAGGTTTTCGTGTAGTTCTGCGTTGTGTAACTTTCTCCATTCTCCTGTAACTTCATTCCTCTTAGCCCAAATATTTTCTTAAGCACCTTATTCTCAAGCTGTAAAGCTCGCAACTAGAAGTTTTAATACTGGTCCAAACATTTCTCTTCCACTCGCTGTATGTCTGGGAAATATAGGCTACTACTTCACTAACGATCGGATAGAGCCAATCTATATAGAATGTTGGTATGTCAGTTGGAGAGGAATGTTTTTTCATGGTGTATAAGGAGCGGTTTAGAATGGTAGCACAGTCAACACACATTACACAAAAACCCTACTTGAAGTGAAGTGTTCTTTGTAAATATTCTTGTGTTGGCGCATTAGACCTAATAACATAACCATCAGCAAAGAAAGAAAAGTTATGGTTATGGCTTGATTCTCAAAGCTATAAAGTTCGCGACTAGAAGTTTTGATATTGGTCCAAACATTTCTCCTCCATTCGCTGTATTTCTAGAAAATACAGTACTTCACTAACGATCGGATAGAGGCAATCTATATAGAATGTTGATAACTTATTCTAGTTGGAGAGGAATGTTTTTTCATGGTGGATAAGGAGCGGTTTAGAATGGTAGGTCAGTCAACACACATTACACAAAAACCCTACTTGAAGTATGTATGTATGTATGTATGTATGTATGTATGTATGTATGTATGTATGTATGTATGTATGTATGTATGTATTTATTCACAATGCAATGGGTATATACCCGGTGGCAGTGGTAACTAATTACACTCAATAATGACAATAATAAACTTATTAATTAAAAATACAATTAATAATAATACTAATAATTAATACTAATAATAATAACAACAACAAGAGGGAATATACTAAATTAAATGAAACGATCACTTAAAATAACATTTGAAATATTCTAATTTGCATCTTAAAATTAAGATCGAACTAAAACCCACGAGTATATGTTCATATCTGCACAAGTACCTTTCAACATTACACTCATTTCGCTGTCAACTCACTCACTGCACTGGAACTACGACACATTTCACTGATTCTATCCTGATTTCACTAACACTTCAAAAACATTTCACTGTTCAAATTCTTTGCACTGCCACTATAAACTATAAAGCTTCACTGACAGGAACACGTTTCACTTACACAGCACACTTCACTGACACGACATACTTCTTCACTGATACAACACACTTCACTGACACAACATAATTCTTCACTGATACAACACTTCAATAACAACATATCATTTACACCCTTTAAATACTGTGTATAATTACCGTCTATTAGTAAGGTCCTTAAGGCTATTTTTAAATGCATTTTTGGTTGTTGGTAAAGCCTTTAGTAAGTCTGCAGGTAAAGCATTCCAGTCCCTGATAGTACGATTGAGAAAAGAAAACTTTCCAGTGTCCGTCCTCTGCCTTCTTTCCCTCAATTTATATGAGTGGTCGTTCCTTGAAGAGTAATTTGGCGGCTGCAACCTAAGTGAAGTGTTCTTTGTAAATATTCTTGTGTTAACGCAATAGACCTAATAACATAACCATCAGCAAAGAAAGAAAAGTTTCGGAGGGTTATGGCTTGGAAATTTTAATAGTGTTCACAAACAGAAATGAATTTCGGACATAACAAGCGATTCATGGAGTGATTCTTCTCGTTCCTCCTGGGTCAGTATTGACTTCTATAGTGTAAATGAGCCTCATGCGCGCGCATCTGTGTATGAGATCTCGAAGTATGTTATTCAGTTACTCTGCCCCTCCACTAGTAATTCTCGGCGGTCACAACGCTTCATTTCCCCAAGGTAATTGCGGCGGATCGTGACATTGCTCTGGTTTTATGACCCACGTTTCAGCAGTGACCGTACATGACCACAGGCCGCTTTATTCTCTTTTTCATTGTTGGCATTTCCGTTAAATTTTGTCCAAAATTTAATAAGTAGGTAGTAGGGCGTATTTCAATTCATTCATTATGCATTTCTTTAACATCTTTATTACATATTAGCCGTACCCGTGCGCTCCGCTGCACCAGTTAGAAATAAATATAAAGTAATTACATAATTAAAATGGGACATCTGGTCCAGGGAACATTCGTGTTTGATAGAAGGATAAATCGTTTAATATGTCACTTAATTTAAATTGTATTTAAATAATTAAAATGCGATCATTTTGCTCCAGAGACCACTCATTTAGTGCAATAATAATTCCTTTAACATGTTTCTTAATTGTTATTACATGCAAATAATTAAAATATGTTTATTTGGTTCAGAGAACATCCATTTTTGGTGCAATTTGGTCCCATCAAAATTTTGCTTGGAATGAAACGTATCGGAAATCATTTTTAAAGAAACTTTTGTTATGTAACATTTTTTACAAAAATCAATAATAAGCGAGATATTTTGGTTTATTTAATTCAGGCCCCCTTATAACCTCCCTTTTAAATAAAGTATTTTGAATGCCATATAGCCTAAAATCTAACTTACAGCGAACTTAATTTATATTCCAATTTTCATCGAAATCCGTTCAGCAATTATCGCGTGAAAATGTAACAAACATCCAGACAGAGAGACATACAATAAAAAATTTCAAAAGGGCGATTTTCGGCATCAGGATGAATAATTATACATGTTAACACCAATCGTTAATTCTCTGAGATGAAAATGAATGCGTTCATAAACATTATTTTAAGAAATACAGGAAATGAATATACAGAATAGCCTATCAAGTTTTCTATGCATAAGAAGCTATTTTAATCTTACCTGTCCTGGATTCACTCAGAAGTTACTGTAATATATTATGTCTATCTAGAGAAACTACACTTTCCAATGGTGAAATAATAATAATAATTAATTATACAAATCGGTTAATTTAGCTTCCGATATTACTTCATACAAACACAGAAACATTCTCTGTAGGCTATGTTTCATAGCTTTCGATTGTTGTTGTCCAAGGCTCCTTATGGACGAAGTCATTTTTTTTTTATTTCATTACAGCGACTTAGATGGCGTTGTTATCTTAATTTTAAAACTCATTTATCTCATTAAATATCAGTCCTATCAAAATTTTATATAGAATAAAACTTATCGGAAATCATTTTTAAAGAAACTTTTGTTATATAACATTTTTCACGAAAATTAATAATAATGGAGATATTTCGATTTATTTAATGCAAGCCCCCTTATAACCCCCCTTTTAAACAAAGTATTTTGAATGTCATATAGCCTAAAATCTAAGTTACAACGAACTTAATTTATATTCCAATTTTCATATAAATCGGTTCAGCCATTATCGCGTGAAAAGGTAACAAACATCCAGACAGACAGACAGACAGACATACAAACAAAAATTTAAAAAAGCGATTTTCGGCTTCAGGATGGTTAATTATACATGTTAGGACCAATTATTTTTGAAAAAGCGAAAATTACCAGAAACATTTCGGCTACAGATTTATTATTAGTATAGATATCCATAACATACATTTACATTCTTTCATCGAATCTCCATATTATACTTTTTCATTCAACAATAGCGTATTTTCATAACATTTTCTTCTACGCATTCATTGTGTATTTATATATCATAATATATTTTCATCCAATAATTGCGTATTTCTATAACATATATTTTCAGCCATTCATTAAGTATTTTCATAACATTTTCGTTGGCCTCGGTAGTGTAGTCTGTATAGCGCTGGCCTTCTGTGTTCGAGGTTGCGGGTTTGATCCCGGGCCAGGTCGATGGCATTTAAGTGTGCTTAAATGCGGCAGGCTCATGTCAGTAGGTTTATTGGCATGTAAAAGAACTCCTGCGAACAAAATTCCTCCACACTGACGACGCTGATATAACCTCAGCAGTTGCGAGCGTCGTTAAATAAACCATAAAAAAATTTACTTTTATTCATTCATTGCGTATTTCCGTAATATATATTTTCATCCATTCATTACCTATGTATTTTGATAACATGTGGTTCTATTTTTATCCATTTATTGCTCTATTTCTATAACATACATTTTTATTAATTCATTACACTTATGTATTTCCAAAACAGACCTATTTTCATTAATAGCCTATTCCGTATTTCCATAACATAATATTTTCATCCATTCATTACGGATTTCTACGACCTTATTATTTTTATCCATTCATTGCGTATTTCCATAATAGTATATTTTCATCTATTTCTTCGTTATTTTCATAACATATATATCCATCCATTCATTGCATACTTTTATAACACACATTTTCATCCAGTTAGCGTCTTTCCATAATATATATTTTCATCTATTCGCTGCGTAGCCTATTAGTAAGACATGTATTTTAATTAAAATTATGTAGTATATGTATGTAATGTAATGTAATGTAATTTAATATATGCATATATGAAAGTATGTATGTATGTATGTGTGTATGTATGTGTGTATGTGTGTGTATGTATGTATGTATGTATGTATGGTAAAGTTGCCTATTTCCGTGATACCCCTAATCCCGTGATAGTTTTTTAAAACTGAATGTCAGTCAAAGCGTTGCCGTTCGACCATAGCGCCAGACATCTTTCTTGAAAGAGTGCATCTTTCGCCTACTTTTGAGACATCGGTGAACTTCCTAGCAAGATACCCAACCCCCCCGTGACATTCAGTGAAAAAACGTATCACGGAATTAGGCAACTTTACCCTATATATATATGTATGTATGTAGGTAGGTAGGTAGGTACGTACGTACGTATGTGTGTATGTAGGTACGTACGTACGTATGTGTGTATGTACGTATGTACGTGTGTGTGTATGTACGTACGTACGTACGTGTGTGTGTATGTATGTACGTACGTACGTACGTACGTGTGTGTGTATGTATGTACGTACGTACGTACGTGTGTGTGTATGTACGTACGTACGTGTGTGTGTGTGTATGTATGTATGTACGTACGTAAGTGTTTGTGTATGTACATACGTACGTGTGTGTATGTATGTACTTACGTACGTGTGTGTATGTACGTACGTACGTGTGTGTGTGTATGTACGTACGTACGTGTATGTATGTATGTACGTACGTGTGTGTGTATGTACGTACGTGTGTGTATGTATATGTATGTATGTATGTATGTATGTATGTATGTATGTACGTACGTGTGTGTGTGTATGTACGTACGTGTGTGTGTATGTACGTATGTACGTGTGTGTGTATGTACGTATGTACGTGTGTGTATGTACGTATGTACGTGTGTGTATGTACGTACGTACGTGTATATGTATGTACGTACGTACGTACGTGTATATGTATGTACGTACGTACGCACGTGTGTGTATGTACTTATGTATATGTGTACGTACGTACGTTTGCTGCCCATACTGTACGGGACAGATAAGACACTACTTCAGCACTGAGTGGAGGCAAGAGTGGGTTATATTCCATCCAGGGAATGATTGAATAACTGTTTATTCATTGTCACTATAATGTTACCTATATTATGTGTGTAGGTGGAGATGTAGAATATTGGCTATTGGTGCATGGAAAGCTGAGTTGGTGAATGGTTTGATGGATGTGTGGGATGAATGAAGTAGAAGTAGAAGAATGGGTCAATGTGCTGGGTTGAATGAGTAAGTGGTAGGTAGGTACGTAGGTGGGTAGGTAAGTAGACAGGAAACAGATTGATTGAATGAGTGGATGGGGAGCTGAGTCGATGGATAGGAAGAACCACTGTGTAGATGTGTAGACGGAAGAACGGTTGAATGGATGGTTGAAGTGATGAATGGTTGGGTACGTTGATGGATAGGTGGAATGAATGGGTGTTTAAGTGTGTAGGTAGAAGAATGGCTGAATGGGTGGTCGGGTAAGTTATGGACGGATGGGATGAATGAGGATGTAGACTGGAATTTAGATTGATGGCTGAATGAATACATGTAAATGTGACTGGATCAATTGATATAGCAGAGCATAGCAACGGTTTGATTTTTCGCTTCATTCCACTTTTCCTTCATTACCACCTTATCATAATTTTATCATTCCTAAATAGTATTTGTAGTTGAAATGGGATCTGAAATAAAATCAACTTGGTCATCTTTATACCACATGACTATGCATTAAACTACGTGAACACTGCCAATCTGTCATGGGCGTCTTTCTACGTGTGATTAATGAAGCTTTGAATGATGTATTTCGAATCTCGTTAAAGTTTTTATAGCATTCACCCCCCAAGCCATAACTGTTACTTTAATTCAAAGATGATTGCTCCAGGAAGAAGTCGAACTTGAGACTCTAATAAGGATGCTTGTACTACATGAGCTTCAGACATAAACCACAATATTGAAGACGGACGCGATATAAGCTACAGGGAGGTTCAACATTGTTTGAAAGTGACGGAAACTCTTTCATTGTCATTATCAGTCTCTGTTTTGTTTTGTATAGAGGCTGACATCATACTGGTTTTATATGAAGTAAATGTCGAAAACTAAAAGAAATGAGTGTGCAACCTATATACTTGATAGAAGTGAAACTTCTTAAGCTGCAAATATGTAGTAGTCTTTTTAAATGTTTGTGCAATGAGAGACGATAAATTATGATTATGATTTACACTTTTACTACGTCATACTACTTCTGATAAATAAAACGGTACGGAACGTGTTTCAACCAATCGCGGCTGTTTATCTTACAATTTTTATCACCTCCCTAACATTTGTTTTTATCACCTCCCTAGCATTTGTTTTTATCACCTCCCTAGCATTTGTTTCTTTGCCAACATTTACTTTAAATAATTGTACCTTTTACAATGATTCATGTTTATTTCATCATCCTTAATTATTAAAACTGTTCTATCATTTATCTTGTTTATATTATTTAGCTTCTGTAATAGCTTCTGCTATATGAGATTATGCATAGTCACGTATCAGAGATTGTTTAATACATATTGATAATTGAAGTGGAATGCAACTGTTAATAAAAATGAAACTGAATCAACAAAGCCTTCTTGACTAGTAATCGTCCATAGAGTTCAATGAAGATTGTATAGTTGGCACAACTGGTAACAAGAGAACAGCTCATCATAAAACACTACTGCCATCTAGCGGAATATTTGTAATGATGAGATGGTACAATAATATATTTCCAGGACAGTTTAGTATTTTAGCAAGTCAATTAATATTTTATTGTATTAGAGTACTTTTGCCTCTGATTGAGGTTCAGGCTGATATGTAAATCTAGTATCAGGCACTACATCTCACTTGACGGTATGTATCAGAGGAAGAACAATTGTGTATATACATCTGAAGTCTGATTAGTGTAACATGTAGCTAATTGGCGATGTATGCAATGGAGGAGGAAAGAAACTGGCCATCCTATCCCATTATCTCCTGGCCTAGTTGCCTCATAAGTGGTGCATTGTTGTATCATTTGTGAGGTTTAGACCTGTCTTCGGACAATTGACTAAGCAACAAGAGTACTTTATTTCTCCTAATCTTTACATACTTTCTTCTAATAGTGTAATAGTTAAATCTTAAATTCCACTCGAGTTTTGATTTTCTCTAGACAAATCAAAACCTCTAGTGAGATTACTGTAGATAAAATTGTATATGAAAAATGAAGCATAGAAAACCAAATTGATTGTTTATAAAAAGCCCTTTGAAATATTTTTATCAGTATTTTTATTTGATTTCCCGTCTATAATGGAATTGGCTGGGTCACTGGCTAAGAATAAACTACCTATTGAAGGATGCATTGAAAGGAATTGTGAACGGGAGAAAAGTTCGGGGGAGTAGAAGATATCAGATTATATATTATTATGGATCGTAGGCTATATGACGACAGAAAATAGGGAACATTAAAGAATGCTAGGTTTGCAGTGAAAGAACTGCCCTGGGTCAGAAAACTATGGATGGATGAATGAATTAATTAATGAAAATGAGTGAATTGAAAAATATAAAAAAGAACCGTAACACTTCAATGTATATCTAACACTTTTGGTGTACTAGAAAATGAAGTTGATAACATTGAATGAATGAATGAATTGAATGGAATGAATGAATGAATTGAATGGAATGAATGAATTGAATGGAATGAATGAATGAATGAATTGAATGGAATGAATGAATTGAATGGAATGAATGAATTGAATGGAATGAATGAATGAATTGAATGGAATGAATGAATGAAATGAATTGAATGGAATGGAATGAATGAATGAAATGAATTGAATGGAGTGGAATGAATGAATGAAATGAATTGAATGGAATGGAATGAATGAATGAAATGAATTGAATGGAATGGAATGAATGAATGAAATGAATTGAATGGAATGGAATGAATGAATGAAATGAATTGAATGGAATGAATGAAATGAATTGAATGGAATGGAATGAATGAATGAATGAATGAATTGAATGAAATGAATGAATGAATGAATTGAATTGAATGGAATGAATGAATGGATTGAATGGAATGAATGAATGGATTGAATGGAATGAATGAATGAATTGAATGGAATGAATGAATTGAATGGAATGAATGAATGAATTGAATGGAATGAATGAATGAATTGAATTGAATGAATGAATGAATTGAATGGAATGAATTGAATGGAGTGAATTGAATGAAATGAATGGAGTAGTGAATTTAATTAATTAATTAATTAATTAATTAATTAATATGGTGAGTAACGATTTATTTCTAAATCACTGCCACCAGTTGGATCAGGCATTGCACTCGTTGATTCTTCGTTGATTGTTGGCGGTGTAGAAACATTCACTAAATCTTCGACAATTTGTAACTGAACTGCAGAAGAGGGATTAGAAAACGCCTTTCTCTTTGTTCCTGCATTGTCGCACTCGTTCCAGGCAATTCTTATTCGTTTTCGGCTGTTCATTTGACCGTGTCTTTCATATTACGCTCTGTTTCATTAAGCCTCTGATTTCAACATATTTTGTAGCAAAAAACTTCTGCTTAAGCATGTAATTTCAGCTACCGGCTTAGCTCAGTCGGCTAAGGCGCCCACCTGCCGATCCGGAGTTGCATTCGGGCGCGGGTTCGATTCCCGCTTGGGCTGATTACGTAGTTGGGTTTTGTCCGAAGTTTTCCCCAACCGTAAGGCAAATGTCAGGTAGTCTATGGCGAATACTCGGCCTCATATCACCAAATACCATCTTGCTATCACCGATCTCATCGACGCTAAATAACCTTGTAGTTTATACAGCGTCGTTAAGTAACCAAGTAAAATTAAAAATTAAAACCATGTAATTTCACCAACTAGTTTCGATTGCATAGCGTTACAACTTACAGCACTGCACAAAAGACGCACTCGCTGGTACAGTGTACCTGGCAGTGGCCTCATTCTCACTAATTTATGCAATAATTCGTGTAAATTGGTTAGGAACCGCAAACATCAACAACTTTATTTACGTGATAACATAACAGCAGCGTACACAGTTTCGAAAACACAATTTTGTATTCTAATTTTATTTGGGTTATGTGATGTTGAATTCAGAGAACTACATAATAATTTCTTACTAAGTTATAGGCTATTTAATACGGATCATAGCCACCGGCGTAGCTCAGTCGGCTAAAGCGCCTGCCTGCCGATCCGGAGTTTCGCTCGAGCGTGGGTTCGATTCCCGCTTGGGCTGATTACCTGGTTGGATTTTTTCCGAGGTTTTCCCCAAACGTAAGGCGAATGTCAGGTAATCTATGGCGAATCCTCGGCCTCATCTCGCTATCACCAATTTCATCGACGCTAAATAACACAGTAGTTGATACAGCGACATTAAATAACCAACTAAACAATTCTAATCATGATCCGGAGATGCGCTCGGGCGTGGGTTCGATTCGCGTTTGCTTTGATTACCAAGTTGGGTTTTTTTCCAAGGTTTCCCTCAACCGTAAGGCGAATATCGGATAATCTATAGCAATTTCTCGGTCTCATCTCTCCAAATACTATCTCGATATCACCAATTCCATCGACGTTAAATGACCCAGTAGTTGAAACAGCGTCGTTAAATGATCAAGTAAAAATAATAAGTATGGCTCATTTCTGGATAAATTCACTTGTTGATAGTGACTACGGTCAAATTTCACCCAATAGTTCAGGAGAAACCGCTGTACACTGACAGACAGACAGACAGACAAACATGCCCAAAGGTATTTTTTTTCGGGATGAGGAATGCTGAAAATATAAGCTTTCATAACAATCTCAAAATCAATTTTTTTACAGTGTCACAGCGTTTTGACCTATAATAGAGAAAAATTGTAACTTTTGATATGGAAGGTTTACTGTGAAGTACTCGTGATACCATCGAAATAAAAGTGTAAGATGAACTTCGTGCCTTGTGGTTTTCACGCGGTCCGTCTCGCTCCATTTTCTAATTATTGGATAGGATGTACTCATCCATTCCTACCTACTAACAAGAGACACCTACTTCCCAACAATCCACGACCGACTCAAGAGCCATCACTTCAAACCTACTTTCGTAACAACGCAGTTTCTTTCTGGACATGAGAAATTTGGTACTTACTTCGACAGATTCAACATTCCAGCAGACATCGACTCTACATGCTCCTGCCGCGAAGACCTTCACAGTGTGAAACACCTTCTATTTGACTGTCCTATTATTGAAGCAAAGAGATTTCACATAAAGGCACATCTTCTGGACTGCAACACCCAATACAGGACTCCACTATGTGAAGTAATCAAAAAACCTTGTTGCTACAGACAATTTATAGACTTGCTAAACTTTATCTTTAAAAGACTGTAGATATATTATATTTCACCATTATCTGTGTAAAAAATAAGTAGTATACCGTATAACAAAACTAAAACCCTAGCATACCGCTTGGTGAATTAGGGTTCTTTTCCGCGTATATTTAATAATAACCTAAAAATTACATACCATAAATGAAAACGCGTCACGCAATTCAATGATTTCATAAATGCCCTGCAATTATTTCTTTTATACGTACTTAATCTAATTATAAAGTAGAAACTAACCAACCGAGGTGGCTCAGTCGTAACGAATTAGACTCGAATTCGGGTGGTCTCGGGTTCAAACCCTATCGCCGCTCAATCTGGCTCAGGGTTTTCATAGTTTCCCTCAGTCACAAAGGCAAATACCGGATTGGAAATTTTCGTACCACGATTCATCATAATCATTAATAAAATTGAAATCAGCTTAACGAATACAAGCCGTATAAACTTATAATATAAGAGAATGAAAACAGAATTTTAACAATAGCCCACGGCCTACTGCTACACCCAAAGATTCTACACACGCGATAGACCTAGAATACCTAGATGTTAAAGCGTGTATAAATGAAACATAAAGTATCGAGGAGAAATATTTTGTTTGTCATGGAAAATTTGCAGCATTTAAATTCTGGAATCGTATTAGATCCTAATAAAATATTTGTAGAAGACATGAAAATGTAACATTAGGGGCATTCCATGTCAAATCAACACAAAAAAGTGGACTTTTCAACCCGACCACCTCAGATTTTCATTAAATTTGGTAGGATGGTAAAGAACCTTAAGTTAAGTAATTATGTAAAATTTTAGCCCTCAATAATGCATGATATCCCTACAGCAATTCTGTCAATACGAGAAAAAATGTAAAAATGTCGCATACTATGTCAACAAAAATAATTCATAACTTCTCTTCTAATTGAGGTAGAATCATAACTTGGGCTTATTTTAAAGCTAAGGGATCATACGTTTCAATAAAAATAGGTTTGCATCAAAGTAATGAATTCCTTATTAAATAGTCACGCGAAACACATTTTAACATTGAATATCTATAAATGCGGGACATAAATTATTTCGCGAAAAATGTATATTATAGAGGTAAGAGTATTCTCCCCTTGGTGTAAGTTTCATTTTGGAAACGTTTCAGGAATATCAGTAAAAAATATATCAATGTATTGGTTTGTAGCACTTAACCCCGTCTTACACCAACACTGCATGCGCACGAGTTCCTACTTGTCTGATAAGCTGCGTCGTCGATCTGTCAGGCCGTCATGAGTGGCAGTTTATACAGTCTTCAATTTATACAAAACGTGCAATCTGTTTCAAGTGCAGTGTCGTTAGTTTTCGTAGTATGTGGTAGTTTTGTGCGATGTAATGGAGTCGCGTTTTAAGTTATAGGCCGATGTTTGCTGCAATCCCTTCGAGAAATCAGGGCACTGTAATTAGAGGAAAAATTTAAGACGTGTTATATCGTGGATGCTTAATGTATTTCCTGATTTAAAACAGGAACAAAAGGTGTGCGCTATGTGTCGCAAAGAAATAAAAATATAATATGATGCTATTATGCAGAATCCTCATAATGACTCTAGTAATCAAGAATACGTCGACTCTACAGCAAATGTAAGTTCATTAAATACAAGTCTTTTTGACCAAGGTGTGTTCCTTATTAAACAAGAAAGGCTACAACAAGAGAAAAAGAAGAGACAGAAATTTGAAAATATTGTAAAAGACAAAGTCTTCGATATAAAGATGCCGAGGAACCAGGACCTTTCTGATTCTGAAATTTTGTCTCAGTTGCAGGAAAATTTTCAAAATTCAGGTAAAAGTGAGAAAATCACCATTTTAACACTACTACCTAAAAGCTGCAGCGTAAATAATATAAAAAAAGAGTTTCTTTCAGCTTTCGAATACATAATTCGGAAAGCCGAAGTCCTGGCAAAGGGAAAGGGAATTTTGTGTTCACCAAATCCGAAACCTGGAAAACCCTTGCTCGCGGCTGTTGCCGGTAAAGTTAAAGAATTCTGTTGTTCTGACGAGATAAGCAGAATGATGCCTGGCAAGAAATATTTGTTGTGATTAAAGAATCAGGGAGTAAATCACATGAGCAGAAATTAATTATACACAGTGTTTAAAAATTCTAACCCTGACCAAGAAATTGTATTCTAGCTGGAGTAAGTGGACTATACTGTCTGTGTTTGTGTCCTATCAGAATGTAAAACTTATGCCGGAAGCAATTTATTAAAGTTTCAGGTCTACATGGATTTCAAGAAAATTTTTCTTTATACTTTCCAGCTTAACATCTGTAATTCACCACAAAAATTATGTATTTCTCCGATGGATTCTCTGCTCAGTATAGAAATAGAAAAAAATTTCCTGAACCTCACATTACATGAAGAAGATTTTGGATTTCCAACAGAATTGCATTATTTTTGCATATCGCATGGCAAAAGAGCATGTGACGTTGTAGGTGGGACACTTGAAAGGTTTGCGGCTTGTGCTAGTTTGCAGAGACCATCCGATAAACAAATAACTACACCCAGGGAATTGTACGACTGGACAAGGCATCATCTCCCAAACATTAATATCGTTTATGTGACTAAAAAAGGCTATACTGAAGAGGAAAAAATGCTTGCTCTTCGATTTGCAAAATCCACCGCAGTGCCTGGAACACAAGTTTCATACAGTCCTGCTGTTTAGGATGGGTATTATACTTGCTAAGCAGTTTTAAAATGCAGCTGAAACAACGCAGCATCCTGTCTGGAAAGATGATCAGGCTATTTCATCTCAGCAATGAAAGGTAAGCATTTCTTACAGAACTTCAGGTTTAACAAAATCCATGTGACAATAATTTATTTCAGGTAATAATTTAAAAAGTTCGAATTATGTACTACATGTTAAATTACATAGCGACATTCAACAATATGATCAAATATAATTAAATACAACGAATGTGTGGGACATAATTATCGCGACTTACACGGTTAGCTTACGCTTACTGTGACATAATAATTTTTATCTTTATAACCTATGAAGATTCCAAGTTGAAACTTATCAGTTCATTATATCACGTGAATAAGATAAGATAGATAGCTTTATTGATATTGTTCACAAAAGTACAAAACTTAATAATTTAACAAATGATCTATATACAAGTGTAGTTCTACATAATAAATATACAATTTCTTAAACTAATTAAGTTCATTATATCACTAAATGAGGCGTACTATATATTTTTTTCATTAAAATAGAACCCCCGCATTTTTAAATATGAATATATGAAAATTGTTTCACCATGTTTTTTTTAGTGTAATTGAATACATGCAGAAAACAATATAAGTAATAAAAACTATCACATATTAAGAATGTATCACCCAATTTTTGTAAATTTATCTGGAGACGTTGTTGAGATATATAATTTTAATTGAAGCGGCGTGCTTACAAAAATGTGATTTTTCTTCATGTTTGAAACGCCACTGACAGAAAACGAAAAGCACAGGACATATGAAACTCGGCAGTTTTAGTTAGCGCGGCAGATCAAACAAACCCTCAAATTTTGAAAGAAATCTGAGTCGGTCGGGTTGAGTGCCTTGTTGATTTGATATGGAATGACCCATTAGTAAGATAATATCGTTTGTAACTGTTATGGCGCCTCGGGATTTCTAATATTCTTGGTATTAGTATTGTGGGATTTAATCGATTAATCGATCAAAAATATTTAATCGAATAATCGAGTCGATTAAAATTAATCGATTGCAGTTGATATTAATTATTATTTTGTCAATACAAACTCATACTCAAAATTCGAGACAATATATTTTCTCTCTCGGAAATTGCTTACTTAAAAGCACAAGAGTACTGTTATTTTCTAACTGTAAACCAGGTAGCGTAGAGAAAATCTTTGCACAAACACTTCAGAAAGAGATGGAAATATGAGGACAGTGACCTAGTTTACCTCTATTGAAAGTTGAAACACAATGCGAAATCCTTATTAAGTTTTATGGTTTTCCAAGAAATCTTTCACCTTGTTGTCAGCTTATCTTCCTAGCATATGAAATACATACGTTTCTGGAATTCGTCCTCCACATTCCTTATAAAATATCGATAGATTAATCGATTAAATTGAAATAGTTAATCGATTAAATATTTTGATCGATCGACATCACTACTTGGTATGCATGCACGGCAGTACAGTAATTTCAGAGTCGTGTGTCGCGGTGTTGTTTGCACAGACGTATTAGCTTCTCGCAGTGTGGTATCCTATGTCGTATGAAGACCATACACTTCTTTACTTACAAATGGCTTTTAAGGAACCCGTAGGTTCATTGCCGCCCTCACATAAGCCCGAAATCGGTCCCCATCCTGTGCAAGATTAATCCAGTCTCTATCATCATATCCCACTTCCTTACATCCATTTTAATATTATCTTCCCATCTACGTCTCGGCCTCCCAAATGGTCTTTTTCCCTCCGCCACCCAACTAACACATTATATACAACATTTCTTGATTCGCCCATACGTGCTACATGCCCTGGGAACTCAGGGACGGTTGTAAAAGGAACGCCCCCTCCCGTAAGCGGATGAAGACATGCGTCTTGAGCTGAATATAGCTATTGAATGAGACGAGAAAGATGAATTATGTGATATGAAAATCTACATTTTTTTCTACATGGGAGAGGAAGGGAAATGGACCGTGGCAATGGAAATTCCAACCCGGCATTTGCCTAACTAACTGTGGAAAACCACGGTAAAACTACAGTCAGGTTGGTCGGTCCGGGAATCGAACCACGGACCACCCGAATGCGAGTCCCATGCGAAACGCATGAGCCAACTCTCTCGGTTTAATTCTGCAGTGCTCGGGAAAAGTGACATAAGTCAGTTTCCACAAACCTTTTTTGATAATTTATTGACAACTTACACTGGTTTATGTCGATTTGACTTTTTTCTGTATGAATTATTGTAATGGGAGAAATACTTATGTATTTTTTTTCCAAGCGAGCAGATGTTTCGTATGTTGTCAATAAATTATCAAAAAAGGTTTGTGGAAACTGACGTGTCACTTTTCCCAGGCATTGCAGAATTTATATAACTTAATGAGATATAAAAACCTTGGTTTTAAAAGTAACTGAACCTTCCATATTTGAATAATTTCATATTTAAATCGTGTGTATCTTTTTCTTTTCTATACTTGCTTAGTATTAGTGCTTATAATTCTGGACTTATAATGTAATCAAAGACTCTTGGTTGGTGAAAACAGCTTAGGGCTTAATTTTAAGACACTCTGTATATGATATTACGCTTTTATTGTTTCGTGGACAAAAAATTGAACTTACCTTGAATCTGAAATGAAGCGTTTTTGCCTCTAAAATTAGAGTAAAGATCGAAACTGGTCTGTTCCTGGAACCACAATCATCTCACGAGAGGCTAAACCTTTGTTGTATACTAAGAAATGTACCGACTACGAGTAGGGTCTTTCCCGAAGGGTACAATATGGCGATTTGTAAACGATAAAAACGGCCACGAATGTCCTTATTTGCTTCCTCAGAACTTGCTAGTCTAAATGTTTGTAAACTCTGTATTCTTGGAATTGCAGAACGTTACGCGTCAAAGATGACTACTGTAGTTCTGAACGAAACTCTCCTTCAGTCATAGGGAACATTACCGAGTCTGTGACTCAGGTGCAAGAACGCTGGTCTTACAGCCAGGAGTCCTGAGTTCGAGCTCCGTCTAGGTCGTGATGGTATTTATGGTGGACAAAAAGGAGAGGGTTTTCTCGGGTTACTCCCGTTTCTCTATCATTCCACTAACCCTCTCCATCTACCCTTCATTTCATCTATCATCTGCAGTAGTTTAAAGTAGTTTGGGGATAGTTTTCGGGGGTGATACGGGTTTCCGATGCTGATACAAGATAAACTTCGAGCTCCGGACTCTAGAGCTTATCAGGTGCTCGTCTGAAGACGGGACCTAGCTGTTTCAGGACTTAGGAAGAAAAAAATTAGGAAACTGAGAGAAAATGGAAGAGAGGGAGATGATGAAGATAAAGGAAAAATAAAAAGGAAGATGAGAAAAAGGAGGAGGAAATGAAACAGAAGAACAGCCGTGGCGAAAATGTGATCGTGCGCCGAGCACTGTGTAACCTACAACGTGCATAGCACCTATGGAGTGAGGCGGTCACCCGAAGGGGAAGTGAAGCAACTGTCTGACTTATTAAAGCATTACGTCAAGCGCTTAAATATAATTTTATACAGTATAAGGTTACAAACTAATGTTTAGTACGTGTAACGAAGAAAGAAATTGACAAGAAAACACAGGACACATTACCACAATCTAAAATTAACTGTCTTCAGAATGTCTCTGCGACAGAGTTTCAAAATCGGGAATTATGTCACTTACTGCCAGTCGTAGTTGATCACGAAGGTATTTATTTGTCTGTCAGTCGTGATCTAAATTTGGTTTTTACTATTTTGATTGTTGAAAATAATTTTTCACAAACGTAAGTTGTAGCGAACATGGCTTCAACATAGCAAGCGAAAGAACGAAGCTTCGGCTATTTATTTTTTGGCAAAGATTTGAAAAGTTCAACATTTGTCAAGTCCTTACATCTAGCTTTCATTTAACATCACGTTGTAAATCTGTGAGTTTAATTGAAGATCTAACCGCATTATTCGTACATATGCTGAAAAAGGATCGACGTACAGAGATAATAATAATAATAATAATAATAATAATAATAATAATAATAATAATAACACTTAACCTTTTAATGTTTCATGAGTGATATGTAGTATAATGCCGTTTTATGTTATACAACCGTTTTCCTCGTAACACTTGTAAACAAATCATACATTTAATATTCTCATCATATTGGCAGCAAAAAATGCGTCCTCCCATCCTACTTGAAACTTTCGTTTTTGTAGAGGTACATGGTTTCGAGAGAGACATATGCCACTCGCAGGTCAGAGACAAATAGAAATGGAACGGAGTTTGACTCCAGTGAGTGAGAGGGTGGGGGTTGGGGAAGGTAGGAAGCAAGAGGAATGCACAACTATCATTGCGAGCCACGATGTGCTCGCGAGTCGCATTTTCGCCACGGCTGCAGAAGAATATAAGGAGAACAAGGGAAAAGAAAACATGAGGAAGCGGAAGGATAACAGAAGAAGAGATGACAGAGAGAAGAGAAAGAGGAAAAAAGGGGAAGAAGACATGAAGAAGAGAAAATCGGAAAAGAGGAGAGATCAAGAAAAGA
This sequence comes from Periplaneta americana, assembly GCA_025594305.2. Taxonomy (NCBI): domain Eukaryota; kingdom Metazoa; phylum Arthropoda; class Insecta; order Blattodea; family Blattidae; genus Periplaneta; species Periplaneta americana. The sequence goes on along the minus strand of JAJSOF020000003.1, from coordinate 40,185,897 downwards.
TGAAAGTAAAAATGATGAGGAGAAAGGGGGGAATAGGTAACGAAGGAAAGACGAGAAAAAGAAAGAGGAGAAGATAAAGAAAAGAAGGGAAAAAGAAAAGTTGAGGGAAAGGAGGCATAATGAGAGAAGTAGTTGATACTTACTTACTGGCTTTTAAGGAACCCGGAGGTTCATTGCCGCCCTTACATAAGTCCGCTATTGGTCCCTATCCTGAGCAAGATTAATCCAGTCTCTATCATCATATCCCACCTCCCTCAAATCCATTTTAATATTATCTTCCCATCTACGTCTCGGCCTCCCTAAAGGTCTTTTTCCCCTCCGGCCTCCCAACCAACACTCTATATGCATTTCTGGATTCGCCCATACGTGCTACATGCCGTGCCCATCTCAAACGTCTGGGTTTAATGTCAGGTGAAGAATACAATGTGTGCAGTTCTCTGTTGTGCAACTTTCTCCATTCTCCTGTAACTTCATTCCTCTTAGCCCCAAATATTTCCTAAGCACCTTATTCTCAAACACCCTTAACCTATGTTCCTCTCTTAAAGTGAGAGTCCAAGTTTCACAACCATAAAGAATAACCGGTAATATAACTGTTTTATAAATTCTAACTTTCAGATTTTTTGACAGCAGACTGGATGATAAAAGCCTCTCAACCGAATAATAGCAAGGATTTTCCATATTTATTCTGTGTTTAATTTCCTCCCGAGTTTCATTTATATTTGTTACTGTTGCTCTCAGGTGAGAGAAGCAATTGCTAACAAAGGAAAAAATGGTTTAATGTTTTGAAGTTATTTTGGTTAAACAGGCTTAACGTTTCATCCTTCTAGGTCACTTATATCTTCTTAATGGAATATGCAAACAATTCCAGAACTTCGGAAATAGTACGGTAAGTTTCAAATTGAAAACCCAAACAATCATCGTGGAAGTGCTAAAATTTTATAATTTATTATAATGATTTCAGACAGATTATACAGTCTGCTGCTAGCAAGTACATGTTTGTATATCCCTGTGTTTGCTTGTGGACAAAGTGTTGTATAATTTGAAGCTGAATATCGCTTCATTAGAAGATTGAACTGATTGACGTATCCGGTAGGGGTAGTAGCAAATGGAGGATTTGTTTGTGTGGTTCAAACCCACTCACATTTTTTAGGGTGACATGCTACTGATTTATGATGCTGGCCCATTGTCAACTGAAATGTTTGTGGTGGCACTGCAACGGGTTTGCCCAGTTTTTGGACGCATTTGCCGATAGAGTGACACACAATTACAGAAACTTTAACCTGCCCTTTGTATTCTTTAACACATAATGGGCAACAAATATAATTACAGTCACTTCGACGTGATAAATTTAAAATTTTGAACTTCCACCAAAACACGAATGTACGCACACACATTCACATAAATGTAGCTATGCATTAAACCCCTGCGATGGGTGAGTGGCCAGATCTTCAGCCTCTCACGTACGCTGCCCGGTTTCGAGTCCCGGTCAGGGCTGGGATTTTTCACTGAAAAATTCATAGTGACACTTGAGTGGACAAGTTCGCAGTTGGGTTTTTTTTCGGGGTTCTCCGTCTCTCCATATTAAAGCCTGTGTGATGTATCTTGTCTCACTGTGAAAAGAGAGAGAAAGGAGATATGTCTTACTTCGTCTGTGTTGTTATGGTGATGGGGGAGTGGAGCGATGCCGTCCATCCATTCAGTGTCGGAAAGGACTAGTTGCTACATTCTGTAGCGCAAAATAAAATTACAAAATATCTCTCTTCGTACTGTGTAGTTCCGTCACTGAGCTTGTCTTTCAAGAAACTGAGTTCCGGCAGCCTGCACAATAACAAGATTTTGAAAGGAATCCTGAAAATTTACAACCCTCCTATAAAACCACCCTCATTTGAAGGGACTTGGCTTTATTGCTACTGAGACAAGATAAACCTTACCAGGTATAGGCATCTACATCATTCCGCCAATTTTCTGCATTTCGTCATCATTCCATAGAATTCCTCGAACGCCGGCTGACGAATAGGGTTGCCTGCTCGGAACTTGAGTACGCAGCGAATCTTAATGTAGTCAGCCGGTGTGCGTTTGGGAATGCGCCTAGCTTGAGAGTTGGCGCAATAGATCTTGAGGTCGCAGTGCTGAGTTGTGCTGCCTTCCTCCTGAAATTCCTTTCCATTCTGTGTTTGTATATACTTACAGTATACAGGGTGATTCACGAGGATTTACCGTCACTTACGGAGCTTATTTCCGAAGAAATACTGAGCAAAAAATGTCATATAAACATTTGTCCTAATCTCAGTATTTTCACAGTTACAATAATTTGAAGTTGTTTGTAAAATACCTTATTTCTCTAGTTTTAAGGGTAAAAGAATATTACAAATGGAGAGTGAACTATTCAAAAGTATCATTTCTTTAATTGGCTAGTGTTCTGAATCTTAAAATGTGTTGTGGCTTTGTACAGATTTTGTTTTTAAATTTTTAATTAAAAATGACATCATTCTTACGCACTTATGACAAAAATTGTTACAAATCATGCGACTTTAGGAACTTGATTACTAACAGTTTAATTATGAATCCTAATGTACAGTCTTGAAGAATTTACAAGAGTGGCGTGATAAATGCGTAAAAAATGTAATTTTGTAGTTTAAAATCTACAAAAAAATCTGTACAAAGCAATAAAATTGTGGAATTCACAACACATTTATAGCTTCACAATATTAGCTAATTAAAGAAATGATACTCCTGAATAGTTCATTCTGTATCTTTAATATTCTTTTACCCTTAAACCTCAAGAATAATGCTATTTTACAGACAATTTCAAATTAGTGTAACTCTGAAAATATTGAGATTAGGACAAATGTTTATATGACATTTTTTGCTCAGAATGTCTTTGGAAATAAGCTCCGTAAGGGACAGCAAATCCTCGTGAATCACCCTGTATGTAGGCCTATATATCGTCGTTGATTTTATGAAACCACTCATGTGACAGTACAGAGCTTTTGAGGAAGAAAAAATTAATTGAACATCAATACGCTGACACCGATCCTCGATTGTTGTTGTATAGTCAACTGTCCGAAGACAGGACTGAACCTCACAAGTAATACCGACAAAGAACCACTTATGAGGCAACTATGCCAGGAGATAATGGGGTAAGGTGGCTAATTCCTTTCCCCCTTGATCCTCGATTATGTCTTCATATTCACCAACGTTTTTTTTACCGAATTATCTAACATTCTTCTGTAGGCCTATTAATATTTCATTACTTTTTCCTTTCTCCTAAAAAAATTATGCTCTGTGCTGTCAAATAAAGTCAACGACGATATGTACTCGTAGGTTTATGCGCAGCATGTATGTATGTATATATGTATTTATGTATGTATGTATGTATGTATGTATGTATGTATGTATGTAATGGATGCATTTTTTTCTGACAATGTTTTATTTTCTACCTAAAATTTGTTGTTGTTGTTGTTGCCGTCGTCGTCGTCATCGTCTTCGTCTAATGTGCTGCATCTAACACTGAAGTCATTAGCAGTCTTCCCCTTCAATACTTTGAGGTCTTCCTGTTTGACAGCGATGCATTTGTTCAGGTGGTGTTTATCCATTTCTTCCTCCAGATTGTTGCATAAGATTAATTAATTATTATTTATTTATTTATTTATTTATTTTGCTAATAATGGTAACATAGAATATTATATATATATATATATATATATATATATATATATATATATATATATATACAGAAAAACCTTAGGTCGTCCCTGAAAGAGTAGAACTCGTGCTCAGGGGCGGATTCCTGAATTGAAATTAATAAGTATATAATACAATTTGTCTTATGTCTACTATGCAATTAGAATATATAAATTTAAATGTACAATTTTTCAATTTTTATAAAATGCACTTATGCTTACCTAAAACATTGGTTAGCAAATGAAGCCCTTGAAGTGAAATGATTGAAAAAATAATTGGCATTGCAAGGAAAGAACGTAATACTGTATGTTTAAAAATGGCACATGGCAATCAAATAATAAAACAGGGGTGTACAGTCTATTCATCGATAACGAGATTGGGGCAATTGGAACACGTGATGAGTATAATTTGATGTTAATTATTAATATTAGGTAGTAAACGGTACAGCGTCATGATATTTTGGAAATACTAAGCCGAAACTATCGATCCCCGGAAGATTATAGGGGTGCTATTCATGGACATTCCGCTAGCCCGCGCTACGAGCGTTTTAAACTAACCCCGACTATCGACTGGTTACTTGTACAGGATTCATATCATATCATATCGCTAACACTCGTTTATGAATACGAAAAACGTTAGTTCGCTGATCATCCACCGGAAGCCCGCGCTAAGAACGTCTATGAATACGGCCCTAGAAATTTATAGAATTTATTCTTGGATTCAGGTAACATCGTGATTCCTTTCTCATCCTGTTCGATCATTCCAGTACCGCAATATAATCATGTCCGAAAAGTCTTCATAGGTTAAAACTTTTAACTTAAAAGTGACCAGCAAGTAAAGAATTAAACTCGTGAATGTGAGGATTATGAAGTGTGACGCTGGAGAACTGACCTCTGCAAGAAGAGGGCGTGTCTGTCCCTTCCCTGCTGAGGTGTTAATTGGGGTACTTTCAATTGAGTTGCGTCCTCTCCAACATTGATGGATCACGCGCGTATAGAATCTAGTTGGAATTACGAACAGGTGCTCAGTGCTTGATGTGACGAATGTGGAGATTTTATAATCCGTGTCGATAAGAATAACATGGTTGTTACATTAATGTTCCATGCCGATAAATGTAACAGTGAAATTACATTTCTAATATGACCGACAGCTTATTAGACGTTGTTTTTCTTGAGTGCTGACGAGATTATTGTGGAGTAAGATCTTAATAAGAGGATAAAATATACAGGGTCACCAAATATTTTCGGATTTATGGGTACATACCAAATAACTAGCAATATAATGATATAAAATAATTCATTTAAAATTTAGAATATCCTGTACAGAAACTTTCCAGGTTTTGTTGTCTATCTCACTAACTCGACGATTCATTTTAAAAGAGAAACAACTCAAAATTTAAAGCTTCGAGAAACCGGCATTTTGAAGTTTCATGTTGCTATAAAAAATCAAAGAATAGTCGAAATTACTCCAAATTCTGTTAATGATGTTTTATATATACTATAAGTTTCAAATTAAAATGTGTTAATTGGATTTTTCATTGCAACATGAAGTTTTGAAATTCATTCTTTTTCTCATAAAATATATTTTCTTCTTTCCTAATGACGTCCTCGCTACCAAATTCTTATATTCTAACAATCATTTACTATCGCCTAGATTTGTTTTGCTGTCGTATGTTCACTGAAGTAAGTAAGGTTGGATGCCGCCTATAGGCCTAGTCCCGATCACCTTACTTAATACAATAAGGGTGAAACGTAACCATTTTTCCCCCATTACTACATATGCTAGTGAATTATGGTGATTTTCTAGTTTGAAGGTTGAATTTTCTTCTGCCAACTTCGTTTCGAATTTCGATACTGAGAAATACTACAATTGGTAGTGATTTTCTAATTGTTATGTTGGCAGCAGGAATAGCTGTTGTCGGTAGTGGAAATTATGAAAATTGAAATTGTTCTAGATTTCTGAGCTGATTACTGGAAGCTAGTGAAATTCGAACATACTAATAATTAATTAATGTCAGAATTATATTACTACATAATAGTTATTTTATGTGTTGTGTTGTGGTTACAATTCAAGGTTATAGTGAGATAAATGTAAATAAATATAACATGTGGTGTGATACATGCACTTGGGTGATCGACAGCAACTATAACTAAAATAGCAAAATTATTAAGAGTAAGTAAATATTCTTAAAAAAAAAGGTATCCCCGTAACATGCCATGAAGGCACTTGGGGGGCATGGAGGTAGAGCCCTATGCTTTCCATGACCTCGGCACTAGAATGAGGTGGTGTGGTCGGCACCACGCTCTGACCGCCTTTTACCCCCGGAAAAGACCCGGTACTCAATTTTATAGAAGGCTGAGTGAAAGTTTGGCAACGAGAAAAAATCCTGTCACCACCTGGGATCGAACCCCGGACCTTCCAGTCCGTAGCCAGCTGCTCTACCAACTGAGCTACCCGGCCCTAAATATTACATCTATTTTAATGTGGCATTCGGTTTTCGGAGTTTGTATTAATCCTTTCACGTGATGAAACAAAATACACTTTTAGGTTAGGTCTCGTGAATCGTAAACTTAGTCAAAGCAATGAATTTCATGTTGTCAGACGAAATACATATTAATGTTAGATCATATTAATCTACTAATTTTCAACATAATGTGCGAGAGGTCCAGGTGGAAAATATAGGCCTACTTTTTCACAAATTATTGAACCATTTAGAAAATACCTCCCAACATAAAGATGAGATTAGTAAATAAGCAAGATATCATTATTGTTAATAGATATTTTATTATTATTATTATTATTATTATTATTATTATTATTATTATTATTATTATTATTATTATTATTGTTGTTGTACATGTCATTGTGATTATATCCTCTTTGGTGATATCTGGTATTAGTTGGCAACACTGAAGAGACGGCGTTTTAGGAACTGCTCTTACGAGATCCTCACTATAGTTATATTCTCTACATACTATATCGAGGCTGTTGTAACTTTGTACCTGGCAGCTTAGCGTAATGTTGGTAGCGAGAGATGCGACGTTGCCACAGTAACCACTTACTACACTACAACTAACAACTTAACGCGGAGTTTGCTATTCTGCTTCGTTAATTCAAACGATAATTATTATGTAACTCCGCTCTTTATTGCTGACTTCATAATAGAGAGGCCCAAGGTTTTTGATGTCCGCTATATTACATTATGGATGGATGTCCATATATACGAACAAATTCCTTCTCCTGCTCGTAAAATTGACCAGTCATTTGCATCAATTCTGACGCCTGACTGCGCAAAGGATTCTCACTACGTGAGTTACCATTTTTTGAACGACGTCTTTTTTCGCGACATTTCACAGCAGCGCTAAAAATTATTTATATATTACAACTAGAGTCCTGCGTTTGGTTACTTTGAATACAAGTTAGGTGTACATCGATCATACTAGCACCGTACGCATAGCAAGTTGCAAGTCAACAGTTCACGCTTCAGTGAACCAAAAAGTCTTCCTGCATGCACTGGTACTGTGTGTCTACATCTGTTTATTCGTGTGCCTGTGTTTGTAAGTCGGTGAACAACAGGAATGCCACTTGGATTTAAGAACAACAATAAGGAAGTATACAGGGTGATTCACGAGGATTTACCGTCCTTGACGGAGCTTATTTCCGAAGACATTCTGAGCAAAAATGTCATATAAACATGGGTCCTATTCTCAATATTTACAGAGTTACGTTTCGTTATTGGAACGCACTGCTGTGAACGCGTGATCTTGGTCAGCGTGCAGTCAATAGCCAGCGTGAAATGTGGTGGCTCCTGAAAATAAAGGAGCTAGCTCCTTTTTTTTTTTTTTTTTTTTAGTTTCGTCTGTCCCTAGTGAAAATTTCCTTTGCATATAAGCTGCCTTTAAATATACAGGGTGATTCACGAGGATTTACCGTCTTAAAAATTTTGAACTCAAAACATTTCAGGCACCACATACAATTTTTAGTCTCCATGGCTACCTGTCGCCCGGAATTTGTATATCCCTGATTTTCACAATAAGTAAAACGCGTCTAGATACTTTATATCTAATTAAAGTTTGAAATTAACAAACGAAAAAATATAAATTTCAGCACAAACTTAAAATAGAACACATAATTAGTGCGTGCTTTACGAATCTCTACACATTAAAATCAATGACTGTAAATATTTTGAGTGTTTCAAATGAAATATTTTTCCTTCTTTCTGACAAAATACATTTTCTTCTTTCCTAATGAAGTGCTCGCTACCAAGTTCTTCTATTGGAGTACTCATTTCCAACCGTCTAGCTTTGTTTTGTTTTGACATGTTCACCGAACAGCAGATCTGAAGTGTGTGCGTCACTCTGTACTCCGTACATATCTAAACTGTTGCAGGTTGCATGGAGGCTTTAGGTAATCAAACGCAGGACTCCAGTGATGAGTGAATTCTGAAGCCCTTATGACAGCTATGACGAATTAAAACGTGCTATCATCATCGGTGCTTGAACTCGGAACTCTTATATGCCGTTGTCTGTCACATTCCCGCACAACTAATTAGGTTCCTGTAGTTGGAGATCAGTATCAATTACTCCAATTACATGAAATAGATAATTGTGTGATTTTAAAACGACGTGCTGGTCCTTACAATAAACTTCATTCTCTTAACGTGGGAGACCCATTGGAAAAGATAGCTGCAATAAAACAATAGTTTCTTTTTCTGGGTTTCTAAAATCGGAGGAGTGCAGGGGAGTCCGTTTGGTTGTTAGCCCCGGGCCCACTTTGACCTTAGTCCGCGTCCGGGTTATAACCCTGGCCAACGCTGCCGTTTGCTGTGAGCTATAATGAATCATACATTATTTCCAGAACGATTTAATGTGGAACTCATTTAATAAATTCTGTCGAATTGTATACATAGCTTGCTTTCAACGAATCGTACAGAAATTGCATGTTCGATTTTTCTATGCCGTGCAAATCCCTGGTTAGCTTCCCAGAAGTGCTTAATGTTATCAAATTTCAAAAACAGCATTTGCTGACATCTTTTGCAGCAGCCAGGATATCGCTTCGCGAACTATTTTATATAAGAAACGTTCGGTTCAGTGGCGGTTCAATCTGTGACTTGCTCGATTCCAGACCGAATGAGCGACTAAATCGAATGGAGCCACAAAACTGGACTGACTCACTTGGCTGATTGGACTGACTCACTTGGCTGATTGGACTGAATTACTGACTGACTACATGCACTGATTGACTTCTTGGACAAATTGACTGAGTGACTGGACTCACCTGAATTGATTGACTGATTTCTTGGGTCAATTAATTGGCTTGACGTGAATTGATTGACTGATTTTTTTGGGCCAATTGAGTAATTGGCTTGACGTGAATTGATTGACTGATCTCTTGGGCCAATTGAGCAATTGGTTTGACGTGAATTGGTTGACTGATTTCTTGGGCCAATTGAATAATTGGTTTGACGTGAATTGATTGAGTGATTTCTTAGGTCAATTGAGTAATTGGCTTGACATGAATTAATTGACTGATTTCTTAGGCCAATTGAGTAATTGGCTTGGCCTGAATTGATTGACTGATTTATTGGGTCAATTGAATAATTGGCTTGACCTGAATTGATTGACTGATTTCTTGGGTCAATGGAGTAATTGGCTTGACCTGAATTTATTGACTGATTTCTTGGGTCAGTTGAATAATTGGCTTGACCTGAATCGATTGACTGATTTCTTGGGTTAATTGAGTAATTGACTGTCTAGACTGATTGATAGAACTGATTGACTGACTTCTTATATCAATTGACCGGACTCACCTGGATGATTGACTTTTTGGACTAAGTGAGTGATTAGACTGACCAGAATTGATTGGCTACATGGACTGATTGACTGTCACACTTATTGATTTCTTGAGCCAATTCAGTGATTTAACTGACCTCAATTGATTTACTGTCTCAACTGTTTGACGTCTTGGATCAATCGTTTGGATCATTGGACTGACCTGAATATATTGATTAACTGCCTCGAGTGATTAACTTCTTGAACCAATTGATTGTGTGACTGAATTCACCTTGAGTGGTTGACTACCTGGACTGACTGATCAAATGTATGTACTGTTTGACTTCTTGAACTAATCTTGACTGACTGACTGGACTGATCTGGATCAGTAGACTGAACTAGGGTGACGGCACTGATCTGGATTGATTGATTGATTGCCCGAACCGATTGGAATTATCTGGATTGATTGACTGTCTGAACTGACCGACCAACTGTCTGGAATGATCTTGACTGATAGACTGTATTGAGTGACTGAGTGACTGGAATCATCTGGATTGATTTACTGCCTGGACTGACTGACCAATTGTCTGCATTGTTTGACTGCCTGAACTGATCTTAACTGATTGACAACCGACCTAGATTGGTGGGCTGAACTGGACTGATTGACTCGACTTGTCTAGATTAACTGCCTGGAATAGTCTTCACTTATCGACCGGACTGTCCTGAGTTATCTTTCTGGGCTGACTGACCAACTAACTGGACAGCTTGACTGACTGGACTGATCTCGATTGACTGACAAACTAACTGAGCTTAACTAACTGACAAACTGAATTAATCTCGATTAACTGACCGGACTGATCTTGACTGAGCTGGACTGACCAACTGTTTGACTGACGACTGATCTTGACTGATTGATTGTTATATCCTAGATTTGTAGACTGGACTAATGGATTGGACTAACCTAGATTTATTGACTGGACTGACCTAGATTGATGGACTGAGGTACTTTGGATTGATGGACTGGCCGATTGGACTGTTCGACTAACTACCTGAACTGATTGAATTCCTTGGCTGTTTTGCTGGTTGCCTCGATTGATTTGCACTGATTTACTGACTTACTGCCTGGACTGATTGTGATAATGACGAACGACAGACCACAGTGCTATAATATCGGTCAACAAGGTCATCTATCCAAAGGACAAGGTGCTCCATGAGAGAGATATCATTTATATATTTCACGTTATTTACGGATATATCAGCAGTGCTTGGGAAAAGTGACATGTCAGTTTTCACAAACCTTTTTTGATAATTTGACAACTTACACTGGTTTATGTCGATTTGATTTTTTTCTGTATGAATTATTATAATGGGAGGAATACCTATGTATTTTTTTCCAAGCGAACAGATGTTGCGTAAGTTGTAATAAATTATCAAAAAAGGTTTGTGGAAACTGACTTGTGTCACTTTTCTCGAGCACTACAGATATTTGATCGAGAGTTATGTTTCGGTTTGATGACTTTCCGAAGAAAGGAATGGTAACGGTATGTATTGTTCTTCAATGTATTTGAACGTGGTGAAAATCAATCCAGACGAGGTCTACGTCTGGGTGCTGCAGCGCGTGAGCCCGCCACTGCTTGTCCGCGAGACCTTGGCATTGATGTAGTAATTACTAACCTGATTCTTCCTTGGGCTGCTGATGCATTTTCCAGGAGCGACAGTTGCGGCTGTCCTCCAGTTCCGCCGCGGTTCCATCAGTTCCAGGCAACGGACTTCCTGCAAAATATCGACTCTTTATTTATGAATAACCCTTCATACTTTTATTCTCGTTTGGTATATTCAAAGAAGAAGCACGGGAAAGCACCTTGAAGTCATGAAGAAACGGGATACAATATACAGTAATGAAAAGTAATCACTAATCAATAATAACAGAATCAAATAGAATCGTCTTATACTCATAGATAATACAAAGAAGCTTCACACATGACCTGATTGTAAGACTTTATTAGCGAACCTGATCAAAACGTTATCAATATTTACTAATTACCCGTTTAAAAAATGAAAAGCAAAGTTACTGTAAACAAGAGCCACCGGCGTAGCTCAGGTGGTAGCGCGTTTGCCTGTCATTCCGGAGTTGCGCTCGGGCGTGGGTTCGATTCCCGCTTGGGTTGATTACCTGGTTAGGTTTTTCCGAAGTTTTCCCTACTGTAAGGAGAATACCAGGTGATCTATGGCGAATCCTCGGCCTCGTCTGGCCAGAATACCATCTCGCTATCTCCAATTCCATTGACTCTAAATAAACCAGTAACTGATACAGTGTCGTTAAGTAACGAAATAAAAAGCCATGAACAAGAAAACCAACAATTGAAGAACACCGACTTTGGTTAAATTACTTGACCAGCTGGATGATAGGATATTCTCTGGTTCTTCTTCATTATCTTTTGGAGCCCCTCTGCTTAATTATTTTCATTTTCACTTCACTTTTTGCCTGTTATAGTTTTATGTTGCCTTAAGCAATGCCATGTTATTATTCTCCTTTTAGTTATTTTTATAATGGTAATTGTGATCTTGAAACCCTTTATGTATTTTTATTTGCTTGTTAATTTGTAACGCCTTGGCTTCTTTTCACAGCCGTTGGTAAGTCACGTGGATTTGCCGTAGCAATTTGTAACGGCCACAGTAATTAGGATGTCTTTTACATCTGACTCCACTTAGAAGTGTCAGGGTTGCGGTAATATATTCATTTTTCTTCAGTTCGTAATAAATATATCATGCATGGAATTAGTTATAGTCCTAATTATAGCTAGAGCCAACCGTCAAAACGCTGGATTTATATAATAATTTTACTTCCTTATAAGCAGCAAAGAGACCAATCGAGATCTCTTCTGAAACTTCGAAACTATACACCACTTTACCGTTATACAGGGTGTTAAAAAGTATCCAATATTTTAGGAGGTGATAGTATGCATCAAAACAAGAAAATAATGTCTAATAAACATGGGTCCTACAATACATACTTTCTGAGATCTGAACACTTGTTCACAGAAGGTGCTCAATGTGACGTCTATTCATGGCAATGCATTTCTCTGCCCTATAAATTTTTGTATCCCTGTGTCGTGCAAGTCTACCGCCTGGGATCGAAACACTATTTTGTTACTTTACCAATAACTTTATTCTATGAATGGTTAGTATAGGAAGAATTAAATACATGTATTTTGTATTAAATATAGGCTTGAAAATTTAAAATGCATTTAATTCATATACTACTAATATTACCAAACATATGTATCCATATTATCCTTACAGTGTAGATAATATGGGCACTTGTAAGGTTCTAGTAAAAGGCATAATATATATGTGACATAAAAAAGTAATTTTAACATTTGAATGGGTTATATCTTTTAAAATACTCAAATGTTTTCGGTATTCAACTGTTATCATTACTCAAGCGCAAGATATAGAGTAAAATGCCTTATGGTGCCCATATTTGTCTAATTTCCCCTATCCACTCTGCGTTGAACCTGTTCAGGTGTCAATTCATGGGATACAGGTCTACAGCTTCTCTATGATTTTCTAAGCGTTTTAATAATGTCTCCTTCTCCATTATTAAAATGCAGCAACAATCGTTGGGCTATACGCTCACTAATGACGCCTTCACCCTCGACTTCACATAGCCTATTATTCTAGCCGCGGCAGTAGCTTTATGTATGTATGTATGTATGTATGTATGTATGTATGTATGTATGTATGTATGTATGTATGTATGTATGTATGTATGTATGCAGGCTATGTACGTATGCATGCAGGCTATGTACGTATGTATACAGGCTACGTATGTATGTATGTATGTATGTATGTATGTATGTATGTATATATGTATGTATGTATGTATATATGTATGTATGCTATGTATGTATGCAGGCTATGTACGTATGTATGCAGGCTATGTACGTATGTATACAGGCTACGTACGTATGTATACAGGCTACGTATGTATGAATGTATGTATGTATGCAGGCTATGTATGTATGTATGTATGTATGCAGGCTATGTATGTATGTATGTATGCAGGCTATGTACGTATGTATGCAGGCCACGTATGTATGTATGTAGACTATGTATGTATGCTATGTATGTATGCAGGCTATGTACGTATGTATGCAGGCTATGTACGTATGTATGCAGGCTATGTACGTACGTGTACAGGCTACGTGTGTATGTATGCTATGTATGTATGTATGCAGGCTATGTACGTATGTATGCAGGCTATGTACGTATGTATGCAGGCTATGTACGTATGTATACAGGCTATGTATGTATGTAGACTATGTATGTATGCTATGTATGTATGTATGCAGGCTATGTACGTATGTATGCAGGTTATGTACGTATGTATACAGGCTACGTATGTATGTATGTATGTAGACTATGTATGTATGCTATGTATGTATGCAGGCTATGTACGTATGTATGCAGGCTATGTACGTATGTATACAGGCTACGTATGTATGTATGTAGACTATGTATGTAGGCTATGTACGTATGTATGCAGGCTATGTACGTATGTATGCAGGCTATGTACGTATGTATACAGGCTACGTATGTATGTATGTAGACTATATATGTATGCTATGTATGTATATATGCATGTACAGTATGCATGTATGTATGTATGTATGTATGTATGTGTTCTACATTGGTACTGATAATAATCTGTTTCCAGTAGTGCTTCAGAAGGACTCTAATCTCATACATTATCACCTCCATTTTATACTCTTTGCATTAACAATTGACGACTGACATATGCTCACAATCGCAGTAATAACCTTAGCGTTCTGTAAATTGCATTGCCCAACTACAGAAAGGCATCAGAATCTTATAAAACATCAAACGTAAAAAAAAAAAAAAAAATCATATTAGGCCCTACTTATGAGGCGACCTGATGTTTATTTTTACAAGTTTGTTCTTAACCTACCAATAGTCTACCCTCTCCTAATTCCTAGCGAAGTATCACACGTGAATATTTTATATTTATCCCTTTTCGCGTGACTTGACTTCGTTTGTTTTCCTCACGAAATCCTCTCTGTCTTTTTTTTTTTTTCTTACTATCACGGCCATATCTAAAATTGTAATGAATTACAGTTACCTGGGTTTCTAATGATGTTTAGGGAAGAATACAAAGCTTCCTTCATTCTTACGTCATTTCATCCTTCTCGAGGCCATAAATCTTCCGTAGAATTCTGTTTTCGAAATGTAACCTCATTGTAGGATATTATTTTGCGTCAGACAAAGGGAATTTGACGTTAGATTAACATCTGAAATGACATTTTAGACTGCAGGAAGTACTAACGTGTCAGTTGGAATCGTAATAAATTGCCACTAGGTTGATGGGACAGCACTGTCTGGTTCCGGCGTCTGAGAATCCATCTTACGGACATCTTCCATGCGAAATGCTGACGGCCCACCGCAATCTGAATTGTAAATGCAGCCGAAATCAAGTGCGAACCCGCCTAGCGGCTGTCGGTATATATTTTTTAATATAAGCCACACTTCACGGAATCACAGGTGCGAGATTTAAGTTATTCACAAGGGATCGTATTAGCAATTTCATGCGATCATTTCAAATTTTAAATTCTCAAAAAGAAAAAGTGACGGGAGATTCACAGAATCCCTGTAATTGCATAAAACGTGTATTCAAGTGAGGAGTTGTCACAAGAGTGCACGTTAATATCAATTATATCAAAGACTTTAATAATAATAATAATAATAATAATAATAATAATAATAATATTAAGCGTTGTTATTATTATTATTATTATTATTATTATTATTATTATTAACAATATTTTGAGGCGAATTAAAAATCAATGCTTGGAACTAAGAATTTGTTTTACGGCATCAGATGAATTGAAATAGGGGCCGTGACATCACTGTAAGCGACAAAATATGCCTTCTATTAGGTTTTCATTTTTTTTTTTTTTTTTTACCTTTCAAAAATGCTACTTAATGTTGTTACGGCCCATACTTAAGGGGACACTCAACTATATTTTGGAACTTTTTTCCTACTTGACCAATCTTTTTCAAATTTGGAGAAAAAGTTTAATATACACATGGAAAGTAACATGCAAAATCTCAACTCATTAGATCCAATACTTTTCAAAATAAAAAATATTTCAATTTTTAATCAATCATTAATTGAAATATCACTTTTAATTATCATTTTTTTTTTGGCTTTGTGCATTTGACTGTGACTTCTCAATGAATAGGGGAAGAATTCTGCGTATTGATTTAGTTCTGTCACGTAAATTAGTGTAGAAATTTAATTTTTCATTTCTATGACACTTTTTCTCCAATTTTTAAGTTGAGTGTCCCCTTAAGTTATTATTAGGAGGCGGATGTTGATGACCTAAAAATCTACTTAAAATGACCGTTAAAATGCCCTTAAACTAATGGAAAAATGACATGAAATTAAAAGAAAAGACATTTAAATATTATTCACCGTACTCGTACCACTTCTTAAAAAATTAGTTACCTTGTTTCATTGACTGCCCTGCAAATCTCGGAGACAGGAGGCAACTTCCTGGAATTTAGCTAAGATAAAGGAAAAGAACATGCAACAAAATGGAGGTTCTAAGGGAAAACTATAGATTTTAATGAGGGTTTACAATGTGTTTCAATCAGGGGTAGTCCATGTCAGTGCCTTTATTCTCCATCTCCTCCTCCTCCTGCGCTTCACTTTTGTTACCAGATCTTCCAGATGAGGGAGTGTGAATGACAAAACAAATTGTGGGCGTAGCGTGCATTCTTGCAATCTTTGTGTTAAAAATACTGCCTACTACAGTAGGCATCCTTTCCGAACCATGTTGAGGACACAACGTCCTGTCCAGGACATGGTGAAAGTTTCCTCCCTTCCAAATATAAATTCTAAAGATACCCTCGTACCGACAAAAGAACAGTAGCTGTTGAAGTCCCCTCTTAAAATAAGCTGCTATAAAGCATTTTATATAAGCCTACTTTCGTTGTGTGAAGTGAAGCTTTCAGAGAATGAGGGATGGACTTTAGAGTCTGTTCCAAACTATAAAACTCAGACTTCACTGTTATTCACTTATTCAGTAGGTATTTGATTAGAAAATGATTTAACAGACTTATCGGTAAAGAAGTCCACATCTGTGGAGTAACGGTTAGCTCGTCTGGCCGCGAAACCAGGTGGCCCGGGTTTGATTCCAGGTGGGGACAAGTTACCTGGTTGAGGTTTTTTCCGGGGTTTTCCCTCAACCCAATATGAGTAAATGCTAGGTAACTTTCGGTGTTGGACCCTGGACTCATTTCACCGGCATTATCACCTTCATCTCATTCAGACGCTAAATAACTTAGATGTTGATAAAGCGTCGTAAAATAACCTACTAAAATAAAAAAATCGGTAAAAAAGAAAGCAAAATGCATTCCAAATGACCTAAAGTTCTTCAAAGTGTTAAGAATGACCAAAAATGCCGAAAAAATATATAAATGACCTATTAGTTTAAAAATGCAATATAAGAACTTACTTTTTTACGTTAATATTAGCATAGGATTTCTATATTAATAGAAATCGTCCTAATGTGAAAAATAAGATGACCTTCCATCAACATCCGCCCCCTACTTATTATTAACATTACTTTAGAACTGAAATAAAAAAACTAGTTACAGTTTTTGTATTGTGACATAGGAAGCTTTAATTGTTAACAATACTTTAAAAATAAATTCAAGTAAGAACGGTTAATAAAATTACGTATTTGAATCTGAAAATATTGGGAAATCATTTTCATGTGGAATAAAACAGACTAGAACATACCTGCACAAACAGCGCTCAACGAGCGCGCGCGCTCCTTCGGAGCGGGAGAGCCATGTGTATCAGTAGGCTACTGTTCCTTTCAGCTGCCAACAGCATAAAACCCCGTTTTGATGTACTGATAAATAAAAATATAACAAAATGATATTGTACATTTAAGTAGCTATAGAATTTCTATTATTTCTGTAAAATAAATATTTCTTTATTAATTAATAATAGTCCAAGATAGTTTTGCAAACACTGAACGGGAATTCATTTCATAAACACTCGTAATAGTATTCTCTTTTGTGTACATTTTGTACGAGATCACCCCTTCTTCCAGTCCACCCTTATACAGAGCGCAGTCAATATCTGCTACAGCTCATGAGCTGTGAGCCGGCTCGGAGAGCGCAAACCTTGTGCAGGCCTGGACTAGAATGTTTGGGAAGACATGTCCACAACTTGCAAATACTTCCAGAGTGACTATGCATGTACCTAAATATATTTACCAACAAAACCCTTCCCTAGTTACGATATAATTACGTATGTTACAAGAACTTTATATGTGCTAGTACTGTATAAGACTGGAGAAAGTTGCACAACGTAGAACTACACACATTGTATTCCTCACTTGACATGATTAGGAATATTAAATCCAAGCTTTTGAGATGGGCAGAACATGTAGCACGTATGGGCGAGTCCAGAAATGTATGTAGAGTGTTGGTTGGAAGGCCGGAGAGAAAAATACCTTTGGGGAGGCCGAGACGTAGTTGGGAAGATAATATAAAATGGATGTGAGGGAGGTGGGATATGGTGGTGGAGACTGGATTAATCTTGCTGAGGATAGGGACCGATGGCGGGCTTATGTGAGGGCGGCAATGAACCTCCGGGTTCCTTAAAAGCCGTTTCTAATTAAGTACTGTATAAGATAGTTTGTTAAGGAACCTAACACCAGATACCGAGATTTCAGGTAGTTTTTTTCCTTTGCAGGATGTAAGTGAATCTCACGTCTGTATGCGTAAAAAAAGATAAAAAGTGCAAAGTTATCACATTCACAACATAATTTTGTTTTTGTTGCCACATGTAGATAGCGCTGTTTTTCTGCTGTCTGTTGTAGTAGTTCCGTGCTTTCCACCAGATGACACAGTAAGCTTTGCGAAGGTCGGGTACATATAAGCGCTACTAGGTGGCAGCAACGAGAGGTTTCGTTTTGTCGATAATTCAAGCTCGTGAATTTACAAAACTCGCATGATATTAGACTATAGTAAATTATTAAAATTAAGATTGTGATGTAAATACTTCCTTGAATCGTATCATATTTCTTCCATTTTCGTAAGAAAGAATAACCCTATAAATATTCATTCATTCATTCATTCATTCATTCATTCATTCATTCATTCATTCATTCATTCATTCATTCATTCCTTCATTCATTCATTCATTCATTCATTCATTCATTCATTCATTCATTCATTCATTTATTTATTTTATTCCATAGATCTTACATGAGCAATGAAGCTTTAAGTTGTGGAACAAGTCAGCATTTTACAATATTACAATTACAATTTTTACAAATTTGTATAGTTTTACAATTTAGTAATTTTCTACAATTTTTACAATTTTGTGCAATTTTTTTTTTTTTTTTTCGAGATGTAGTGAGATGAGATGAGGTCCGAGGATTCGCCAAAATATTACCCGACATTTGCCTTTTGGTGGGGGAAACCTCGGAAAAACCCAACCAGGTAATCAAATCAAAGGGGAGTAATCAAATCAAAGGGGTTGATGCCAAGGACTCGCCATAGACCATCCGGCTTCAGTCCCACGGCTGGGGAAAACCTCGGAAGAAACCAAAGACCAAAGGGGGATCCAACCCAAGCCCGAACGCAGCTCCGGATCAGCAGCCCAGCGAATCTGCCAACTGAGCTACATCGATGGTTCTACTAAAAGTATACAATACATAGCCAATCAGATTATTAAATTTACAAACGCAAACGATCATTCATAAGTTGAGCTATATGTATAATACAAAACAAGTTACTTAAATTTAAGGCATAAACAATTCAACCAGTTGTGATATACAGAAATTGATAATACATATCGTGCAAACTACTTCAAATTACAAACACAAACAATTTATCAGTAGAGCTATATAGATTACTATTCAATTTAAAGCATATACAATTCATCGGCCAAAACTATACAAATATATACAATACAAAGTAGCATACTTTCATTAAGCTATACAAATTTGTGCAATTAATATCAAGTAGATTAATTCAATTTATAATCATAAACAATTCATCAGTTGAGCTATACATATTACCATTCAATTTACAGTAGGTCTATATACAATTCATCAGTAGAGCTAACAGACTAGTAATCATTTTAAGAACATATACAATTCATCAGCCAAACTATACAAATATATACAATCAAATTAGTTCAATTTACAAACTTATTTTCGTTAAGCTATACAATTCATATGAAGTAGATTAATTCAATTTATAAGCTTAAACAATTCATCAGTTGACCTATACAGTATACTATTCAATTTACAGTACATACAATTCATCAGTTATGCTAAACAAAAAATACAATACATAGTAAACAGATTAAGTCAATATAAAAACATATTTTAGTTGAGCTATATAAAATTGTACATGTCATTTAAGTAGAATAATTCAATTCACAAGCATAAACATATACGTATACGATTAGATCCATCGATTGTGATTGTAAACTAACCTAACTATGTATGTATGTATGTATGTATGTATGCATTTATTCCCACTGCAAGTGACAGTGGTAACTAATTACACTCAATAATGGCAATTAATATAAACACAACTAATAAAAAAACAATAATTAATAATAATAATAATAATAATAATAATAATAACAACAAGGAGAATCCTAAATTAAATGAAGCACGATCACTTAAAATAACATTTAAAGTAAATCTAATTTGTATCTTAACCCTAAGTTCGAACTAAGACCCACGAGTGTGACAGGTTTATACCTGCACAAGTACCTTTCGGCACTCACTGCACTGATTCTATCCTGATTTCACTAACACTTCAAAACCATTTCACTGATCAAATACTTTACACAGCCACTTCAATGACACAAACACACTTCACTTACACAATAGACTTCACTGATTCTACACACTTCACTGACACAACACACTTCCTCACTGATAGAACACTTCAAATAACAAGATATCAATTACACCCTTTAATTAGTGTGTATAATATATTACCCTCTATTAGTAAAGTACTTAAGCCTATTTTTAAATACATTTTTGGTTATTGGTAAAGCCTTTAGTAAGTCTGCAGGTAAAGCATTCCAGTCCCTGATAGTGCGATTGAGAAAAGAAAACTTTCCATTGTCCGTCCTCTGTCTTCTTTCCCTCAATTTATATGAGTGGTCGTTCCTTGAAGAGTATGACTGACAACTGATTAATGGAAATATTCCTTCTTATAAAAGCAATGAAGTTTTAAAAGATGACAATTCAATTATGTGCATTTATAAAAATGGCATTCCGGAAAAGTAGATTTATTAGATGCACTTGATGTAGGGTTCCCAAACGTCCCGTAAAATACGGGATCGTCCCGTTTTTCGCTAATGCCTCTCGTTGTCCCGAGAAAAGCCTTCGGGACAGTTTTCCGTCCCGTATTTTAGAGTACTGCGAAAAAAATGGAAAAGTTACAATGTCTATTCTGCATTGCAAATTACAAACATCGCACTTCATCATTGCAGGTGACTGTAGATGGGCTATTATGAAACAATTATTGTGAGTTATTAATTTCTCAAGGCGAGTGATGGGAACATCAAACGTTTAGATGAAGTCTGGGTGGACCTTTTTAAAAGTACACTGAAGGAGAACTCTCAAATTTGAAGAGCGTAGTGGAGTTCATTATGTGTATCCCTGGAAGAACTGCATATGTTGAAAGATAATGGTGTAGATTGGCTACAACTTTCAGCAACTTTTTATGTGTGGGAATCCTCAAAGTGAGGTTGATTGTGGAGGATGGTATTGCTGAAGGGAAACGGGAGAACGCCGAGGAAACCCTCGCGTCCTCTTTGTCAACAACAAATTCCTTTATGACCCACACGAGGATCGAACCTGGATAGCCACGGTGGGAGGTGGAAAAGCTACCACTCGGCCACAGGAAAATTAATAATAATAATAATAATAATAATAATAATAGTAATAATAATAATAGTAATAATAATAATAATAGTAATAGTAATAATAATAATAATAGTAATAATAATAATAGTAATAGTAATAATAATAATAGTAGTAGTAATAATAGTAATAATAATAATAATAATAATAATAATAATAATAATCTCTGACCGACGTTCTGCCTGATATTATGTAGGCCCTAGTCTATATCTAATAATAATAATAATAATAATAATAATAATAATAATAATAATCTCTGACCAACGTTCTGCCTGATATTATGTAGGCCCTAGTCTATATCTAATAATAATAATAATAATAATAATAATAATAATAATAATAATAATTTATTTAATCTTGCAGAGCTAAGGCCAGTGGGTCTTCTCTTCCTCCCAGCCAGATTCTAATTCTAATTGAATACAATTGCTTGCATAGTTATTACATTAATATCTAGACCATAAGACAACATGAAAGTAAATAATGAAAGTTGAATAAGTAATGTTAGTGTGACAATAATAAACATTGGTAAGAAATTATAATAAAAATAATAATAATAATAATAATAATAATAATAATAATAATGAGATAATTTAGATAGTTATGTGTGATATATATAACCATTAAACATTGAGAAACCTGAAACAGCTATTATTGTTAACAAGAATTGTTAGAAAAATATTTCATTAGCCTATTCTTAAATTGGTTTTATGTCTGACAGTCCCTGACATTACTCGGTAGGGAATTCCAAAGCCGAGGAACAGCCACAGTGAAAGAAGATGAATATGAGGATGTTCGGTGGGAGGGAATGGATAATATTGAGGAGTGTTGTGATCGTGTGTCTAGGTTATAATGGGTGGATAAATTTTGAAAACGAGATGCAAGATAGACAGGAGTGGAGAAATGCAATATGTGAAAGAGAAGGGAAAGAGAGTGGATTTTCCTACGATCTTCTAGACGGAGCCAGGACAACATTTCGAGGCATGGTGTTACGTGATCACCCGGCGAATATTGCAGACGAAACGGACGCACATATTATGAACACGTTGTAGTCTCTGCGCCGAAGTAACGTTTAGGTCAGTAAGCAGAATATCACAGTAATCGAAGTGGGGCATCACTATTAATAGGCAGTATAATTATCTCACTTGACGAAATGTGTCTGAGGATTGTTTGTATACGTCTGAAGCCTGATAGTGAAATACGTTACTTTATAGTCAGTTATGTATGCAATGGAGAAGGAAAGCAGCTGTACACATGTGTGTTTAGTAAAGACATTATTATTATTATTATTATTATTATTATTATTATTATTATTATTATTATTACATTGAAAGAGTGATCGAATATCTTAGCTGTTGATTACGAAGCCAAAATCCGATCTTTGGTTTGTTTCGTTTTAAAGATTACAAACTTCGTTCTTGTTATACTTTGACGCAAAACAAGAAAACTGATATAAAAAGTACGTGTTGAGTCACGCGTAGCACGTCATATCAACCAGTGATTACGCAAATCATTATATCATCTTTGATATGAATAACTGGCAAATCCCTCCAGTGCGACAGTAATAGACTATGTAAGAGCACATGATTTCGATTAAGAAAATATCTGGCATCACATGACGAGGGACTGAGAGGGAGCAGGCGTGGGCTTATACTAAAAAAAAAGAAAAATAGTGCAACTAAGATGACACATGCTTTCTCATTACTAGGGCTAGGATTTTGATGACCTATAAATCATGAAGAAAGTCCTAAAAACAATGCATTTATGACCTAAAAATCTTTCAAAAATGCCCTTAAAAATGCTTTAAAAATTCATCTTACATAATTGGCTTAGTAGGAAAAGAGGTTTTGTACTACTTAATGTTTAGACTAGTAATTAAATTTAATTTTACATATTTTTTTCTAAGTAGTACACTTTAATTAATTATGTTACCTGATGTAGTTTCCATGTAGTCCACCACAAGGCCACTTTTATCCGGAACTAGCAGGTATATTGAAGGGGTGGTTGGACTGATCCATTACATGGGGTGTACTACGTTAAAATGACAATATTTGCGTAGAAAACCGATTAAAATATTATACAAAACAGAAAAATGATTAAAATATTATACAAAATAGAAAAATGATTAAAATATTATACAAAATAAATGGGTATTAATGGACAAAATATGTAGAGAAAATATCAAAGGAAATAAACATTATTTTACATTAATAATTGGGATTTATGACCAAAATTAAATGAAAATGCCTCAAAAATGACCGAATAAAACAAAAAATGCTCTTATGAGTTGAAACAGGCCAAAAAATGCAAAAAAAATGTCCTAACAAATATGTCTTTAAACACTTAGTTTATCAAATAATATATAAATACTAAAACAACTATGTTTCTGGCTTATAGGAAAAAAAAATGCAATTTCATCAAAATCCTACCCCTACTCATTACCTACACCTGAACTGAGTTTGCAACGGACCTTAGTGTAGTCAGCTAAATACAGTTTTCAAGTAGGATGCTCTCAGTTCAATGGGTTGACCCTCCCAAGAAAATAAAAAGTGATTGCGCAGCCATTTATGAGATGATGATGATGATGATGATGATGATGATGATGATGATGATGATGATGATGATGATTAGAAGGGAAAATGCGAACAAACCAATTAAAAGGTACGCAATCCCTTGTGTGGGAATTTGGGGCTGTAGGGAGAAACCTATGTAAGCTCCAAGTTTGTTGGCCATTTGTCTCACTCCGTTTTCCACCGTTCCACTGAGGAACACAAGAGAATTTTCACGGGGAAAAAGTCGAAAATGGTCGTAATCTAATACCATATCCAATAGCAAGTCAAGAATGCTCTTTACAAGTGCACGCAAATATACAGCATTCCAAGTTTTCACGCAAGTCAATATGGGATGTGAAATCTGGTCACTCTCTCCGTTAGTACGGTGACGTCATCCAAGCTCGCTTCGTTATGTCCCGCGCTGTTCCCCTCAAGCTGGAAATATGTACAGTAAATAACGAAATATTCAAGATGATTTTAATTTAATCAAACATTATTCATACACAAATGGAGTGATTAATAAATGCTGAATGTATAAAGATAGAAATAGTTAATTTGACACAGACTAATTAATTATAAAGTAGGTTACTTATTTCTGGTAGTAATTTGCAATGAATCCTATTCTCTGTTGTAGTGAACTATGTTACTATACCTGGTAAGGTTTATCTTGTCTCAGTAGCAATAAAACCAAGTCCCTTCAAATGAGGGTGGAGATTATAGGAGAGTTGTAAATTTTCAGGATTCCTTTCAAGACCTTGTTATTGTACAGGCTATCGGAACTCAGTTTCTTGAAAGACAAACTCAGTGACGGAACTACACAGTACGAAGAGGGATATTTTGTAATTTTATTTTGCGCTACAGAATGTATCAACTAGTCTCTTCCGCCACTGGATGGATGGACGGCATCGCTCCACTCCTCCATCGCCATAAGAACACAGACGAAGTAAGACATATCTTCTTTTTCTCTCTTTTCGCAGTGAGACAAGATACATCACACAGACTTTAGTCAACGATGTATGCAATGAAAGTGGAAAGAAACTGGCCATCCTACTCCTTGCTAAGTGTTTTATTAGTATCACAAGATTCCAACCAGTCTTCGGGCTGAAAAGAAATATGTCGAAATTTTATTTCCACTCCCAAACATGCTCACGAATAGAATAGGATGAGTGTAAATTCGATGAATCCCCTGTCAATTGTTTATTTGCCTATCTACTGTGCACAGTATTAGAGGAGTTTTCAGATAACTCATTAGCAGCTCTGCTTATTAAGTAAATTTAAGGGCATATATGAAAATATGGTATAGTTAGGCTATGCGACACAAGTATGTACTTAAAAAACCTGTATTAATTCTTTCTTCCTTTCTTTCCCTCTTTTCCTTCCTTCATTCTTTCTTCCTTTATGTGCCACTTTTTTCTTGCCTTCTTTCTATCTCTCCTTTTTCCTTCTTTTTTTCTATCTTTTTTTATTTCTCTCTTTTTCTTTTACTCTTTTTTCTTCCTTTCCTATCCTCTTTTTACTTTTTTATGTTTTTTTCTCTCTGTATCTCTTTTTATGTATTTCTATCATTCCCTCTTTTTCTTTCTCTCTACTTAATTTCTTTCTTTCCTATCCTCTTTTTACTTTTTTCTGTTTCTTTCTTTATCTTCTTTTATTTATTTCTCTCATTCTGTCTTTTTTTCCTCTCATTTTTTCTTCCTTACCTATTTTTCTTTCTTTCTTATCTTCTTTTTACTTTTTTCTATCTTTGTTTCTTTTTTTCCTTCTTTTCTGTTTTCTTTCCCTACTCTTTTTCTCTCACTATTTTTTTGTCTTTTCCTCTCTTTTTCCTTTGTATCGCTCTTTCTTTCTCTTTCAAATTCCTTCTTTATTTCTTTTTTCTTTCCCTCTCTTTCTGTCCTTTCTTTCTCTCTTTTTCTTTTTCCCTCTTTTTGTTTCTATATTCACCTCTTTTTTCTTTCTCTTCTTGCCTCCCTTTTCTTCCTTTCTCTCTTTTATTTCTTTCTTTCTTTCTTTCTCTCTTTTTTTCTTTGCCTCTTTTCCTGTATGCCTTTCTTGTTGTTTTTTTCTTTCTCTCTGTCTCCTATTCTTTCTTTTTTTCCCCTTTCCTTTCATAATTTTCCTCTTTCCTGTTTTGCTTTCCCTCGTTTTCTTTATTTTTCCTTTCTCTGTTCCTCTTTTTTCTCTTTGGTTTGTAACTTTCTTTTTTTTTCTAATTTTCTTCTTTTTATTTCTATTTCTTTCCCTTTTTCTTTCTTTTTTATTTCTCTCATTTTCTTTCTGTTCTCTCTTTCTCCCTTTTTTCTTTTTCTTTCCTTTCTTTTTTCCTTTTTTCTGTCTTCCGTTTTTATTTCTTTCTTCTTACCTTCTTCTCTCGCACCAATTTACGTGTCAGTGGCGCTGTGTAAAGAAGTGTAGGCTATATAATTTTACCAACACCTGATATACCGTAGGCCTATATTTGCATTGCGGGCCTCCCTAGTCGTGAGGTCAGCACTACGCTGGACCACCGCGGAGACATCATAGGATAAGTATAAGACAAAGGACATAGGGTCGTTTTGAGACATTTCCACACTATTAAGAAAAGTAGCCATTGCGAGCACTGTTCCTAGTGAAAAATTTCGAACTACAAGAGATCTGTGTTGACTGATTTTTTAATCTCTCTGTAAGTGATCTCGTGGTTTCAACTTGTGTTTTACGTTGTTTAGTCAACTGTCCGAAGACAAGTCTGAACCTCATAAGTGATACTAAGAAGGCACCACTTATGTGGCAACTAGGCCAGGAGATAATGGGGTAGGGTGGCCAGTTCCTTTCCCCCTTCATTGCATACATCGCCGACTAGCTACATATTACACTAGTCAGACTTCAGAGGCATACAAACAATAATTATTGTACTCTCTGACACATCGTCAAGTGAGATGTACTGCCTGATAATAGATGTACATATCAGCCGGAACCTCAATCAGAGGATTCTTTTATGAAATACTCGTATAATATATCATCTTTAGATTATTGTACTTTGACTGGATGTGCGTGATATTAGTAGATGCACAAATTATTGTATATACATTTTACAGGTTTAAAGACGCCAAAGTGATTTTCCTCAAAGAATTATCCTTGTTTCGGGTGTGCTGTCATCTTTTGAATGAAGGTGTAACTCGGGCAGATTTCGACATTGTTTTGGGGAGATCTCGACATGTATCAAAGTCTCCCTGATTTCGCTAGTGGCCCTTCTTAGGTGACCTAGGGGGCTGTCTCCATCAAAATTTTTGTATGTTGGTCTTAGGAGAGTTCACAATCCTTCACATAGCTTGTTAGTGTCATTTTATCCGTCTATCTGTTTTTCTCTCCGTGTATCTGCCTGCATGTATGAAACTACTCATCTTTCATTGGTCGAATATTAATTAAACGTTATATTTTAATTTTCATTTATATTGAACATTTAGGAAAAGGCAAAACTCTCGATACAAACATGGAAAATTAATTAGCTCGGCCTATCCTTCTCCTTGATTCTGAAGTCTATATGTTGTTGTTTAGTCAACTGTCCGAAGACAGGTCTGAACCACACAAGTGATACCAACAAGCCACCACTTATGAGACAACTAGGCCAGGAGATAATGGGATATGGTGGCCAAGTTCCTTTCTCCCTCCATTTCATACATCGCTGACTAGCTATATATACATTAGTCAGACTTCAGATGCATACAAACAATTGTTCTTCCTCTGACGCATATCGTCAAGTGAGAAGTACTGCCTGATAATAGATATACATATCAGCCAGAACCTGAGTCAGATGATTAACAATTAATGACGTAAGAGAATTGACATCATGACGTAGAGCAGGATAACATGTTTGAGTACAATGTAATTCTAGCCGAAAATGGATGTGAAATTTGCGTTGAAGAAGACATTATCACTCCCCCAAGAGTACCGCAGACACCATCTACACAAGGACATTTAAGCTTGCCTAATTCCCCACCTACTGATGCTTCCTTTGAAGAACTGTCGAGTTGCGACTGGACAGGGACACATTTCACCAAGTACGCATGCGTGGGTCAGCGTGGAAGTGTGACATTCGTCCTCCAGAAGGCATCTGGTCTGGTATCAGTGGCGGTTCCTCGGGGGAGGAAAGGGAGGAACGTCCTCCTCACATTTTTCTTCTTTTGAAAGTAAATACCATATAAAATATGTCTTGAAATTCGAGGAAGATTCGATAATTTTTAAGTTCACAGCTATAAGAAAACCTCTGTTTATCGCGTTTTAAACGACGCTCGCTCATGTGCTGCTAGAAAACTGTGAGAAAGATGCGAGATTGTTTGTGTGGAGGAAAGTCGATCCTTTTCTCCTTTATTGCAGTTAATACACATAGACGACAGCGCACTAGTGGCCAGAGAAAGAAGCAGAGTTTTAAAGCAAGTAAATGAACGGAGAGGAGGAGATCCTCCTCTAAATCAGACGAGACGATAGAAGTCACCCTCGGCTCTCTTTTTGCGCATGCGCCATCGGTGTAGTATTTCCGCTTCCGGTGTGATGCTGGGCCTCGTTGTAAACATAAAAATTGTTTTATTCACCGCATTCTAGATTCACCTTCGTCACGATCATATATTATTTACATTTCGGTGATACAAGTTACGTAATTATAATAATAGTGCATTGATAGATTTCACAATTATTACTCCAGCTCCTGTTATCCAAGTCAAACGTTATTTTCGTATAATTGTATTCCAGAATATTTCCTCATAAGTCTTGATAGGCTATATGTATTAAGAGTTAATTTCTGGTGGTAGTATTGATATTAAACTTGGCTAACGCAATATTCCATCTACAACTTCAGAGGGGCGGCAAGAACTAGCACTGAGGTAATTCTGGATATTTCAACTGTAAACCAACTTACGAATCTCGTGATATGCAAATAAATATCACCAAACGTAGGTGCCAACTTCAGAGGGGCTGCAAGACACTTTGTGTCCAAATTTATAAAACCAGGGCATCACATCCAGTAAAATTAAGAGTGATCTCAACCTTGTTAACAATTCGAAGAGATATTCCTATGTAAATAAAGCGGCGAAACTAGCGCTGAAGTAGTTATGGTGATTTCGGAAGTGAAAATTGTTGAATTTATAAGGGTTTCTTTTTATGTAGATACAGTTGATCGTATATGCATCATAGACAAATATATGCATGGCGTAACAAAACCCTAAACTAACCAAATCTAACCTGTCACAGATTCGTATATGCAACATGTATATAAGCGGGGAACTACTTCAGCACTAGTTTAGCCAAAAATTGAATTAATTTGTTTGAAAGATGAAGTAGGTTATAGGCCAAAGATTATTATTTGAACTCTATAGAGAGTAGTGGTTTGGTTCGACTGGAACATCTCGGAAAAAAGAAGATATATATTTTTTATTATTACCGGTATATACCTATATTCATTATTATTTATTATTCCACAGTTGAGTGACAAAATGGACAAGGAACCATCCAAAAGAACAAATCGGGACACCCTTAGAACAATAGCATTTTAAATATCATGGTAAATTAGGAAACATACCACTAACTTTATGAGTTCCTGTAGGCCCTAGATGTTTTTATCCATCTAAATCACTGATAGAGGAGGTCAGCTGTCGAACATGTTAGTAAAGCAATTCACAATGCCGCTATCTTTCCTGAATTTGAGATCGGTGAATCTTCACACATGCAACAGAGTGACTCCACTTCTCTATCCATGAATCACATTTTTGTAGTTCAGTTCAAATCTATGAACTATTGGGATCGAACAGTAATGGTCCTAAGTCTTACCAAACGGAAATAACACAGAGCTAACAGTTAATTAACAGTTTATGGTAATTATGTAGTAATAATCGGCCAGGCCTCCATATTCCCGCAATAGAGTTCCAGGGTACCTTCGTTATCATATGTATTTTCTTTTATTAAATTTCGTTTGTATATGATTAACTTGTCATCCAGTATCCACTTTACACCCTGGATCTCTGTTGTAGTAAGATGATGGCCTGGCCGATATGACCTGTCGATGGTTTGTTTCTACACAATTATTAAAATATATGTATATACTTGGTAATGTATCTATCCTGGATCTCTATTACGGGAAGATGGCCTGGCTGATGATTACTACTTAATTACCCAAAATTTAAAACTAACCATTATCAACACTCGTTTTTAGGTTGATTTTTTTGTTATGATCGTCGTCGTAGGTGTGTGCTCGTTAATTGATTAGCAACGGCTATATAACTACTGATAATGGATAAATGCTTAATAAAGAAAATTGTCCCCACTGAAAGTGCAGTGAACGGGAATACAATGATAAATTGGGTTATATTAATGACAGTGAAACTAATGGCTCATCGTCGGGTGGCGATCAAAACCTTGTAATTCCAAAACTGGAAATTTTACAAGAGAAAGATATAATATTGCTGATACGATATCATGTTCACGTGCTCTATTTTATGTACATGTCTTAAATGTCTGTTTAAATTCGACTGTTTACTAAATATGGTACTGCAATGTTTGCATACCACAGGCATTATTACAGAAGTTTGAAAACTAATCCATCAATCTCGAATGAAAGTAAAAGAAATCCAATTCACAATTACTGCGGTAAATAAAACATTTTTATGCTTACAACGGGGCTCAGCGTCACACCGGAAGCGGAATTTCTTCACCGATAGCGCATGCGCAATAAAGGGAGCCGAGGGTGACTTTTATCGTCTCGTCTAAATCAGCGCATGGGCGGGAAATAGAAACAGACTGATCGTGCAGCAAGGTCCTACCGCTGCCATCTAGCGATGTTGCATTCAACCAGATATAACACATCTAGGAATAAGCACAATATAAACAATTTTAACGCAAATCTATGAAAGACACCATATAAACTTCTTTAAAATTATAAATCAAAATATATTATTCATTGCACTTTATATAAGCTACTATTCATGGTTTGAAACTTTCGAGAATACCTGAAAGTTGAAGTTGGGTTTATATAAAACAAAGAGGAAGTAGTTCTATGTTAGTATCGCAGATCTTTTTGGCTCCTGAAATTCACTTCCATTCATTGTCTACTAGACAGGACAACAGCCAAGTTGTCAGTTTTGTACAAATATATTTGAAATTGAAAGTACTGCAAACTACATTATTTTCAATATAAAAAAATTAATCGGCCACCGGCAGCTTTGAATAATAATGGTCGTATGACTTTACAATAACTGACATTCTTCAAAAGCATGTGATACTGAACTTTAAAATGTACGTACATGTGGCAACACAGACCACGTGGATGGGTGCAATGTTCTCGCTTTCCTAACAGATTATTTCCCATTCCCATTTCCGTAAAATGGTTCCGGTTACGTGTTAGTAGCTATAGTCTCTTCCAACACGTGTGATGCTGTAGTGTGCGCGAAAAATGCTGCGACGTTGTGAATTTCCTTGTAATTGTTAACTTGTGCAATTATTCAACAATGAGTGTAAGTGAAAACATATTATATTTTGGACAATTTAGGAAACTCGGTTTACAAAAACAGATTATTGCTATACAAAAGGGAAGGCCAACCCCAACACTACCTGGGCTTACATAAATGCATATAGGCTAATTTGTAGCATGTTTCATTCAAGAAGATGTCATTTTATGCTGTTAACTTCTTTCCTCCTCTTAAGAAATATGCTGGAGCCGCCACTGTCTGGTATGTGTCTGCGTAACGCTTTGCAGACTTAGAGGTGTTCAAATATCAGTCGTACGCACTATCATCGGTGCAGACTATAGAACAAGCAACAAATTCTTAGAAGAGGTTCTCTGCATAGAATCCATAGAAGATTTTTTGAACAAACAACATCAACAGTTTCTACATAGTTTACAGAGCCACCCACATCTATTAATGGGAAAATCATTTGTACTATTTCTTTATTTCGAATTCGCACGTTCACCATACCGGTACTTATTTTTCCTCCGATAACCGTGGTTTTCGTCTTGTTTGCATTTATCTTCATTCCATACCTTATGAAGTCTTCCCTAAAAATTTTGAAGTTTTTAGTGAATGTAACTTATATTTTAGGATTAATATTACATAAAAATGCGGACTCCAGTTATTGAAGATAGATTTCCCTAATAATATATTATGTTGTGATTATATATTTCATATGGATTCAATTAAGTTCTTTATTTTGAAGATTTAGCAACAATTTTCTTTTTACTCTTACGTTTGTGATTATGACAATACCAAGATTACAAGAAGACAACATGTACAGTGGGTGATCAAATTATTAGGGACACTTGGTAAAAGTAGGAATTTCATCTTCAAATTCACATAAAACACAAGTAATTTGGATTTTCTCAACTGGAAAAGCTTTATTACTCTAAATAGTGTTTTATAAACAATATTATTACATATTTAATTGTGTAATAATGAATATGGAATGAAATAAACAAGAAAACTAATATTTTGTCACATATCCCTTTGCAGCAATTACTGCTTTAACTCTATTTGGCATACTAGAAATACATTGGATACAATTTTTTTTAAATTTCTTGGCCGTGATGCCACACATTGATCAGTTTTTCTATTAAAAATTATTTGTAATAATTTCTGCATGAACTTGCCTCTTCATTAGCTCCCAACTATTTCCAATCGGATTGTGGTCCGGAGAATTACCAGGCCAATCCAGAACCTTAATTTTGTTGTCAGACAGGAATTTTGTCACCTTATTTGCCTTGTGACAGGGCGCAGAGTCGTGCATGAACACAAAATCACCATCTGGAAACCATTCACGGACTTGTGAAAGAAGCCGTTCCTTCAGAACCTTTATGTATTGATATTGTCTCATCATTCCTTGAACAAAATACAGACGACCAGTTCCATGACCACTAATCAGACCACACCATGATGCTTAGAGGATGTTTAACAGTTTTCTACATAGAAAGGCGCCAATGAGAGATCTGGAATCAACATATCTCCTATGACAACCCGTCAGAGGATCAAAGAGTTTGGGTTTTCATGTCGCACTCCAACCAAGAAACCATTCCTGAAACCATACATGGTGAAGAAGCGTCTCTCTTGGGCAAAGCAGCATCAATCTTGGACTGTGGATGATTGGAAAAAAGTGAGTTGTTTGTCATTCACATGATTTGTTTGTTAGTCACAATTTTACTTTGTGAAAATGTGTTTTATTTACTGTTTATTTATTTTTTCAGGTGTGTTTTTCAGATGAATCTACCATACCGATACTTGCTGACAAATCTGTGTTCGTTAGAAGGCGTAAAGGTGAACAGTACAATAATGACTGTATTATGAAGGCTGTTAAACATCCTCTAAGCATTATGGTGTGGTCTATAGTTAGTGGTCATGGAACTGGTCGCCTGTATTTTGTTCAAGGAATGATGAGGCAATATCAATACATAAAGGTTCTGAAGGAACGGCTTCTTTCACAAGTCCATGAATGGTTTCCGGATGGTGATTTTGTGTTTATTCACGTCTCTGCGCCCTGTCACAAGGCAAATAAGGTGACAAAATTCCTGTCTGACAACAAAATTAAGGTTCTGGATTGGCCTGGTAACTCTCCGGACATTAATCCGATTGAAAATATTTGGGAGCTAATGAAGAGGCAAGTTCATCCAGAAATTATTACAAATAAACAATCTTTAATAGGAAACTGATCAATGTGTGGCATCACGGCAAAGAAATTAAAAACAATTGTATCCAATGCGTTTTTATAGTATGCCAAATAGAGATAAAGCTGTTATTACTGCAAAGTGATATGTGACAAAATATTAGTTTTCTTGTTTATTTCATTCCATATTCATTATTACACAATTAAATATGTAATAATATTGTTTGTAAAACACTATTTACAATAATAATGCTTTTCCAGTTGAGAAAATCCAAATTACTTGTGTTTTATGTGAATTTGAAGATGAAACTTCTACTTTTACCAAGTGTCCCTAATAATTTGATCATCCAGTGTAAACACCGAAAAAAATGGCAAAAGATTCGTGTGTAATTAAATTTACGAGTATTTAGGCAGAAACTATTGATCCTAAAATGAAGACAATTAAAGAACTCATTTTCAAATCATCTCTTGTCCACTTGTTAACGAAAATGACCTTTCTCTGTCCATGCATTCTAAAAATATAACTTTACATAGAGCTGTCATGATTTGGCTTCTCTAAACTACTCAAATCTTGCTCTAAAAGTGACTATTGGAATAAAACTTACTGTTGTAAACAGCAAGAATTGCGACAAAATATTTGTTCCATGTTTGGAATCAAAGAGTCTCATGCTACCATTTGATTCTAAATGTACCCAATCTCTTTGGTTTCATTATATCTCTTGTCTAGCTGGTGAAAAATTTTAAACCTAAAAACGTTTTTCGTGATTTCGCCAAAGTTAGGTCTGGGAATGGACAAGGGTCGTTTTGAAAATAAGCTCTTCAATTTATCAAAACAAATTATTTTAACACCAAAAAATAAAGACATGCCCCAGTTAACCTGGGGAAATTAAGAAGAATAAAAGCGCTGATTTAATTATAACAGATGGGGAAATCAAAAACTCTTACTTTTCACTTGAACTTTTAGGGTGCTATGCATAGACATTTCGCTATCCCGCGCTACGAGCGTGCTAAACTAGCCCCGGCTATCGACTGATTACTTGTACAGGATTCATATCATATCATATCGCTAACACTGGTTTATGAATACGAAAAATATTAGTTCGCTGATCATCCACCGGAAGCCCGCGCTAAGAATGTCTATGAATATGGCCCTAAAACTCATAAAAGCCATCAGAATAACAGGAATGCCTCCTCCTTGTTAAAATTAGAATCTAGCACTACTGTATTATAATATTAATAAGAAATATCAATTCAAACATTGAATTATGTAATGCAACAAGATTCATTATAATTGCCCTTCATAACAGTTAAAAAATAGGAGGAATTTTATAACACTGACAGATGTAAAGTGATGTAAATTTACACTTCACATTAAAACGAAGACAGTTTTCAGTAATTCCAGCATTCTCTGAACTATAATCAAGTCACAAGGCCAAATTATCAATCAAGCAGGATTTTTTTTATCGCAACCAGTTCTTGCACATGGACAATTTATTCATAAGTGGCTCTATCGCAGTGGGCATTCCTCCATGAAGGACATGAGGATGATCCTACAGTTTAATTTCGTGCCTCTGAGGGTAGAAAACATTTTAATTACAAATTTTGATTTTCAATGCTTATTCATTTCCTTTAAGCTTCCACTTTTCTGTCGTGATTTGTCGCCACTGCACAGCTCAGAAATAATTTCCGAGGAACCATCCAAATATCTTACAGCAAACGGTCTTTTCTAGCAGTGAAGTTAGTGGACAGGAGAGAGTGCGGAGGGAGGAATATGACTTAAGTTTAACAGAGTTTGAGGATATGACCGCGTACCCTAATACTACGACCCTTCTTATTTTTTATTTATTTTATTGGGTTATTTTACGACGCTGTATCAACATCTAGGTTATTTAGCGTCTAAATGAAATGGTGATAATGCGGGTGAAATGAGTCCGGGGTCCAGCACCGAAAGTTACCCAGCATTTGCTCGTATTGGGTTGAGGGAAAACCCCGGGAAAAACTCAACCAGGTAACGTGCCCCGACCGAGGTTCGAACCCGGGCCACCTGGTTTCGCGGCCAAAGGCGCTGACCGTTACTCCACAGGTGTGGACACAACCCTTCTTTCTGGGTGATGGAGACCCTCTCAGAGACTAAAATAAGAATTTTCAAGTACCTTTACAGCTTCCTTAAATGCAGTTCATTGGTAATTTTAAAAGAGAAGAATAAACGAAATAATAAATAATTTAAAATATAATATAAAATATAAAACTAATAAAAAACAAAATTACGTAAAGATAAATAAAATAAGCTATAATAAATACAAGAATTAATATAACTTTCAGATGGCAGGACAGCCGAAAGAATATTTGAAGTTGTAGTTGACCATTTAGAAGAATTTAACTGTAGCAAGAAATTAATTGTGCAAACGTACGACGGAGCATCGGTAAATATCGAGCAGTACAACGGCTTAGGAGCCACCTTCGCAACTAAAAACGGATGGAGAATCGAACTTCACTACTAATAAATTGCCAGTTCCAGAATGTGAGTCAAAGACTAACATAGGCCTACTTGCATGCTCTATTATTATTATTATTATTATTATTATTATTATTATTATTAATACTATTATTATTATTATTACTAATATTATAGTATTATTAATATTTGTTTCTGTCTTGGTCATCAGTCGTCAATCTCATGTCCTACATACAAAAAATATCACGAGTCGCCACTGCTCTATCGAGAACAAGACAAATGCATGAAACAAAGTGAGGAACAGGGCCGACTTTTAAAAGCCAGCAGAGTTTTTGCGAGAAACGTAGCCCTTTCTAACGATCTGGATTATAGACGCTACTGTAGTTCGTTGGTTTCTTCTGTTTGAGATCAGTGAAATGTTGCTCTTATATTTTATCATGAATTTGTTGGTTTCTTTATAATCAATTATATGTAAAACGATTTGTATCCAAGGTTCCGTTGATACTCAACGGACAACTTACTAGTTGTAATTGTTATAAAATAATGATTTGCAATCAGGTACTCATAAGTAAAAACAATATCTTTTGGACAAATGCTCACAATCATGGCCGGTTTCACCAACCTTCGTTATCATTATAACGTCTCGTTAAATAATTTAATGACACGTTAGTCAGTTTTTGTGTTTCACCAAGTATCATTATTGCTAACGCATCTTTAAATTCATCGTTAATTTATTAGGACCTATTCGTCGCGTTAAAACAGTAACGATGCGTTAAGAAGTCAACAACATGGCGGACGTAATTATTCGATGATGAAGTTCTTTATTTAGAACTTCAACATAACGACGAACTTATATGTTGTAATAACACTCGGAATAATCATTTTGAAGATTTAAGTGATAAAGAATTCCACGAAAGCTACACATTAAGGAAATAAGTAGTAAGAATGATTCTAGAAGAAACTGAATACCGGTATACTGTATAGGTTAGAATACGACAGATAGAAATCACCCACTTAACGCCTCTTCAACAGATTCTTCTCGTTTTAAAATAATGTTGCGGGAAGTTTTGAAATAGTAATTGATGATATGAACGGGGTATCAAAAGCTGTATTGTCTAGATATGTGAATAAATTATCAGACGTACTACCAACATTACAATAGTCATTATTTCTATAGGCCTAATAAACATAGCTAAATTTTATGTTGTCATAGACAACATAGATTGTGTACATGTTCCAATCGTATATCCTAGCAGTAATATAGCCAAAAGATTCTGCAATAGAAGATCCTATTTTTCCTTCAATATTCAAACAATTTCATAGGCCTATGTAACGCTCCGCATAGAAAAATTGTGGTTAAACTAGCGCTGA
The DNA here is from genome assembly GCA_025594305.2 of Periplaneta americana. NCBI lineage: Eukaryota > Metazoa > Arthropoda > Insecta > Blattodea > Blattidae > Periplaneta > Periplaneta americana. Next base: position 40,148,453 of record JAJSOF020000003.1, on the reverse strand, counting down.
GATAGTTTCCTTCGTACTCTGCTTATACACCTTGCACATACGAATCTGTGACAGGTTATGTTTGATTAGTTTAATTTTTGTTATGCCTTGCATATACGATCAACTGATTACCACAAAAAAATCCCTTATAAGTTCAACGATTTTCACTTTTACCTCAGAACTACCTCAGCGCTAGTTTATTGAAATTGTAATAGGTTAGAATACGACAGATAGGAATCACCCACTTAACGCCTCTCCAACAGATTCTTCTCGGTTTAAGATAATGTTACGGTCTACACGGATAGCACAACATTCCAAAGGAGGATGCCTTTTAAATGAAAAGGGTGCAAAGAGATTTTCTTTTAGGAGACAATGGATACCCCTTAAAATCCAATTTAATGACATCTCTCCTGAATCCTGTCACACAAGCATGGCAAAATTGTTACAGGGTACTAATAAATCTGCATGAAATACAGTGGAAAAGTAGTATGCAATTTATGGAAGAGGCGATTTCCCGTCCTAAATTTAGGCCTAATATAACTGCTTAGAATGCTTTGTATATAATTAATTGTGGCATCAATTTTTAAGCTGTCGACCTTGTAGTACGCTAAATTTTCTCAGATTTCCTTTAGAAGCTACAATTTAACTGCTCTGCATTCCTATTATTTACATTTGGAAGCAGCTGTCTTTTTTTTTTTTAATTGCTGTATGACAAAATACTGTATTTAGGAAGATGTTCTTAAAATTACTGCCTCTTACCCGTTTGCCTATGATTGTTTCTTCATGCCAAACAAAGTCAGCCATGATCATATGTAACCAATGAAATTCGCGATTTCGAAGCCATGGTCGTATGAAAAACAAAACATGCAAGATACAAGTACAAAATCCCCGTTAGTAAACGCCTGTTAATTTTAAAGATACGAGGCTTGGTGAAATGGTCAACTTTTAAAGATTCCGTTAAAATTAAACGATCCATTTGTTGACAAGTCGTTTGTGCTGATTTAAAGAAGCTTGGTGGAACCGGCCATCAGAGTTTTACGAAAGGAAGTTAGTATTCAGCTTTTACCCTTTTGAACAATAGACTACCGTATTCCGGACGTTGACCTGGCGTGGTAGGTCTACTGCATTTCAACAACTGTTTTCAATGAACATTTTTAAGATATTCAGTTCCTATTTTTTTAAGTTGAGGTGAGAAAGGAACACAGGCGTCCTGCGTTGCAGATCTGTGGCGTAGTGGAGATTTATCTGCACTTCACGGGGCTGGATGTAGGATCGTTTAGAGGGAATCTCGTTACGCTAAGAAAATGTTAATTTTGGGACCAATTTATGCAAATGTTATTAGAATTTTTCCCTAATATGTAAGGACATGTTTTCCGTGCACTTCACATAGGCAGCGGTGGCGAAAATGTAATCGTGCGCCGAGCCACTGTGTAACCTGCAACGTGCATAGCACCTATGGAGGGAGGCGGACACCCGAAGGGGAAGTGAAGCAACTGTCTTACTTATTAACGGATTTTCATTTACCTTACGTCAAGCATTTAAATATAATTTTATACAGTACAAGGCTACAAACTAATGTTTAGTACGTGTAACGAAGAAAGAAATGAACAATAAATGAACAATATCACAACCTAAAATTAACTGTCTTCAGAATGTTTCTGCGACAAAGTTTCAGAATCAGGAATTATGTCACTTAGTGCCAGTCTTAGTTGATCACGAAGGTATTTGTCTGTCAGTCGTGATCTAAATTTGGTTTTTACTATTTTAATTGTTGAAAATAATTTTTCACAAACGTAAGTTGTAGCGAACATGTCTTCAACAGAGCAAGCGAAAGAACGAAGCTTCGGATATTTATTTTTTGGCAAAGATTTGAAAGTTCAACATTTGTCGAGTCCTTACATCTAGCTTCCATTTGACAACACATTGAAATCAGTGAGTTCAAATTGAAGAGCTAACCGCATTATTCGTACATCTGCTGAAAAAGATTCGACGTACAGCGATGATGATTATAATAACAACAACAACAATAACACAACCTTTTAATGTTTCATCAGTAACATGTAATATAATGCCGTTTTATGTTATACAACCGTTTTCCTCGTAATACTTGTGAACAAATCATACATTTAATACTAGTATTCTCATCATATTGACAGCAAAAAATGCGTCCTCCCATCCTACTTGGAAATTTCGTACATGGTTTCGGGAGAGACATATGCCACTCGCAGGTCAGAGACAAACACAAATGGAACGGAGTTTGACTCTAGTGAGTGAGAGGGTGGGGGTTGGCGGAGGTTAGAAGCAAGCGAAATGCACAGCTATCACTGCGAGCCACAATGTCTCGCGAGTCACGTTCTCGCCACGGCTGACATAGGGCGGACTCGGCTAATTCCTCAAATACCTGAGATCTATTGTAAATAATAACGTAAGCTGCTGCCAGGAAGTCAAAAAGAAGGATATTAATGGCCAAGGAAGCTTTTAATAGGAAAAGGAGTATCTTATGCAAATCTCTGAAAAAAGAACTAAGAAAGGGACTAGTGACGTGCTTTGTATGGAATGTGTCATTGTGTGGTGCAGAAACGTGGACATTACGAAGAATTGAGTAGAAAAGATTAACAGAATTTGAAGTGTGTGTAGAGCTATAATTGTTGTATTTTGACCTCTGCAATGTTATTATAAATTTTCAAGTTGTCTGTATCATTTTGTCCATGTGTCAGCCCTCTAAATAAAATAAAATAACGGAGCTTGTGAAATAGATAGAGTAAGAAATGAAGCTGTGGTAGAAAGAGAGGGTGAAAAAATTACGCTGAAACTGATCGGGAAAAGAAAAAGAAATTGACTGGGTCACTGGCTAATGAGAAACTGCCTACTGAAGGATGCACTGGAAGGAATGGTAAACGGGAGTAAAAATCGGGGAAAAAGAAGATAACAGATGGTAAAACACATAAGATTTACGGATCGTATGCGGAGACTAAAAGAAAGTCGCAAAATAGGGAAGATTGAAGAATACTGGATTTGCAATAAAAGACCTGCCCTTGGAGAGAGAATTGTGAATGAATGAATCTTACTTATAAGCCTACTATACGTAATGGTAATATGATGTAGGAGCGAACAAATGAACGCACACAAATTTATTGATAAAGAAATTTTAATTTTGATTAAGAAATAGTGTTTTTGTTTACAAAAGGTAACAACCACTAATGTAACAAAGGGTTTCATTTACTCAAAGTTATTAACTAACTCATGTTTTATTTCTTAAGTATCTATAAAAGTGGAATATTTAATTTTAAAAATATAGTTCGCACTTCTTTTTTAGTAGTAATACTGAATTGTTATTACTTTTAAATCTTAAACTCGGGTGGGGTTTAATTGACCTTCTATTCCCCTTAAATGACACCTCTGCTTCGCAATTCGTCTACAGCACTAAGTTCAGTATACAGAAAGTTCACAACTAAAACGTCAAATCAAATAGGGTCGCACAGTCAAAATGTCCAATATGCAGAAATGTCCATAAACACAAATTTTCAGTATATAGAAATGTCTCGAAGTCAAATGTTCAATGTATGGTATGTACAGACACGATTATTCAACATTCAAAAATTCCCACTTACGATCTCCACTTTATATTTAAAAAAATAGTTTCTGGACATCATGTAACTATTTGGAGATTTATACAAAACATAACACAAGAACAAACTGAGACAAAGAATTATTATAATCCAAATTCGCTATGGTCATATAAACGTAAGACACGTCCTAAACAAGAACTAGAGTATTACAAATCAACAGCGAATTGAAGGGACTGTACACAATTACAATCCATATACAATGACAATAATGTGAAACAATATGTGCGAGCAATTTCATATGTGTTGACCCCAGAGCACAAGAAAATTAGAAAATAAAATGAGTTCCAAAGTATTGTAAATTTAGCTTACATTTCATTGTTAATTTATTAATTAAATTTCATAATATTGTTCTATATATTAATGATACCGTACTTGTAACAACTCCAGACTTTTTGATAATGGCCATTTAAGATAATGACCATTTAATTACTGTGGACAAATTTTATACTGGACATTTGATGACTCCGGATATTTTTTATACTGGACATTTAAGATAATGACCATTTAATTGCTGTGGGTATATTTTATATTGGACATTTCATGACGGGATATTTTTGATACTGGACATTTAATGACAGTGGACATTTAAAATAATGGCCATTTAATTACTATGGACATATTTTATACTGAAATTTGATGACTAAAATACTTTTTGATACTGGACATTGAATGACAATTGACATTTAAGATAATGGCCATTTAATTACTGTAGACATATTTTATACTGAACCTTTGATGACGATATTTTGATACTGGACATCAAATTTAATGACAATGAACATTTAAGATAATGGCCATTTAATTACTGTAGACATATTTTATACTGAACATTTGAGGACTGTGAATATTTTTGATACTGGACATTTAATGACAATGGAAATTTAAGATAATGACCATTTAGTGACTGTGGAGATATTTTATACTGGAAATATGATGACTGTGGATATTTTTGATACTGGACATTTAATGACAATGGACATTTAAGATAATGACTATTTAATGACTGTGGACATATTTTATGCTGGACATTTGATGACTGTGGATATTTTTGATACTGGACATTTAATGACAATGGACATTTAAGGTAATGGTCATTTAATTACTGTGGAACATATTTTATACTGGAAATTTAATGACAGTGGACATTTGTGATACTGGACATTGAATAACAATGGACATTTAAGATAATGGTCATTTAATTACTGTGGAACATATTTTATACTGAACATTAAATGACTGGACATTTAATAACAATGGACATTTAAGATAATGGTCATTTAATTACTGTGGAACATATTTTATACTGGACATTTAATGACAGTGGACTTTTTGAAACTGGACATTTCATGACAATGGACATTTAAGACAATGACCATTACATTACTGTAGACATATTTTATACTGGACATTTGATGACTGTGAACATTTTTGATACTGGACATTTAATGACAATGGATATTTAAAATAATGGCCATTAAATTACAGTGGACATATTTTATACTGGACATTTGATGACTGTGGACATTTTTGATATTATCCATTAATGACAATAGACATTTAAAATAATGGCCATTTAGTTACTGTGGACATATTTTATACTGGGCATTTGAAGACTGTGGACATTTTTGATACTGGACATTTAATGACAATGGGCATTTAAAATAATGGCCATTTAGTTACTGTGGACATATTTTATACTAGGCATTTGAAGACTGTGGACATTTTTGATACTGGACATTTAATGACAATGGACATTTAAGATAACTGCCATTTAATTACTGTGGTCATATTTTATACTGGATATTTAATACCTGTGGACATTTTTGATACTGGGCGTTAATGAAGTTGGACATTTTTGCAGTGGACATTTCACTTTTTAATTTGTGTCCATGGCGATTACTCAACAGCCTGAGGGACCTGATTCACTGATAGAGCCGAGATAACAGTATTATCTTGAAGTGCGTCCGTCGCACGGGACACATTTCGCAAACTGTGAGTTCCAGGTAAGGAGGAGTGGTGCGTTAGTAGATAATGCCTCTGCCCTTAATCTGTTCATAAGCGGGTTGACTGGACCTGTTGTGCCAGTCTGCGTTTGCCTTCCTCAAGGTTGGTTTGTTTGTGCGTGAAGGATTTCGCCGGTTTTACTGAAAAGCTGACAGCAGGTAAGATTTACCGTTTGCTGAGAAAGGTACATAGCTCAAGTACAGTGCATCGCACTCGCAGTAAAATACTGTCGTATGTCGAAAATCACATATTACTTTCTTAATTCATTTTCAAGGCTGTTTTGCTGGCTGGATGTATGAAATTATAATAATCAAATAGTACATTATCAAAGGTTTTGGTACCTATTTATTAAAATATTTTACAGCAGTACTTTACTAGGAAATAGCATATTTTTCAAAATCACAATTTTCGAATTACGACCTGTTTTACTGGGAATACAACATATAAATGCATAGTTAAGTAACAGATACTTTCTCATAGCATATATTATGAAGCGATTAAAATATCCATTGCTAATAATAATAATAATAATAATAATAATAATAATAATAATAATAATAATAATAATAATAAGGGAAAATTTTAGAACACGGATTGCACCTACCAAATTATGTCTTAAAATACTAAAAAGAGCAGATTTGTCTGCGTTTGTCGAATGCGCATCATTATATTTACGAAAAGGCACTTTTCAGTGCCAGTAATTTATTTTGTGTGCACAAGGTTGGAATTTTGAAGTAAGAGGGAAAGGGTACAATCCATGTTCTGGAGTTTATCCAATAATAATAATAATAATAATAATAATAATAATAATAATAATAATAATAATAATAATTAGGACTTGGATTTCTATGGCATGTCATATTTTTATCTTGATCTCTTTTTACAAACTTTGAAGTTCATCTTCTTCTTCTTCTTCTTCTTCTTCTTCTTCTTCTTCTTCTTCTTCAAGGTTTAGGCCTTTCGGCCTGTTCCGCCTCCATTAAAATTGATCTTGCCAGCGTTTTACTGGTCTTCCTAATGATCTCCTTCCTAATGGATTATAATTCATGGCTGCTCACGTTATACTTGTTGTTGACATTCTGTTTACATGTTCTTTCCGATTATGTTGATAGTCTTTAATAAGTTGAATTATACTATCTACTTTTAATTCTTTTCTAATATCTCCATTTCTTTTTTTGTCCAATAATGTAGGCTATAACCCGCAACATATCTAAGAAATTTCATTTCACCTGCTTCAATTCTTCTTTCTTCGTTTTTCTTTTGAACCCAAGACTCGCAGCCGTATAGAAGGGACGGAATTGCCATTACTTTGTAATAGTCGATTAATGTTTCCTTTCTCACTTTCTTCCCCAGTGTTCTACGTATTGTTCCTCAGAAATAGTTGACCAATAAAACAAAAGCGATGGCATTTATTGGATCTCAACCAATAAGAGTGGGAAAAAAAAACTTTTAAGTTAAATTAAACATATTTCTTACTTTTCTGAACAAGATGAGACGATTTTTCTTGGTCATATAAATGCATATATTACAATATTTTAGCATTATATGTCATATTTAACCAAAAAGATTGCATAAAACATATTTCTGGTGATAGTACAATAAAACAGTTCTCCAAGTATTACTCACAAAATGTTAATAATAGGAAGGGGTTTTGTTTGCGTTTGGTAATTTACTTTGGATTTCTTTTCCTTAGAAATATTGCATTTGTGGTTAAATGAAGTTAAAAGATAACGACATTCGTCAGCAGTAAGTTGTTAGAATATAATTATAGAATCTTGAATAACTAAGTTTCTTTTTCCATTATTTAATTTTTTTCCCCTGTTTCATATTTCAAAGTTTTTATGTCATTCAGATATTCTTAGGTTAATAATTGCATGCATATTTCAGAGTTTTTAGGTCATAGAAATATCCGAGCCTTAATAATAATAATAATAATAATAATAATAATAATAATAATAATAATAATAATAATAATAATAAGTGATAATAAAAAGATACCTGAGAAATTCAGGTTCATAAAAACTAAAAAAAGAGTATATTTAATTCACTATTCTTTGGGGATGCTGAATCCAAAACTGGGCTGTTTTTCGCTATCCCGTATCATTTTCCAAATTTTTGGTTGGAAGTATTAGTTAAGTGAATGTTGCGTTATTGAATTTAATGTTTCTAGATGTCTCTTCGCGCCATGGCGTCGTGGTCTAAGGCATCCTGCCTAGGACTCGCGTTACGGAATGCGCGCTGGTTCGAATCCTCATGGGAGAAGAAATTTTCTCATGAAATCTCATGAAATTTCGGCCAGTGTATGGGACTGGTGCCCACCCAGCATCGTGATGCACTTGGGGAGCTACGACAGGTAGCGAAATCCGATTACGCAAACCAGCTATAACGGCGGGGGATCATCGTGCTAACCACACGATACCTCCATTCTGGTTGGATGATCGTCCACCTCTGCTTCGGCAAGTGGCCGTAAAGCCAGCAGCCGGATGGTCGGTCTTGGCCCTTCGTGGGCTATAGCGCCACGGATTATTATTATTATTATTATTATTATTATTATTATTATTATTATTAGATGTTTCTTAATCATAAAATCACAAATATAACAAAATTTATCTGGTGAGTTCACACAATCAAGGCTTGCCATGTTTCGCAACTCACTGCAATATGAATTTACGAGTATGTTCGAGGTTACAGCATGACACAGCCATCTAGAATCTGTTTGCAATGATCATTAACAAGTTACATTCGTCAATAAGAGCACTGTTGTATGAGTGCTGTAATCTGTTAGGTTTCCTTATATTAATAGTCTACCATACAAATATTAATTTCAGTTTTGTGAGGAAAAACTGTATGTGATGTGGCATTTTAAGTGTAATTTTCTGCTATTAGCGCACAAAAGTACGTAAAGGAAAACTAACATTGTCAGAAACGTTTTTTTTTTTTCATCGCAGGCCTGTAAACTGCTCGTTTAAGCAAGGGAAGTGATTTAAATTTATGCTTGGGGGCAAGACTTTTTCAAGATTTTTAAGGAAGGGCCAGGTTTTTTTGTTATTATCGATAAACGGAAATGTGACGAAGAGTTGCACCAATAAGTAGCTTACGTGTAGGCTTTATCATAAATGCGACTGGTTTATAACAATAAATTTATCGCGAATTTTCCCGAAAATTGACTGTTTCTGCGAAAATCATTTATTTCTACGATAGAAACGGAAAAACGAACTTTCTTTTTAATTAAGTGCAGTATATTAGTTTTGAAGATGGTAGCTGCAAAAGAATAGGGAGATAAATTATTTGGGAATTTTGTTTATTCTCTTTATTGACCTACAGGACCATTGATAATTGGATTTTTCTATAAAACTGAGTTAAGTAACAATTTATGGGGCTGATTTAAAAGATTATTATTATTATTATTATTATTATTATTATTATTATTATTATTATTATTATTATTATTATTATCGTCGGCCTGATTGGCGAAGTTGGTATAGCGCTGACCTTCAATGTCCAAGGTTGCGGGTTCGATCCCGGCCTAGGTCGGTGGCATTTAAGTGTGCTTAAATGCGACAGGCTTATGTCAGTAGATTTACTGGCATGTAAAAGAATTCCTGAGGGACAAAATTCCGGCACACCGGCCACGCTGATATCAACTCGGCAGTCGTTAACTGCTTTATTTCGCTATGAATGTTGCAAATGCAGTGCCGTGTACAAAATAAATTGTTAATTAAAATTTATTTGATTAGGCTATGTGACAATTATGGTAAAAATAATCATGAATAAAAAAAAATAAAAATAATCATTTTCATGAAATTATTGTCACATTTTAAACCATAAATAGGCCTACAGTATTTTGGAATTTGTTTCTTGTGAACGGCTATGTAGCTGAATTTTAAACATCAGTCCATCTAAAATTTCCTATTTCATTTGTCAAAATTCTATTACAGGCGGAGCCTAAATGTTATGTTTCCCAAGAATGGCTGTAGTTTTAAAAATCTTAAAATTAATGCAGGAACACTATCTGTAAAATCCACTCGTAGGTACAATTCAGCATGTTTTATTGCACCTGTGAGGTTTATAGTAGTAGCTCAACACTCGTCTCCAGAATTTTTAAACAGGTCTTCGATTACAATGAAAACATGTCGACTCTCCCTTACCTGAAAACATACCCTAGCATCTCCTAAGTAAATAGTAATAGTAAAGTATTAATATCGCTAACTCCGAAAAACATGGGTTTGGTTGCATGTACAGTCTACTGCAAACAATAATAAAAAGAATAAAACATTGTTAATTCCCGTCTAAGACTAAGATTATAGCCTTCATAAATTTATTTCAGACAGGAAATATTTAGTTCATTCATAGTGTTCTTTCCAATGGCAGGTTTTTCATTGCAAATCCAGCATTCTCCAATCTTTCCTGTTTTCTGCCTTCTTCCTGGTCTCCACATATGATCCATATATCTTAATGTCGCCTGTCATCTGATATCTTCTTCTATCCCGAACTGTTCTCCCGTTCACGATTCCTTCCAGTGCATTCTTCAGGATGTAGTTTCTTCTCAGCCAGTGACCCAACCAATTCCTTTTTCTCTTCAGCATCATTCTTTCTTCACCCACTCTTTCCAACACAGCTTCATTTCTTATTCTGTCTATCCATTTCACAAGCTCCATTCTTGTCCATATCCACATTTCAAATGCTTCTGATCGCTTCTCTTCACTTCGTCGTAAGTCCATGTTTCTGCTCCACACAATGCCATACTCCACACAAAGCAATTTACTAGCCTCTATCTTAGTTCTTTTTCCAGAGATCCGCAGAAGATGTTCTTTTTTCTATTAAAAGCTTCCTTTGTCATTGATATCCTCATTTTCACTTCCTGGGTGCAGCTCATGTTACTGCTTATAGTACACTCCAAGTACAGCTCATGCATTTTGTCAAGACACTCGCGATGTGCAGTACGGAAACAACGTTTCTGTTGAGGGGGTAGGATTAGAAGGGAAGATCGTACGTGTGTCTACCGAGTTCAAGGCAAAGACAAACCCATTCCCTATAATTCGTAAGTAGATTCATCCGATGTGCGCAGCTATGTAGGAGGAGTGGGAGAGTGTCTGGACATAATGCATGCGCTGTAGTTGAAGCTGTCCACCTGCTCTAGTCCACACCTGTGGAGTAACGGTCAGCGCGTCTGGCCGTGAAACCAGGTGGCCCGGGTTCGAATCCCGGTCGGGGCAAGTTACCTGGTTGAGGTTTTTTCCGGGGTTTTCCCTCAACCCAATACGAGCAAATGCTGGGTAACTTTCGGTGCTGGACCCCGGACTCATCTCACCGGCATTATCACCTTCATATCATTCAGACGCTAAATAACCTAGATGTTGATAAAGCGTCGTAAAATAACCCAATAAAATAAATAAAATAAAAATTCACCCGCTCTATTGCCTCATTTCGAATTCCCACGTCTACTTTCTTTATTTTTTTTTCGCGATAACCATAGTTTTCGTCTTGTTTGCATTTATTCCATACTGTTCACAGTTGTCATTTAGCTCTAGTAGAAAATATTAACATCTAATTATTCAGAGGGTTAAAGCACCAGACTTTCTGGTACATTCCTAACGATACAAGATATTACCGAATGATATGCCATTACCACAAACAATTTCCTGAATTAGTCTCAACAAATCCCGTATTTTATTTTTTAAGCGTTTATAAAAGTTGAATATTTTAATATTATAGGTACAGTTCTGGCGATCGGTTTGGAAGTAAATCCCGAAAAGACAAAGTATATGATTATGTCTCGTGACCAGAATATTGTACGAAATGGAAATATAAAAATTGGAGATTTATCCTTCGAAGAGGTGAAAAAATTCAAATATCTTGGAGCAACAGTAACAAATATAAATGACACTCGGGAGGAAATTAAACGAAGAATAAATATGGGAAATGCGTGTTATTATTCGGTTGAGAAGCTCTTATTATCCAGTCTGCTGTCAAAAAATCTGAAAGTTAGAATTTATAAAACAGTTATATTACCGGTTCTTCTGTATGGTTGTGAAACTTGGACTCTCACTCTGAGAGAGGAACATAGGTTAAGGGTGTTTGAGAATAAGGTGCTTAGGAAAATATTTGGGGCTAAGCGGGATGAAGTTACAGGAGAATGGAGAAAGTTACACAACACAGAACTGCACGCATTGTATTCTTCACCTAACATAATTAGGAACTTAAAATCCAGACGTTTAAGATGGGCAGGGCATGTAGCACGTATGGGCGAATCCAGAAATGCATATAGAGTGTTAGTTGGGAGACCGGAGGAAAAAGACCTTTAGGGAGGCCGAGACGTAGATGGGAGGATTATATTAAAATGGATTTGAGGGAGGTGGGGTGTGATGATAGAGACTGGATTAATCTTGCACAGGATAGGGACCGATGGCGGGCTTATGTGAGGGCGGCAATGAACCTTCGGGTTCCTTAAAAGCCATTTGTAAGTAAGTTGTAAGTAAGGTACAGTTCTGACATTTTTTGCTTTTAGTACTAACTTAATGATTAATTTCTTTTCTAATTTTAAAGTCTGGTAAAGGCAATGGCATACCTTGCTCATCCCCCAAAGACAGCTCTGGTTTAGATTTACTGGTGTCCTGTTAGGACTTTACGAATTACTCGTACTTAATGCTGCTCCAGCGCTTCTTTTGTCTGCCTACTTTTCGCCTTCCTGTTGGTATACATCCATAGGCTCAGTGTTGAATTCAGACCTTTATCTCCCGCGGGGCATATATACAGTGCGTTCGTAGCTCGGCCGGACCGTTCCGCGGCTACAGCGCTGCTCTGGCGGCAGGCTCGCCAATCTTCAACCAGTCCAAGGCCGCCGCGGAACGGCCGAGCTACGAACGCACTGTACTATATAGCGGAAGGGGGAATGCGGAGCCGACAGCAGAGGAAGAGATTTACGCATATCATATATATTATTTTAATGTACCGAAGTACATATGATATTTCCATGCAGATATTCTGCGTCATCATACGACGAAAGAGTAATGGAAAGGAGAAAAATTCTCTCCGACCGGCGCCGGGATTTGAACACGGGTTTTCAGCTCTACGTGCTGATGCTTTATCCACTAAGCCACACGTGATTTAAGACGGCGCTTATTCCATCGGATCCCGGCCAACTAGTCACTCATAACGAGTGCACCTCAGCACATGTGTGGACTTCAGTCCTACGTTCATAGACATCTATGACGTAGTGCAGAGGGCAGCCACTAGAGGGAACCCAAGAGTTGGAACTTAAACTGAGAAGATTCTGTCCGACGTCGGGGTGGGTATCCGGTGTGGCTTAGTGGATAAAGCATCAGCACGTAGAGCTGAAAACCCGGGCTCAAATCCCGGCGCCGGAGAGAATTTTTCTCCGTTCCATTACTCTTTCATCCTTTCATTTTTTGTTTCTGTAATCCTACTCCACCTCCGTCAGAAATTCCACTTGAATTCTCTGGAGTTTGAACTCGGACCTAGGGCTTGGAAAACCAGTACTCTAGTCGTTCAGTTAACGCTTATGTTTATCTGTAAGTTTTACAATGAGAAGGCAGGAAGATCAATAATTGTTAACGCCCTAGATTCGGTTTTGTGATTTCCCCGACTTATCAGTTACTTGGAACAAAATTCCAGATACAGCATTCAGATATAATGTTGCAAATTAGTACTCCAAGCTTGTGACATAGCATGGCGACAAATGTTCTGTTATCTGGACCTTGAATTCCTTCTCGTTATCAAGTCGACATTGCATAATCACCAGATATTGTCTGCTCGTATCAATTCTTGCATTCTTTAAAGGTGGCGTTCAATCTATTTACACATACATAAATAGGATTTTTTACATCTAAACCTAATTTTAATATTTCATAGGGATAATTCATATTTAGGCCCTTGAGAACACTGCAGCAATTCCAGGCTGTATCGTTCAAATGTCTATACCTTCTCTCTCTTCTCCATAAGGGACATATTTTCTTGTCTTAGGCTATGTATTCTTGTAGAAATATCTACAGTATTAATCAAAACATTGGTCTGTGTACAAATCTCTCCGCAAGGTCTGGAATATTTTCTGTTGTTAAAAGAATTCTGAAACAATATTTGCAATTACAATTCTGGTTCTTTGTCACTGCTCTGTCATAGCATACCAGCTGATTTCTGACCATAATATTTCGATTCTTGGAAAAACTATATTGTATTCTACTAAGAAACTGTAACTAGAAAACATTAAATTTTGCAATCCGTCATTCTGTCGGAAGGCTGTGAGGTGGGGATACTTGCTTACATAGCACGTCGCAAGAAAATGTTCCCACATTCATTCTTAGGTGCTGTCACCTTCTACATCAGTGGCGGAATGGTCGTTCTCGGGATATCCTATACAATGGGATATATATATATATATATACACAAACCGAAATATATTTAATTAGTATTCGCATAAATATAAAGTAAAAGATCAGACTTGACAGAACCTAAATATAGTACCGCAACTGTAGCTCATAATCACAGTAGCAGCTTCGGTCCAAGGCTCTGTAAGAATTTAACAGGTAAATTAACAAACATTCAATTTGCTAATGCTCTTTATTTAAAAAAATAAATTTAAAATTAGTCTATTGTTTAGGGAGAAAATATAAAGTTTCAATTATTGTACTATCTGTGTTTTTTATTTTTACTTTTTATTCTGTTAACACTAGTCTGCGATGAAATTCCTGCCTCCAAAGTTTTAATGTTTTTAGGGTATTTTTAGGACGCTGAAATCAAATTCAAAGCCAAAAAGTACCTATCACGTACCATTTTTGTTATTTTAATTTTCTTATAATTATATTACAACAATTTATAGCGTAATTATTTAAACTGTGATACTTTAACATATGTAGGTTTAGTATGTTAGGATATGAAAACCAAATGTATTCAACATATTTTTAAGGTGTTTATATTGAAAACCAAGGACACTGGATGTTTCTTAGCAGGTAGGGGGTGCAAACACATAAGGAAGTTAGGGCGAAATAACGTGCAGTCTTGTCATTATTTTTATTTGTGAAAGATAGAAATGTCAGCCACTCCTTGGTGAGAGACTGAACTCAACTCGTCTAGTTTCTCTCACATTTCATTAGTCTGCGTTTCATCTGGAAACGAAGCGAAATCAGTTTGAATGTTGAAAGTTTTTAGTTCAGTAAGAAAGTATTTACCATGGTGCATCGAGGATGTCTAAATAATACAGACCACTTTTGTTATATAACTTATGTAGGATATACACATTTCCTAAGCAGAGGTGTAATATTACAGATTTTGTGAAAAAGTCATACCATGCCTATTTTGGAATCAAACTTGGAGACCAAAGTAAAGCTTGGGCACCACACTTCGTCATTTGATCAATTGGAGAAGACAGTTGCTATCTTTTGGAGTAGCTGTGATTTGGAGAGAGCAGTCGAACTATAGTAATGACTGCTACTTCTGTTCGTGTGATGTGAAGAGGTACGATTCTAAACATAAAAATCAAATCGTGTATTCAGTTGTTCGGTCAGCTATTTTACCTGTGCCTAATGTACCAATCCCTGTGCGACCAGAAAATTTTAAACAAACATCATTCTATTGGTACTGACAACGTGAAATAGCTTTTAAATACTTTTTCTCCGAAGATGATAATCTTGTATATTGCAGTAATGTGAAAGAATTTATGCTAAAACTAGGACTTCCAAATTATGACCTAAGTGAATGGAGACTGTTCATTGATGCTTCCAAGCGAAGTTTAAAGGATTTCCTCCTTCATAACGGAAACATTTTTGGTTCAGTGCCCGTTGCCTATTCAGTGATCCTAAAAAATCATACACAAATTTGCAACTGCTGTTATTGCGACTAGACTATAGGAACACGACTGGCAAGTTTGTGATGATTTCAAAGTTCTTACTATGTTGCTGGGTCAACAATCTGGTTTTACCAAATTTCCATGCATTCTTTGCCTATGGGATAGTAGGGCACGAGTTGATCACTGGACTATGAAAGACTGGCCACCTCGACAAAATTTGGAAGTCGGTTGTAAGAATGTTGTGCGCCAAAGCCTTGTGAGTTCTTCTAAAGTTGTGCTGCCATCTCTCCACATTAAGCTTGGCTTAATGAAACAGCTTGTAAAAGCTTGAAATAAGGAAGGAGGCTGTTTTAAGTACATATGTGAGAAATTTCCACTACTACCTGAAGAAAATTGAAAGAAGATATATATTTAATGGCCCTGACATAAGAAAACATGTCTGGTGCAGCATTTAAAAACAATATGGATGAAAAGGAGAAATCAGCATGGATGTTGTTTTGTGAAGTTGTTTTAAAATTTCTTGGCAACAAGGATCCTAATTACCGAAACATTGTGGCTAACATGCTTGAAGCATACAAGGAATTTGGTTGTAACATGAGTATCAAAATTTTCTGTTTTCTCAGCTAGATTATTTCCCTGAAAATCTAGGATTTATCAGCTAAAAGTAAGATGAACGATTTCACAAGGATCTGCAGGAGTTCGAAAGAAGGTACCAGGGATGCGGGTGCATCAGTATGCTTGGTGATTATTGTTGGATGTTAAAGCGTGAAATACCTGAAGAGAAACATAAAAGAAAGAGGAACAGGAGGACTTTCTCAACTATGAAGCAAGTGGTGTAATTTTTTGTGTGATACATTGTGCTAATTTATACATCCAATAATGAAGTAAACAAGACAAAACAAAGCAAAAACACTCTAGTGACATGTATGAACAACCATACACATAATTTCAGCAAGTTGTGTCTTTTAAATATTGTTTTTGAATTTGAAATAAAAAGTGAAATAAAAGTTTGTGATGAAATTCACGTAATTATAAAATACATTTAAAGTGATTTTGCAAACAAACCTGACGTGATAGAAGCAAACGGATTGAAAATTCGGATTCAGCACATCGACATTATATAAAATCACATTACTTAGTTTAGACAACAAACACAAAATTGAAATTCGCAGGCTAGTGTAATTAATAAAATACTTATCTTTGTGGAATGCTTTCTGAGCACGAGTATATACACTTTCTGGGAGTGCTAGAGTGATTTTTATTTTTATATAAAACAATAGGTATCTTCGTTCTAGCAATAAATCATTATTATTATTATTATTAATGTTATTATTATTATTATTATTATTATTATTATTATTATTATTATTATTATTATTATTATTGTGTGGGTGCTGTTAACGACAAGATATTTTTATAAGATTATTCCAATTGCATTGCATCTAATTCCAAATCCGAAAAATTAAAGACGATACAACTTATTCTTACGTAGATATTGGGTATATCCTTCAAGATATTATAACAACCCCTCAGATTACAATTAAGGTGGCTTTAGGCTACACGCATCGCGCAAATCGCCGACTAGTACTTATCATAATCTGGCAATCCTGGAAGACAATATGACGCTAATGAGTTAGTTGAAATTTTAATTAATAATACATCGTTACAGAGAATTGGATTAATTTTGAAATTAATACTATAGTTAAGTGATGTTTAATGTATTGATTTATTTATTTGTTACCGAGCGGGCTAGCGGAGTGGTAGAGGGCTAGTCTTGCATTCGGGAGGTCCGGGGTTCGATCCCAGGGGCCGGCAATTCTAAATGAGGTTTTTCATGGTTTCCTCAGTTGTTTTCAGGCAAATGCCGGTAATGTATCTCTTGAAAGTCCGACCATGGACGGCGATACTTCCTTTAATCCTTTGATATGTGTGAGTGAATGATGTGTAATGTCTTAAATGTTTGTGTTGTATCGGAGGTGGCCCTGGCATAGAGCTGATCCCTCATCCGGGGAGGCCCTCCATGTCCTTGTGTGGTCAAAAAAAGTATGTGTCAGTGAGATTCTGTTGCCACTGCAGCTGAGAACGGTACCTCCTCCTAAATACACGTCACATCAACAATCTGCCAATCACAATTTTCAGCTTTGTCGCCCATAGACTGCTACAAAGGTGAGACACTCACTCTTAAGGTTCCCATTACTTATTTCACATGCCGAAAACGGGGCGCGGCCTATATCTATCACTAGAGACCGGATTTTTATGTAATATGAAGGTGTGAAATATGTACATATTTATGTAAGAAAAATAAGCTGAATATGTACCAAAATATGTGCAATCATGAAAATATTTAACATCAATATCTGGCAGGTATAGGATAGATAAGACTCTCCAGTTGTGATTTCATAGAGCACCCGACTTTTTTGCCGCACACTTGACACATTACAATTTTTCCATTTGTAGTGAAAGCTTCGTTCATCGCAATACTGTAAGTACTAAAACTAGAGAACTGAGTGAAATGAATGACACAACAGTACTGCAAGCACTGTTTCGCTTTACTGGATTAGGAGAAAATAGGAGATGTGGGACACATGCATTTTAGCTGCTCCCTGTAAGAAACAAAGTATCTACTAAAACCTCAAACTATAGGCATTTACAAACTGTTGTTTGAAAAGTGACATTCCTGTCTCATTCAGAAGGATAGGATTATTCCAGCCGAGAACCATACTTTCTAATTGTTCGGAAAGTCCCATTTCCGTATAGGTCTACTAAATTTAACGTAAAGAGGTCAAGTAATAACCTGAAAAGCTATTTATTTTAATCTTTCAACATCTTTCCAGTTTGTTCCTTTACTCCAGCTTCTTTTCAAAAGTCTGCTACTTTATTGCGGCTCATGTCAGATTTGATACGGGTTTTCCCTGGAAGGATTAGGAAGAGGGTGGGTAAGGTTGCAAATTGCATGGGAATGGGTTGTTAAGACGTGTGCAGAACAATTATAGTTCAAGACAAATCATGTCGTCCACGTTCCACTCCACCGCGTGAAGGCAACGCTACTTTCTGAGTAATTTTTTACAATAAAAGATAGTTGTATGAGAAAGATTGTCTTTTGTTTACTCATATTTACAGTGGGCGGTATGGAATGAGTGCCCCTATTACTTTTTGGAAGTAAGGACGCTATGTTTCGTCCCGAAATATATCCTTTCTGGGGCAGGTAAAAAGGCTTTTTAAATCTGTGTATTCAAATTGTAAACTTCCCCAGCAGAAATTTTTTTTTTTTTTTTTTTTTTTTTGGAGAAGTAAAAATGAATAAAACCCCTAAATATGTAGATTTATGTAATACCAAGACATAATATGTAATGTGGGGTAAATATGTCAAAATATGTAGTATTAAATTTTAATATATTAATGGTAATTACAAGATTCGCAAAGATTTCTTATTTATATACGGTTAGGTTGAAAGGAATATAATATGTAATTACATAAAAATCCGGTCCCTACCTATCACTTCCTGCCACGCGCATCTTACCCCTTAGCTGCTGCGAGCGGATGTTGCCCACAACACACTCCCGCACTGCTAGGCTCTGCTCATTCGCTTCTCCTCGTCCCCAACCAAATGTACTGGCTAACTACAGATTCCAAACACGGAGTATACATTCAATCACTGCCATTAGACCGATTCTCTTTTGAATATTTAATATAATTTTCTCAAACTTCGAAGCTGTGTGTAACTAACAAGTAGCTTTACAGACTTCTGTTTATTTTCCGAAGCTTAATCGTTGCATCATAACAATGCAACCATTCGTTTTCTTTTAGTATTTATTTATTTAATCTGATAGAGATAATAATTATCATCAGGCTTTCTCTACCCCTCAGGGGATTACAACTACAATATTAAGAATGCAATTAAAACTATAATTACAATTAATATTGAATTTACAATTGCAATAAAAACTAAGTACTAAAAGATTACATTGATTAATAAAGGCTAGACAATTTATTGTAGAACTGAAATACGAATTAAACCTAGAATAATAAAATTATATAGTGATGAAATTATCGGAGATTGAAATATTTTATGCTATACTGTTTTCGCTGTAAGAAAAATCCTAATGTAAACATAAGCACGATGCTGTCATATCCATGATTGGCTCCCAGTCGAAACACTCACATTACGCAGGAGAATATAGTTCGTATTTGGAAACCATAATCTTATATTATGTGAAAATAAAAAATTGAATTCTATTTGTTAAATACGATGAAACATATAACCTCGCTCATATGTAAAACGCTATGTAAAAGAAAAGCTACTTTTATATTTTGTTATGTGCTATGAACGCGGATGAATACCAACAGTAATACCGAGGTAGTCTGTTCCTGTAACAAGCTGGCATCACTTGAGCTCGTAGTTGTTCATGTAAGCACGTGGTACTGAAGTATGGCTTCTGCATCCTCGGTGTGTGTGGTTATTAATCATAAGTGTGGAAACCCTCTCAAAAACAAAACAGTCTTAAGTGTATATATTAAGTTAAGTGAGTTTTAATTACAGTAATTATAAAAGTAAATGTTTCCTAAGCAAATGAATGCATAGTAGTGACGTTAGGTCTACTTGACGGGTAACGGGAAATGTTTAACATGGAACAGAATGTACAACAGTAGGCGGGAACACGTACTGAGAATCTATGGCGCCAAACAGTGGCCAATGAAGCCTCACTTCAGTCACGTGCTATTGTTTATATTAGGATTTTTCTTACAGCGAAAAGATTATAGAATAAGATATCTATTTACAAGAAGCCATGTCTGAGCGAGTCTCAATTACTGACCAAGTGCCTAGTAAATTTGCGTTTGAATTCAATTTTATTTCAACAGTCCCTGATGCTAGCAGGTAGCGAATTCCAGAGTCTTGACGGGGCTATTGTGAAAGAGGACGAGTGTGAGGATTAGTGCGTATAAATAAATCCATTTCTTCACACATTCCATGGCTGTTTAATTCATCTTGATTGTTTAATTTGTTTAGAAAGTGTGTTCATTTCAACTATGTTAGTTAATTTATAATAACTCTAGGCACCAATTCTTAAACGGTTGTCCGCAGACTTCTGAGAGTCCCAAAGCTAATGGTCAGGGGTCTGCAAGTGAATTTTCAAACTAAAATTTTATTTATTTTATGCTCGATCAGGTGTTTCACCAATCAGAAAACACCATTGTAGCAATATGAAAGCGCAAGTATCGATTATTCTCGGATATGCAATCGAAAGACAACTAGCGAAACGTCACGGAGGCTGGAAATCCAATACTGTCGCTGAAGGTTATGTTCTTTTACTATAATAATTAGCGTTAATTGTAAATAATATTCAAATAAATTAAATTTGTCATTTCGTTTTTCGATGTCTAAATCAATTTCAAGGTTCTATCAAGATTAATGTTTATTTTACTCTCTAGATTATATCAAGGTCAATGACATTTGTTCCTCGGAAAAAATCAATACTTTCGCGTCTGCGCACATATCACAATTTACGAGATATTGCACAAGGTCAGTTCCGCTCCCCAGTCAGATAAGAATAACATGAATACTTATGAATAATTTCAAGTTAGAAATATGGTCGAGCATAAAAAGTCGTATGAAACTTGCCTATAATGGTAATTAAGACGCTCGTATGAAAATTATGAAACGAGCGCAAGCGAGTTTCATAAACATACTCGCGTCTTAATTACTACCATTATAGGCTCGTTGCATAATGTACTGTTATTATGAAAAATATGATACAAATTCCATGCAATCCCAGCAGTAATTGTATCATAATTGTCATAAAAAATGTTGTAGTTATAACGTCTTTATTATTAACGTGCTGATATTTGCAAAGTTTGTAAACTAATTTTGAATTTCTAACAATTTATGAATAACGTATACACATGAAAATATTTTTTACCTCATATTAAGGAGAAGTATAAAATCAAATTAAATATTGTGTATAAATTGTTTCCACTTTTCGTTGCGAACTTATCAAAGACCGGACTACTGAGGATGATCTCTTGCATCGATATATTGTTACAGGGATTACATTTCTAGTGGTGTAAAATTTTGTTACGATCGAGTGAAGCCCTGTAGCAATTTATGCGCATACTGGAACTTGTTTTCATTGGTTCTCAACTGAAATTGATACTATGATGAGAATGCAACTTACACCGTTTTTCATTAAAAAAATGAAATCGAAATGAGCACAAACTGCTTAACGTGAATGCTTTGTTTCTGTAAACGGTATTAATGAATACGTTCTTCTATTCCAGTTTTTCTCGCCTGTATCAGAGACATTGCTGAGTCCAGTGGAGAATTTAGAAGACTTCAGTCTTCGAAGCAAGAGAGAAAACAACTTCGTGAGGTTAGTTCTTAGTACATATTAAAATAAAATTGATTATCCATATTCTTTCAAGAGAACAGGAATATTGTAGCTACAAAGACATTCACTTGACGATATTCGTTAACATGACAACGAGAATAGTTTTTTGCGATCATCATAATTTATATTAATTTAGTGCAACTACATGTACTGTAATTTAATACAATATTATTCAAAATAAAAATGACTTAAATGATAGTAAAGTTTTCCGAAATTAGATTTAATTTTCCGAAATTGAATTTCCTTTTTATGAAATTAACTTTACATCTTCCGAACTCTATATTACGATTTCCGAAACTGAAATCAGTTTCTTCGAAATTGTATACACTTTTCCGAGTATAATTGAACAATTCCGAAATTGAGATTGAAAAGGTAGAAGGCCTATACATCTGTGAGCTAAGACAGACCACCAGGTGGCTGAAGATGATTCCATAGTATGGCGGCTTACACGAGCAACACAATCGATACACAACTCATTCTATCACAGTTGATCAGAAAGCCTACTTGGGCTGGAGCACTTGAGAATTTTTTATTCATCGCCCGATAAACACATGTACCTCTACGACTACTGGCGAGGGACGTCACACAGAGAATCCCTCGTTTAGTAGCAGGAGTGCTCCTGATTGATCGTTCCTGTCCGGCTAAGGAGATAGTCGTTAATAATGTACATGATAATAACGTTAACTCCCTTGCTGTCTCCATTGATATCACCGAAGGTCATACTCGTTACACTGAAACCACATTTTTAAGATATGAAATTAAGATAAAAGTGGAGTGAAATGAAGAGTGTAGGTGATATGTAAAGCCCGGAAGTTAGGCAAAATGCCTTTTTTTTAACTGGGTAGATTGACGAAAGAGTTCAATAGAGAAAAAACATGTTTTCGCATATTTTAGGTCTGTAGGGCCAATTTTTATTTTGCCTTTTTTGTCTCTTTTACTTCCGTTGCTTTTTCTAATGCCCTATTATGTCTCTTTTGCTTTCTATAGATATTTTCTGCTGTTATTTATATATAAAAAGAAATCAGCAAAGAACAATATTGTACGAATTCTGAATATAGGCCTATTAAAAATATATATGAAAACCATTTTTATTTTATAAATGAAGGATCTGTTACTAAAATTAAACTAAATTTGTGCATAATGGGAATCTCTATTGAGAATCCCACTCCATATAAATAGCCTACATTTAAATTATTTGTGGTGGCATGCCTACAAACCATCCCTAAGCTAATCAGTCGGCCGAGAGGGTTGGTGGGACCAGTTACTGCTATTGCATCTCACACTGGAGGCAGTTAGTTTGTGTTGTCTGAGAGGTTCAGTTTCTACAGATTCTGAGGAAACACTGGAGAGAGGAAAAAATAATAAATTCTCTGATAGGTCGAATAGTAAGTCTATTAAAAGCGATTAGCAGGATTGGCACATTAATTTGCGCTGTTGTTACCGATAAAAGTCCATTCACAACAGCATGTTTTAAGTATGCTCCAATCTCTTTGGTGAATATAGAACGACCTTTTTTCTTGATGAAAAACATTCTCTCTGACAGGCGGCTGACTATAAGTAACAGTTGAAAATTTGAAGAAAATCATATTATTTGCAGCATGTAGCCTAACAAAGAAAAGTAAGAGTAAATACTGAAATATGGTACATTTACTTACTTACTTTCTTACAAATGGCTCATAAGGAACCCCCAGATTCATTGCCGCCCTTATATAAACCCGTCATCGGTCCCTATCCTGTGCAATCCACTCTCTATCATCATCTCATCTCCCTCAAATCCATTTTAATATTATCCTCCCATCTACGTCTCGGCCTCCTCAAAGGTCTTTTCCCTCTGGTCTCCCAACTAACACTCTATATGCATTTGTGGATTCGCCCATATGTGCTACATGTCCTGCCCATCTCAAACGTCTGGATTTAATGTTCCTAATTATGTCAGGTGAAGAATACAATGCGTGCAGTTCTGCTTTGTGTAACTTTCTCCATTCTCCTCCCTCTTAGCCCCAAATACAATGTGATCGAGAAGTCTCTCCGCAGTGCATGTGTAGCCAAGAATCCACTAGGCAGGGAATTCAAGTTTATTTGGTAGAGAATTCAAGTGGCAGCACTGGCCGCTCAGCATATGATGGACTGAGAGTGTGAGGTTGTCAAACTGGAATGAATGGGGGAGTGCCAACTTTCTACATGGCTGTATTCTAGGGATACTAGAACTAATAGAGCTGCGGAGGGACTTCTCGATCGCACTATATTTTCCTAAGAACCTTATTCTCAAACAGCCTTAAGAAATGTGGTATACAAGTTTATTAAATAGCCTATATTAAATTACTATTTTGATGATTTTACTATATATATTTTACAATTTTTAAATGCCTATTTTTATTATTTTACTGCATATTTGCTGAATTTTAAGTGCCTATTTGCCTGCCAATTTTATAGATATTCTTATAGGTCCTCTGTCACAACTATGGACTTGTGGTTAAAGCATGGATTTCGTTTTGAATATTCTATCATATCATAATGCTAGAGAGAGAAAATATTTATTTTGTTGGTCTATTTATTTTTTCCGATGTGTTTGTGCATTGAAATAAAGTATATAGTTGTTTTCATAGCTGATCGAAAACTTTTGACTGGTAGTGTATATTAAAATTAAGATTACATCTAAAATTAAGGTGACACGTGTTTATTTAGTCTGACGAGTTACTCCCTTGGTTTGAATTATACGTTAATTTAAATGTAGTTCTGTTTATAAGTATGGATAAGGGGTAACTGTTTGTCTTATTTGAACTGTTGTGTCAGTGAAGCGTGGTGAGTCAGTGAAGTTATGGTTTTACAGTGCAGTGAATAGTTTCGATCGGTATGGCATAGTTGCGCCCCGCGGTCACTTGGAAGCTTAGGCATGGCATAATTGCGCCCCGAAGAAATCAGGTAGCAGATGGGACATGGCATAGTTGCGCCCCGAAGAAATCAGGTAGCAGATGGGACATGGCATAGTTGCGCCACGAAGAAATCAGGTAGCAGGATGGACATGGCATAGTTGCGTCCCGATGAGCATGGTACACACGAAAGTGATTGTCATAAAATAAATAAATTACTTTAAAATATTACAGCGATAGCTGCATTGAAATCGGGTAGGCCTAGCGTATGATCAATTTTGCTATTTAAAATAACACTTTTCTATTGATCACACACAATAAATGAACTGCATTTTTGATTATACATCGATATCTTAACCCTACGGTACAGGGTTTCGAAAATTGAAACTTAGAACCATTATCAATTATTAACTCTTTACCCTTTTCACTAAACTTAACATTCATTTTAAATTAACCTCACTATACGCCACAGACGGTGTGAAAATCATTAATAAAATGTCAAGACTGCTAAGGCCCCATATTCCAATGGCTCACTCATTTGAATATGTCAGTTAATAAAGTACTGCCAACTTCATGGTGTTCATTTTAACGGTAGGCTATTGATAATCACTTCATAAACAGTAGAAAAACAGTTAATAAAGTACTGCCAACTTCATGGTGTTCATTTTAACGGTAGGGTATTGATAATCACTTCATAAACAGTAGAAAAACAGTTAATAAAGTACTGCCAACTTCATGGTGTTCATTTTAACGGTAGGCTATTGATAATCACTTCATAAACAGTAGAAAAACAGTTAATAAAGTACTGCCAACTTCATGGTGTTCATTTTAACGGTAGGGTATTGATAATCACTTCATAAACAGTAGAAAAACAGTTAATAAAGTACTGCCAACTTCATGGTGTTCATTTTAACGGTAGGCTATTGATAATAACTTCATAAACAGTAGAAAAACAGTTAAACAAGTACTGCCAACTTCATGGTGTTCATTTTAACGGTATTGATAATGAATATAAATCGAATAAGAAATCAATAAGGTTGGTTGATTACGAGGCTCGAGTTTCCGTAGTGTCTTTTTCTCTACCTATTTCATCGGGGCGCAACTATGCCATGCCTTTTTCTCTACCCGATGGGAACGGGGCGCAACTATGCCATGCCTTTTTCTCTACCCGATGGGAACGGGGCGCAACTATGCCATGCCTTTTTCTCTACCCGATGGGAAAGGGGCGCAACTATGCCCACAAAACAGGGACCCTTTTTTATATGCTGCATTTTATCTGAATGTGTGGCGCAACTATGCCCTGCCCGTTTCGATCAGTGATAATTTATAGTGTCAATGAAATGTGTTCTATAGTGTCAGTGAAATGTGTCATGTGCCAGTACAGTGAGTGAGATGAGAGTAAAGTGAGGGCCTATACATATGTAAGTTGTAATGTAAAATTAGGTTCACTTATTAATTAGGTTATTTTATGTATTATTGTATTGTGTATTGTAATTTTATTGTGTATTGTTTATATTGTGTGTACTACTGCCACCGGATGCTTGCCCACTTGCAGTGTAAATACATACATACATACATACATACATACGTCAGTGTTAACAGTGATCTAAAACGGTTGTTGAAATTGCCATAAAGTCATAAAATATGCGCTCTTGCATATAATATGACATATATATGCCTATAAGTCTAAAATGTGGGTAGTAGGCCATTGAGGATGCAAAGAAGGAAAGTTCGGTCGGCGCCGTAGATCGGGTCTCGGGATAGCTCAGATGGTAAGAGCCATCAGCGCGCCAAGCTGAGGGTCCTAGGTTCGATTCCCGCTGCCGGAACGAATTTTTCTTCATTAATAATAATGACTGCCAATTTTAGTCAAAATAAATGCCTGAACTTTCGGGCTCTAGTGATTTGATAGTGTAATATTGAGGAGAACTCGAGAATTTCGGAAGAAAACCCGATTGTCCAATCTTATTCACAAGAAGAATTACTGCCGTCAACGCCGGGTATAGAACTAGAGTTAGCCGAAAGGAGGAGGGTTCGGCCAGCGCTGTAGATCGAGTCTCGGCATAGCTCAGATGGTAAGAGCCCTCAGCGCGCTAAGCTGAGGGCCCTAGGTTCGATTTCCGGTGCCGGAACGAATTTTTCTTCATTAATAATAATAACTGCCAATTTTAGCCTAAATAAATGCCTGAACTTTCGGGCTCTAGTGATTTGATAGTGTAGTATTAAGAAGAACTCGAGAATTTCGGGAGAAACCCCGATGGTCCAATCTTGTTCACAAAAATTACTGCCGTTAACGCCGGGTATAGAACTAGAGTTAGCCGACCGCCAAGCCCACGGGCTAGCACTTAGCTACGGATGACTGTTGAGGAACATGCAAACAAAACAAACGCAAAGACGTCGAAATTTCCTTTAGTCTGCACGAATATCCACGTGTAGGAATGTTACCTCTACCATATCACGATTTGGAATGCATACACGTGCTAAGAATGAGATGAGAGGGGCTGCGCTTGAAATGTGTTGCTTTTAATAACAGATTTGACAGAAATGTGTTGAGCATTAGCATAAAATCGAAAGTGAATGTGTCAAGATTGGCGATTCTGTGGGAAGTGGTATCACTTGTCCATCTGAAGATGTCATTGGCGTGTCCTTCGATATAGCTCCAAGCAGTGTTTTGGTGGGAACGAGCGGGCTGCGTGTGGACCCAATAAATATTCCAATCTCAGACTCGGAATAATGCAAGCCTACCAAAAGTTGCTGGTTCCAACTCCGGAGATGAGCGTCGCGGTATAAAGAACTGAAGTATTTTCTGGACGAGACTCTTGGTAGAGATTTGCCATTCCGCCCTGTTCAGCATGCTTTACCTTAATCATGCTTTTAATCATTAAAAAATTTAAAATTTAATTTCACAAAAATAAAAAAAATAATAATTTTTACACCAATTTACGTGATAGAACTAAATCAATACACAGAATTCTTCCCCTCTTCATTGAGAAGGCACAGTCAAATGCACAAAGCCAACAAATAAAAAATTATAATTAAAAGTGTTATTTCAATTAATGATTGATTAAAAATTGAAACATTTTTTATTTTGAAAAGTATTGGATCTAATGAGCTGAGATTTTGCATGTTACTTTCCATGTGTATATTAAACTTTTTCTCCAAATTTGAAAAAGATTGGTCAAATAAGAAAAAAGTTCCAAAATATAGTTGAGTGTCCCCTTAAACATAGCTCGAATTTTCTCCAAACATATATTAAATAGAACAAAATTTTCACCACTCATTACACAAATCCTGCTCTGTTGATTATTTCTTTCAGTTGACAATAATCATAACACTGAAGTGTTTATTATTGAAAATTTGACTTTGGTTTTTCGTCTAGTATCATTTTCTTAGAAACTATTTTTCAGAATTTCATACAATTTTCGTACACATTGTTTATTAATAGTTTAATGGTAGACGTGGTTAAGATACTTATTTACCTTTGGGAGAAAAAATTGCAATTTTTATCCATTGTTTTTTTATTCTTCTTTTCTCTCGTTACATGACACAAAATTAAGAATTTTCACACAAAATAAATCCTTCAAATATTTGGGGGGGGGGGAAAGGGCAATTTTTAAAGGGAAAACTGAAATTTGCTTAATATTTAATATTTAGAACCAAAGACCCGGGTTCGATCCCCGGCACCGGAGCGAATTTTTCTCCTCTAATATTAATTGTTACCGTAACAGACGTATTCTGTAGGACCAAAAAATTGAGGGGCTGGGTGCAAGAAGAGTATTTTAGAGGCTGTGCCCTTTTTGAGTAAAACGCTTTATTGTGTTCTCTGATCTTTTATGCACATGTTCATCAAGTTGTAGTTCAATCCTGTGATCATAGAGGTCAGGAGTACCCAAAATGTAAAGGCGTGCATAGATAACATTATTACGGTTTGAATTTTCAACATCACTTTTCTCAAAACTTGCATTTGAGAGAGGCGTTTTTCTTGCACTCAAACCCTCATTTAATCTTTACGTAGATTCTTCGAGCAACAGTGCATATTACTGTGGAATCCCGGCCACCAAGTCACTCAAATGAGTGAGCTCCTTGTATAATGGCAGTTAACTTAATATAAAAATGTCAACATACATGTCGAACTTGAAATCAGGCCACAAAGGGAAAAGCACTGTAGGAGAGGGATTCGATCCAGTGCTGTGGATTGAACTTCGGGGTAGCTCAACGGTTAGAGCGCTTGGTACGTAGAACCAAGGACCCTGGTTTGATCCCCGGCGTCGGAGTGAATTTTTCTCCTCTAATATTAATTGTTACCGTAACAGACGTATTCTGTAAGACCAAAAAATTAATCTTTACGTAGATGAAACTTGTTTGTTTAGTCCTTGGCCTACAGTTTTTATGTTAGAACAAAATTTCTTTCACTGTCTTACTCCTAAAGGAACACAGATTAAGCTGCGAAAAGAGTTTTGTGCGAGATCGTGCGTATTTGCTTGCTTTCCGCACACAACCAATACGCGGTAAGTGTGAAATACCACATTCAGTATTCCCAACGTAACACATAACAATTTCCCTATTCTTACCGCTTAAGCGTCATAATTCATTTTACTGCTTTAGGCTTTTAACATATTATTTTTAAAGACGTTCAACATTGTAATAATAATAAATTGGAAACTTACCACTGCAATTTCACCTAAATTGCACTGTTAATTATTGTTTTTAAATATTTGCAAAAATTAAGTAAACTCTACAACACCACAAAAGTTACTGCATTTGTAATGCAAGTAACATTAAGGAAGCCGTGAAAAAATCAACAAGATTCTAGACTCAACATAGACTGGGGGGAAAAAGACAGACTATCACGGCCTGTTGCAGTATAGTAAACACAGAAAACATTTTATAGGAACAATGATGAAGATAGATATATTTGTTTTCCAAAGTTGCCGTCATTGAACAGAAACCAAGATGGAGATTTCATTGCAACTAATTAGAAATTCCTCTTTCAGGTATGTAATAAACGATCATCGCACAAAATAATGTACGATACACGAGCGGTATGTTTGTTTTCATGTTCTCGGAAATTAAAAAAGCTCAACTACGTTTCGCTTTTTCAATCTTTCCCTCGAACATGAAAACGTCAACATACCGCTCTTGTAACGCATATTACTATTCCCCTATCTTATACCATTAAGGAAAAATTTCTTTTTCGACAATGCTAAACTAATAAGAAATAAGTCCACACCCGTGGAGTAACGGTTAGTGTGTCTGGCCGCGAAACCAGATGGCCCGGGTTCGATTCCTGGTCGGGGAAATTACCTGAATGAGGTTTTTTTCCCGGGGTTTTCCCTCAACCCAATATGAGCAAATGCTAGGTAACTTTCGGTGTTGAACTCCGAACTCATTTCACTGGCATTATCGCCTTCATCTCATTCACACGCTAAATAACCTAAGATATTGATAAGGCGTCGTAAAATAACCTACTAAAAATAAGAAATAATGTGTATAAAATGTTTGATCATGTTCTGACAAACAGTTTCTGAGTAGACGAGAAAAAATACAAATTTTCAGTTATTTTTACTTCAGTTTTATAATTGTTGTGAAGGGAAATAAACTAAACCTACTGTATCAATCAACTCATCAGGGTCTGTGTAAATGCGTGGTGAAAAATGTTTGTCTATATAGGCCTAATACAGTCTTGAAGAAAATTAAATTTCATTTCAAGTATACTGAACAGCCGGAAACTTCTACCACTCAATCGAGTCACTGCAGATTTCCCCTTAACTCCTCACTCCACTTTCCCCGGCTGAGATGAGTAGGTACAAAGTAAGCATTGTTCAGTGACGGATTGTATAAGGTAAACATAATAGTTTTTACGAGCTTTCGGGTCTCGCTGGTCGCCTGAAATCCATCCCTGAAGTACAGTGTTCACCGTGCATCTGTTTATAATAATAATAATAATAATAATAATAATAATAATAATAATAATAATAACAATAATAATAATTTATTTATTTAATCTGGCAGAGCTAAGGCCAGTAGGCCTTCTCTTCCGCCCAGCCAGACTCTAATTCTAATTGAATACAATTGCTTACATAGTTATTACATTAATATCTAGACCATAAAACAACAAGAAAAATAAGGTGGTGTAAGCGAAAAGGACATGGGAGGTGGTGTCAGAGTTTCGTTTCACTCCCCCGTTGTGTCCAGGGCTGCTCTACCAAGTTCCTTAAGGAACTGAAAAGCTGCACTCTGAGTATATATAACTGTAAATTCCTTATGTTTCTGTTGAAATGTTATCTTCTCATTTTTATTAAATCCTTTACGGATTATATATCTGATAAACTCTAACATACTAAACTTGACTCTTACTTACCAAGCTTCAGTACATAAATTATGACCAGTAGCTTAAGATTTTATCTTATGCATCTGCTGTTGTATCAGGAAGGCAGATAAAGAAAATCAATGTCATGACGGTGACACATACTTTCATTATGCATTTTGTACAATTCAGTTCTAAGTAATATTGCCAATATTACAGGCTGGCAATTTATTTAAATAGCACAAGATGCAGCATTTCCAATAATGTATCATGTCACAAAGTTCTAAAACGTAGAAATGCGTTTATAATGCCTCTCTCCATTTAAAATTTCACCCATCAATAACTTCCTCAACCGTTACACATCGGGCATAGATATATCAGGTTAAATCGATATAGGCTAACCCAAACTACATTATCCTGAAGTATTTTACTTTACTCCTGAGATATTCTGTATATACTCCATTAAGGCCCAATTGTATAAAACTCCCTGACTAAAGATCAACTTTGATCGAAGATCGGAAAGTGAACTGAGTTCAGACACTTCTTCTATTGTACAAAACTTTTCTGCGATCAAATTACCTTGGTTCAAATGCAATCTAAGTTCACGTGAAAAGGATTTGGCAACATCGCATAAACAGGTGAAGTATGTGATGCGCGGGCCATGTTGTACAGGTTTGTTCAGTGTTGACAATCTAGCGACTTTAACTCTTTTTCAACGACAATTTCTTTTAGCTTTTATATTGCTAAAATAGGGATTTAGCGACCTTTTTAGCACCCCATAGTGACAAAATTTAATCTTTCTTTGTTAATAATGAGAAATCTAGCTACTTTCC
This sequence comes from Periplaneta americana, assembly GCA_025594305.2. NCBI lineage: Eukaryota > Metazoa > Arthropoda > Insecta > Blattodea > Blattidae > Periplaneta > Periplaneta americana. The sequence goes on along the minus strand of JAJSOF020000003.1, from coordinate 40,116,643 downwards.
AACTACTTTTTTGCGACTTTCCGTACACTCTGTTGGAGGCACTGGTTTGTTTTGTGCATTGTGAATAATGGCGGACAATAAGAAGAAGATTGACTGTTCTCCAAATTGTTATCATGTTATGGTGTTTGATACTGCTAAACATAATGAAGTTTTATAGAACGACAATTTTCGTTTACTAATACAGTTAATTGAATATTTATGAATGTACCCATCATATCCATTGATAATTAATGGTTGTTATAAACAAATTATAATTATAGGTTATGTTATTTCATACTGCTGAACACGATAAAGTCTTATAAAATATAAGAATGTTTGTGTATTTAGGCAAGAAATTGAAAAACATATATGTATGTATATATATATATATATATATATATATATATATAAATGTACCTACCATATCTATTAATATTAATAATAATAATGGATATTTTATTTGCACAATCTGTCACTCGTATATTTCAAACAGAAAAGAAATAACTGAACTTGGATCATCTAACTTAATCGGAGAAATTTCTTCAGTCAAAGTTGACTTAGTTTGAGACAAATTAATCTCAGATTAGACTTTATACAACACAAAATTCCAAGTTCAGCTAGAATGAGGATCAATTTAACCTCTGATCTAAGATTGAATGGTTTATACAATCGGCCCTAATGTACTGCCTATTTTTAAACTTAAGCTAAAACTGATATAATATAACTGTGTCCAACATTTTGAAACACACTGTTGATTACGTCTTCACTAGTGAGTGCGTCACAGATCTTTCCAGTGACTGCTGCGACGTATGACACACTTCATACATCTTTCTCGCATTTAAGATCTCATTCCCTCCTTCACACGTTACAGATTTCCAAATGTTCTGCATTTAGCCTGACGTTATTTGACGCAAGCAAAGAGGACATCCATAGTTCTCCCAAAGGGACAGGTTTCCGATTTTTGTGAGGTATTGATTTAATTACGGAAAGTCAATTCTTGGACAGATTTCTCTCATACAATTCTGGTTCCTGTGTCTTTAGCCTTTATCAGCAGTTTATTTTCATCATCAAGTAGCCTTACTGACACGGGAAGCCTCGATAATCGGAATGGTAGACCAAATAAATAAATGAATTTGCAAGTAAAATAAATGAATGTAGAAATAAATAAATAAATAAATAAATAAATAAATAATGAATTAGTACATAAGTGAATAAATAAAGTTAGAATTTATAAAACAATTGGAAATATAAAAATTGGAAATTTATCTTTTGAAGAGATGGAGAAGTTCAAATATCTTGGAGCAACAGTAACAAATATAAATGATACTCGGGAGGAAATTAAACAGAATAAATATGGGAAATGCCTGTTATTATTCGGTTGAGAAACTTTTATCATCCAGTCTGCTGTCAAAAAATCTGAAAGTTAGAATTTATAAAACAGTTATATTACCGGTTGGTCTGTATGGCTGTGAGACTTGGACTCTCACTTTGCAAGAGAAACAGAGATTAAGGGTGTTTGAGAAAAAGGTGCTTAGGAAAATATTTGGGGCTAAGAGGGATGAAGTTACAGGAGAATGGAGAAAGTTACACAACGCAGAACTGCACACATTGTATTCTTCACCTGACATAATTAGGAACATTAAATCCAGACGTTTGAGTTGGGCAGGGCATGTAGCACGTATAAGCGAATCCAGAAATGCATATAGAGTGTTAGTTGGGAGGCCGGAGGGAAAAAGACCTTTAGGGAGGCTGAGACGTAGATGGGAAGATAATATTAAAATGGATTTGAGGGAGGTGGGATATGATGATAGAGAATGGATTAATCTTGCTCAGGATAGGGACCAATGGCGGGCTTATGTGAGGGCGGAAATGAACCTCCGGGTTCCTTAAAAGCCAATAAGTAAGTAAATAAGTAAGAATTTATAAAACAGTTGTATTACCGGTTGCTATATATATATGGTTGTGAAACTTGGACTCTCACTTTGCGAGAGAAACAGAGATTAAGGGTGTTTGAGAATAATTTTTTATTGGGTTATTTTACGACGCTGTATCAACATCTCAGGTTATTTAGCGTCTGAATGATATGAAGGTGATAATTCCGGTGAAATGAGTCCGGGGTCCAGCACCGAAAGTTACCCAGCATTTGCTCGTATTGGGTTGAGGGAAAACCCCGAAAAAAAACCTCAACCAGGTAACTTGCCCCGACCGGGATTCGAACCCGGGCCACCTGGTTTCGCGGCCAGACGCGCTGACCGTTACTCCACAGGTGTGGACGTTTGAGAATAAGGTTCTTAGGAAAATATTTGGAGCTAAGAGGGATGAAGTTACAGGAGAATGGAGAAAGTTACACAACGCAGAACTGCACGCATTGTATTCTTCACCTGACATAATTAGGAACATTAAATCTAGACGTTTGAGATGGGCAGGGCATGTAGCACGTGTGAGCGAATCCAGAAATGCATATAGAGTGTTAGTTGGGAGGCCGGAGGAGGGAAAACTCCTTTGGGGAGGCCGAGATGTAGATGGGAAGCCTCCGTTATACCCATCCCTGTGCTAACCACACGATACCTCCGTACTGTTTGGATGATCGTTTACTTCTGCTGAGGCTTGTCGGCCTTGGCCTTTCATAGAATGTCGCGCCACGGACGGAAATAAGTGCATGTAACAAAATATTCCCGAAATCCTCCATGAACTAAGAACTTTGAATAATAGTTACGTCAATCGGCGAAGTTCAGTATTTTATCACAAGATAAGCAAGAGTAAAAACATACTTATCTCAACTAACCTATGCAATACGTTATGAAATCTTTCTGGAGCATAGAGATAAGTTAAATGGAATGGAGGTGGGTATGTACATAGTTACACTCGTATGATCCCTTCTTATCCACACTGGCTATTGTTAAAATAAATGTGTCAGTAAATAATATACAGTATTTTATCATTCAATATATCACGGGGCAATGAAACTGCTAATTTTATTTCTGATAAGTCAAATAATCCGTGATCACATACTTTCCTTTGTAAAGTAGCTAACAAAATTCCCACTGCTGGAAGTATATGTCTGTTGTAACCTTTACCCCAGGGATCAATAAAACAAACGCGAGGACTGTCATCCATATACAGTGGGTTAAATATGAGCACGTTACACTTCTACCCATCATCGCATTCCTTTATCTAGAAGTTTGGCGGTGGCATAATCTAGAGAGTTTCTCTGACATGTAGGTGTGACGATTAAAAAATGTGTTACTTATGCCGCTTGTTGCCTTAGTTCATAAACGGCTGACTTTGCTCAAATTTTAATATTAATATATAACTCTGTAATATTTACAATTTTACCTGAAGAGTAATATTTACTTACTTATTTACTATATATTATTTCATCTACTCATTTATTTATTTACAAACTTATTTATTTATTTATTTATTTATTTATTTATTTATTTATTTATTTATTTATTTATTATTGATATAATATTAAAATGTATTTCGTTTGGCAACTTCAAAGCCATTGTTTGACTAAACAGTTAATGATTCGTGAGATCTAACCTAAACATTTATTTTGATTAACCACATAAAGTGATTAATACGAACACCGAAAACCGACCCAGACCCAGAAGATAATGGGGTAAGGTGATCAGTTCCTTTCCCTTTGACTACAACTACAACTCTTGACTCTACAACTACGACCCTTGACTACAACTACAACTCTTGACTATACAACTATGACCCTTGACTATGGGTACAACTACGACTCTTGACTGCAACTACAACTCTTGACTCTACAACTACAACTCTTGACTCTGCAACTACGACTCTTGACTCTACAGTTACGACTCTTGACTACAACTACAACTCTTGACTCTACAACTACGACTCGTGACTACAACTACAACTCTTGACTCTATAACTATGACCCTTGACTATGGGTACAACTACGACTCTTGACCCTACAACTACGACTCTTGACTCTACAACTACGACTCTTGACTATGGGTACAACTACGACTCTTGACTGCAATTACAACTCTTGACTCTATAACTACGACTCTTGACTCTACAACTACGACTCGTGACTCTACAACTACGACTCTTGACTCTCCAACTACGACTCTTGACTCTACAACTACGACTCTTGTCTACAACTACAACTCTTGACTCTACAACTACGACTCGTGACTACAATTACAACTCTTGACTGTACAACTACGACTCTTGACTATAGCTACAACTATGACTCTTGGCTCTACAACCACGATTCTTGACTCTATGGGTACAACTACGACTCTTGGCTATACAACTACAACTCTTGACTACAACTACGACTCTTGACTACAAATACAACTCTTGACTCTACAACTACGACTCTTGACTACAACTACGACTCTTGACTCTACAACTACGACTCTTGTCTACAACTACAACTCTTGACTCTACAACTACGACTCGTGACTACAACTACAATTCTTGACTGTACAACTACGACTCTTGACTATAGCTACAACTATGACTCTTGGCTCTACAACTACGACTCTTGACTCTACAACTACAACTCTTAACTCTACAACTACGACTCTTGTCTACAACTACAACTCTTGACTCTACAACTACGATTCGTGACTACAACTACAACTATGACTCTTGGCTCTACAACCACGACTCTTGACTCTATGGGTACAACTACGACTCTTGACTCTACAACTACGACTCTTGACTACAACTACGACTCTTGTCTACAACTACAACTCTTGACTCTACAACTACGACTCGTGACTACAACTACAACTCTTGACTGTACAACTACGACTCTTGACTATAGCTACAACTATGACTCTTGGCTCTACAACCACGACTCTTGACTCTATGGGTACAACTACAACTCTTGACTACAACTACGACTCTTGACTACAAATACAACTCTTGAATCTACAACTACGACTCTTGACTACGACTACGACTCTTGACTGAGTACAACTACGATTCTTGTTTCTACGACTACGACTCTTGACCTCTTGATTGTGGGTTCAACTACGACTCTTGACACTGCGAATACTACTCTGACTCTGCGATTATGACTCTGAACGAGTATTGCTCTGTTTCAGGACTACAACGCTGACTCCGAGACTCACACAGTGATTCTTACTCTACCACTCAAACTATGACTCTTGATTCCCGACTATGAATAGCTGCAGAGCTATGTGACATAGTTTAGCCTACAAATTTTTGTTCAAAATACTTGTCTTAGGACATGGGTCTTTATCACGAAAGGGTAGTAGGGTTTACTGGTAAACAAAACTTCAAAAGTACTAACTTTATTTATTAGAATCTAAAATCCTGAACTTGATTAATAGATCGAATGTTAAGTGTTGAAGGACTCCATCCCTCATCCTGGAAACAATAGAAACGACTTTGTCCTTGGTTGGCTTTGTGACTATTGACATAATTCCAGGTGGGCTCGCTTACGTGAAATTCGGAAAGGGGCAGCGTTATGTATGCTGCCCTCGTATGTTAGTTGAATTACAAACACTTCCTTAACTTGGAATTACGAGTTTGCAAGTCAGATGTGACGGAGTGCCCTCTCTCACCTTCGGGTGTCGTGTCTGGGCCACGTGTACTTCAGACTGTTCCCTTCCTAAGTCCACTGGATGTTGCAATGTCCACAATGCTGCAAAGGCCCTCCAGTGTTTGCTTGGTATCACGAATCTAATTAAATACAATATTCACATGTTCAATTCTGGCGCAAGGGGATGGATTTTTAAGGGGATGACGATGTTAAAATGTTCGTAAAAGTTGTAAGTGTAAATGTTGTAAATCTATTTCCATAATATATACGTTACTGTAGGCACGTTAACAGAAAAACCACAATTCCAAGTCACATAGTGTTGTATGCACTCGATATGGGTGTCTGGCGTCTCGTCAGCCCACGCGAGTTGTGTGGATATAAAGGGAAAAATTGAGACGGTGTCGGGTGGAGTTCCTGGGTAGCTCAGTTGTTAGAGCGCTGGTACGTTCAACCAAAGGTCCCGGGATCGATTCCCGGCCCCGAAACAATTATTCCCTTGAAGTTATTCTTTCTCATCCTTTATTTACTAAGCTTTAAAGCCAACAGCATTTGTATGCAGTTCACATCTTTTAGTCCTTAATATTTTGAACAGTTTAGTATAAAAATATTCATACCCCTCAACAAAGCTATTTATGTTAACATTAAAAAAAATGGTAACTTTCACACAAACTTTTCGAATATTTGATAATGCCTTATCTGAAATGGTAGGGTTAAAAAGTTACCAACCTCTTGGAAAAAATATTTTTGCAATTTTCTACTATACATAGTGTCTTTAAATCACTTTTTGCTCAGGCAGCCCAAATATAAGTCCACATATGTGGGCGGTATTTAATGGTTTCGCAGGGGTATATATAATGTCCACTGACATGGGTATTACGAATTTTAGTTTTCGTGTGATAATTTTACAGTAAACGTGTGCAGGTAATCTGTTATGTTCATTGTATACTTTCTTTCGGCTTTGCAACGTTTCTTATAGACGCGTTTTTAATTGGATAGCGTTTTATCGAATCATTTGCTCTTCTCATATTATTTCTTAATACGTACGCAAATTTTCTCCAATCCCTCAAATTAATTTGTTTTATACATTTTGATTACACAACTTTTAACACTATATCACTTCAGAAAACGTATTATGTGTCTTTCTCGTGTTAAATTTTACATTACTTCGTTAACATGTTTCAGCTTATCGGCCATCATAAGAACTGGTTGTTGCTGGTCTTGGCGCCTTTTGTTTGTGTTTCCTGTGGGGTTGTGTTTGTGTAGTGTAATGTGGAGTCAAAGAGTGTGTGTGTTCTGAAATTTAGTTGCTCTGTTGTTTTTGTTTTGTTTTGTTTGTTTGTTTCTTTTTCCGTCTTTTTATAGACGAAGTGCTATAACCGTTATAACTAATCTATAACAAAGATATGTCCAATGGGTAAATTGGTACAAAATAAACATATTTTTAGTCCACTTCTGTGAGGAAACAGCATCCCTGACCATGAAACGAGCTGACCCCAGCTCAAATTCTTAATGGAACAAGTCACCTAGCAGAGGTTTTTTTCTGGGGTTTCCTTCAACCTATTAAGAGCAAATGCTGGGTAACTTTTGTCGCTGGACCCTGAACTCATTTCGCCGGCATTATCACCTTCATCTCACACAGACGCTGGATAACCATAGCAGTTGATAAAGCGTTGTAAAGTAACCATTTAAAAATAACCCTTCCCTAGTCGTATGAAGCAAGCGCTGCCGAAATGTGGCCTTAGATAAATTCACGCTACATGAGATCGGTGATTTTTTGTGTCTAAGGCTGTGCCATTCTAGTAGGTTTACCTTGACTATTACACTCTTACTACGTCATACTACTTTTGACCAATAAAACGGTACGAAAGGACGTATTTCAACCAATCATGGCTGCTCATCGCACAATTTTATCGCATCCCTAGCATTTGTTTAATTTTATCGCGTCCCTAGCATTTGTTTAATTTTATCGCGTCCCTAGCATTTGTTTCTTTGTTTGCCAACATTTGATACTGCGCTGGTCTGGACGTCAAAATATATATATAATTACAAACCACTCCAGTCGATGCACAGCAGTTTCAAATTTGACTCGCATTGGCATTCAAGAACAAGAATTAATAAAAATCACTGATCATACCTATGCATCTTCTGAAATCCGATTTACAAATAAATGAAGAGCACCATTCGGAAATCCTGAATAAGTTGAATACACCATGTAGGCCTAAATCAACGAGTTCCACTTCTATTACGCACACGTCCAATATAACATCAATTGAACCACCAACCACATTCAAATTTGAAAAATTGTACATTCAATAATTATCCCTTTTAAAATTATTCATGTTTATTTTTTATGTCATCGTCGTTAATTAGAACTTTTCTAACACTTGTGTATATTAGTTAGGTTATGTTAGGCCTATAGCTTCTGCTATATGATATTATGGATAGTCACGTATCAGAGATTGTTTAATATTAAGATTTATTGAAAATCATCTGTCAAGTGACGTTGATTACTGGGATTCGGATAATTGAAGTGGAATGTTGCATTTTAATAAAAATGAAACTGAATCAACAAAGCCTTTTTGACTAGTAACATTGCTATCGTGTATAATAGATCGAGAACTTCTCGACGAGAAGGCATTGCTCACTACTGCCATCTAGCATGCATCTAGCGTAATATTTATAATGTTGAGATGGTACAATAATACATTTGAAGACAGTTATATTTTCGTAAGTCAATTAATATTTTATTGTATTGGAGTACTTCGTTACTTCTAATCTTTATATACTTTCTTCTAATCGTGTAATAGTCAATTAAATCCCACTCGAGTTTAGATTTTCTCTAGATAAATCAAAACGTCTAGTGAGATTACTGTTGATAAATTACATAATGTCTGTTATGAAAGAGTCAATTGGAGCGAGAGTCAAGAGTCAGAGATTTTTTTTAGCCTATAGTTACCGTTTTTAAACTGCACGTAAGTATAGGTTACAAGATGAAAGAATAGCGTGAACACTCACGTGGTAGTGGTGTCTTTAGGGGCCTATAACGCGAAGATATACGGTCTTACTAATAAAAACTTTATATACAGACGTTTAACTATTTTATACTTATACAATGAGTAGCTCGTTTATAAGTCGTGTGTAAATTCCTTACTAATAATCACTACATACGTCGTGTATAACAATATAACTGTTACACAGTTACGTCATAGTTTCGTCATTACTTCATTATGAAAGGTATTAGAATATCTGAGATTCTCTATTGCATCCGGTAGAGCGCTCTAGTGTGCCGTGTTAAGAATCGATAGTACAACTGGCTCTGATAGATTACCACACTATATTTTGGTCAAAGAGTACAAGCTACAGCAATAATATTCTACTTATTCTGTGCTCTTTGGTGTGTTCTTCTGTTGTTACAAGGCATCCATCATCATAAAATGACAGTCGATATGAACAGCTGTTAGAGGGGCGGCCATTTTTTCTCTATATACAACGATTAAACAAGGGATTTCGTGTATATAACTACTGCAAAGCAATTCCCATTGTATAGTTACAGATTGTTTATACATCCATCGCTTATGCATGGTTTATTAGTAACGTTTTCTGTCTCAACGTCTCGTATAAAAACTATACACGGTTTATTAGTAAGACCGTAATAGGATAAAGGTTGGTAACATTGTGATAGTTCTTTTTGAGAATTTATTACAATTTTACTGAGCGAGAGAAGGACCGATTTTGTGCAGAAACTTGTCCACGAATATTCCCTTAATACGTTGACGCAAAAAACCGATCTTCCTCTCGCTCAGTAAAATTGTAATAAATTCTCAAAAATAACTATCACAATATTACCAACCTTTACCCTACACCGGTTTCTCTACACTGACTGTTTGTACAGACAAACCGGAAGATAGTCGTGTGAGAATGAATTATCGACGGAAAAATTGGTCTGTAATATGATCTGTATTCGGCCTATGGGTAGCCTAGCAATACTTGAATTAACGTAGACAAACTCGTGCTTGTGAAGGCGACAGCACAGTCTTCTGTCCTCCACAGTGGTGGGTGTGTTGTCTATTTCAAATAAAGCAAAAGTGATTTTGCTCAGGATTCAGGGATTTATACAGGCGAATTTATGAGTTAATTCATAGAATGGATAGACCATTAATCAGCTGTTTGGAAAGTTAAGAGTAAAGAATATAGTAACCAAAATGAGAAAAATACGGCTTATGAAAGAAATTGAATTTAATGAGGATCTTGACACTCTTGTGTTACTGTTAGCCTTTCTAGGAACTTATTGATTTGCTCATTACATTCTCTGTGATGCTGTTATGTTACTGTTAGCTTTTCTAAGAACTTATTCATTTCCTCATTACGATGTAACATTGTTGTGTTACTGTTAGCATTTCAAAGTAGGCCAACTTATCAATTTTCTCGTAACGGTATCCTGTGACATTGTTTTGTTACTGTTAGCCGTTGTAAGAACTTATCGATTTGCTCATTACTTTGTCCTGCAACGCTGTTTTGTTTCTGTTAGCCTTCCTAAGAACTTATCGATTTGCTCATTACAGTGTCTTGTGACATTTTTGTGTTACTGTTTGCCTTCCTAAGAACTTATCGATTTCCTCATTACATTGTCTTGCGACATTTTTGTGTTACTATTTGCCTTCCTAAGAACTTATCGATTTGCTCATTACATTGTCTTGCGACATTTTTGTGTTACTGTTTGCCTTCCTAAGAACTTATCGATTTGCTCATTACAGTGTCCTGTGACATCGTTTTGTTACTATTAGCCTTTCCAAGAACTTACCGATTTGTTCATTACAGTGTCCTGTGACATTGTTGTGCTACTCTTAGTCATTCTAAGAGCTTATCGATTTGCTCATTACAGTGTCCTGTGACATTGTTTTGTTACTATTAGCCTTTCCAGGAACTTACCCATTTGTTCATTACAGTGTCCTGTGACATTGTTGTGCTACTGTTAACCATTCTAAGAGCTTATCGATTTGCTCATTACAGTGTCCTGTGACATTGTTTTGTTACTATTAGCCTTTCCAGGAACTTACCCATTTGTTCATTACAGTGTCCTGTGACATTGTTGTGTTACTGTTAGTCATTGTAAGAACTTATCGATTTGCTCATTACAGTGTCTTGTGACATTTTTGTTTTACTGTTTGCCTTCCTAAGAACATATCGATTTGCTCATTACAGTGTCTTGTGACATTTTTGTGTTACTCTTTGTCTTCCTAAGAACTTATCGATTTGCTCATTACAGTGTCTTGTGACATCTTTGTGTTACTGTTTGTCTTTCTAAGAACTTATCCATTAGCTCACTAAGTATCCTATGACTTTTTTTTTTTACTGTTAGCTTTTCATAATAATTTATCGATTAGATTACAATATCTTGTGACTTTGTTTTGTTACTGTTAGTCTTTCTAAGAACTTATCGATTTCCTCATTATAGTGTCCTGGGACATTTTCGTGCCATTAATAAGTACTTATCAACTTTCTGGTTACAGTATCTTGCGACATTGTTTTGTTACTGTTAACTGTTCTAAGAGGTTATCAATTTGGTCATTACGTTTTTTTACTGTTAACCTTTACAAGTACCTACCGATTTGTTCATTAGAGTGTCCTGTGATATTGTTGCGTTACTGTTAGTCATTCTAAGGGCTTATCAATTTGCTCATTACAGTGTCCTGTGACATCGTTTTGTTACTATTAGCCTTTCCAAGAACTTACCGATTTGTTCATTACAGTGTCCTGTGACATTGTTGTGCTACTGTTAGCCATTCTAAGAGCTTATGTATTTGCTCATTAATGTGTCCTGTGACATTGTTGTGGTACTGTTAGCCTTTCCAAGAATTTATCGATTTGCTTATTACAGTGTCCTGTGACATTGCTGTGTTACTGTTAGTCATTCTAAGAGCTTATCGATTTGCTCATTACAGTGTCCTGTGACATCGTTTTGTTACTATTAGCCTTTCCAAGAACTTACCGATTTGCTCATTACAGTGTCCTGTGACATCGTTTTGTTACTATTAGCCTTTCCAAGAACTTACCGATTTGTTCATTACAGTGTCCTGTGACATTGTTGTGCTACTCTTAGTCATTCTAAGAGCTTATCGATTTGCTCATTACAGTGTCCTGTGACATTGTTTTGTTACTATTATCCTTTCCAGGAACTTACCCATTTGTTCATTACAGTGTCCTGTGACATTGTTGTGCTACTGTTAGCCATTCTAAGAGCTTATCGATTTGATCATTACAGTGTCCTGATTTTTTGTTCAGCCTTTCCAGAGTGTTTGCCTGTGACATCGTTTTGAACTTACCGATTTGCTCATTACAGTGTTACATCGTTTTTGCTACTTTAGCCTTTCTAAGAACTTACCGATTTGTTGCTCATTTCTACAGTTTGCTCATTACAGTGTCCTGTGACATCGTTTTGTTACTATTAGCCTTTCCAAGAACTTACCGATTTGTTCATTACAGTGTCCTGTGACATTGTTGTGCTACTTTGTTCTTAGTCATTCATTACTAAGAGCTCTAAGAGCTTATCGATTTGCTCATTACAGTGTCCTGTGACATTGTTTTGTTACTATTAGCCTTTCCAGGAACTTACCCATTTGTTCATTACAGTGTCCTGTGACATTGTTGTGCTACTGTTAGCCATTCTAAGAGCTTATCGATTTGCTTATGTCCTGTGACATTGTTGTGCTCATTACTTATCGTTTGTCATTACAGTGTCCTGTGACATTGTTTTGTTTGTTACTATTAGCCTTTCCAAGAACTTACCGATTTGCATTACAGTGTCCTGTGACATTGTTGTCCTGTGAGATCGTTTTGCTTTACAGTTCCTGTGACATATATTAGCCTTTCCAAGAACTTAGAACTGTCCTGATTTGTTCATTCTAAGTGTCCTTACAATGACATTGTTTTGTTACTACTTTCTTAGTCATTAAGTGTCCTGTGAGAGTTTTGTTACTTATCGAACTTTTTGCTCATTACAGTGTCCTGTGACATTGTTTTGTTTCTACTTATCGATTTGCTCATTACAGTGTCCTGTGACATTGTTTTGTTACTGTTAGCCTTTACAGGAACTTACCCATTTGTTCATTACAGTGTCCTGTGACATTGTTGTGCTACTGTTAGCCATTCTAAGAGCTTATCGATTTGCTCATCACAGTGTCGTGTGACATTGTTTTGTTTGCTCATTACAGTGTCCTGTGACATCGTTTTGTTATATTAGCCTTTCCAGGAACTTACATCGATTTGCCCATTTGTTCACAGTGTCCTGTGACATTGTTGTCCTACTGTTAGCCATTCTAAGAGCTTATGGATTTGCTCATTACAGTCTCCTGTGACATCGTTTTGTTACTATTAGCCTTTCCAAGAACTTACCGATTTGCTCATTACAGTGTCCTGTGACATTGTTGTACTACTGTTAGCCATTCTAAGAGCTTATGGATTTGCTCATTACAGTGCTCTCTGTCAGTGCTATGTTACTGTTGGTCTTTCGTAAGAACATATCCATTTGTTCATTAAAGTGTCCCGTGACATTGCTGTGTTACTGTTAGTCATTGTAAGAACTTACCGATTTGTTCATTAAAGTGTCCCGTGACATTGCTGTGTTACTGTTAGTCATTGTAAGAACTTATCGATTTGTTCATTAAAGTGTCCTGTGACATTGCTGTGTTAGAGTACTGTTGCTGTTAGTATTGCCACAGTAGGCTTACACTGAATGTCTGTATCAGTTTCATTTTGCTGAATGCTGACTTTTACTCGGGCAAGCAGACAATTAGTTTCAAACTAAAAATGTTATTCATAACTCACGTGACTGGCATTTGTTGCGCCTAATATTTACTATAAAATTAAATCTAATTAAGAAAACATAGATGTAGGATATAAAAGAAATGAAAATCAGTTGTATCAAAAGCATAAATTTAGATTGGGAAAATTGATTAACTGCTTTTCACTGCAGACACCACATATTGCTGTGTAGGCCATGACTTAAGCAAGTGAAGGAGAACACGTGTGCAACGCGATGACGGGCGAGAGAGAGCATCGTGATATAGTATGTGTAATAAAGAGAGAAAGTAAGAAAACATGCTTGCAAGATGCGATAACGGCTGAAGAAAGAATTCGTTATCATGATATTCATTGTTCAGTTACACAGCACTGTATTTCACTGTAATTAATTTAAAAAATAAATCCTAATTATGTAGTTTAGAAAAACACCCAAAATCCCTCTAAAATTTACTTTTCACACGAAAATCCCCCTAATATTTTTATCCCCCCAAAACTCCCTCCTGGAAAAGTGTTATCACCTTAAATTTGGGAAAAAAACCCAAGTTGGCAATACTGTATCTAACCGATCTTATATCTTCTGCCACCCAACAATAACTGGCTGTTCGTCACTCAAATTTCTTTCTCCTACAATAATAAACACGTATAGCACAAAATTGCAACAGTAAGGTTTGAAAATATGAAAGAAAATAATTGAAAATGCTACCTGACAACTTCTATGAGAACGGGCTTAATATTTAAAATTATAAAGCTGATTGTTGTTACCGTGAAGACATGACAATATATTTGAAACTGTGGATTGTAGATCATTAATCATATTACACCAGTAGTATTAAAGCACGATTATTAACCATTTACCATCGAAATAAATTACTTTTATTTACTATTGTTAGTTTTGTTTCACATATTTCAATTTCATACACATTACATTACAATTAATTAGAAAATTGTAAATAAACAAGAAATATTGCTTTAAAATGACAAAAGAAGGCATGTATTATTGAGTTAGTAAGAAACACCTTAAAAGGCAAAATATCCTAAATAAAAATTGGCTCTATCACTTTGATTTACTCCAACTACATTTATATCTATGAAAATAATGATTTACTTCCACCCAGTAAAAAAGACATTTTGCCAAACATCCGGGGTCTACTTACTATAAGTAGTGCTGTTGTTCGATCAAAATATTTAATCGATTAACTATTTGAATTTAATCGATTACTCGAGTTTTGATCGAGTTTAAAAAATGTTTTAATATGCTGTAATACAAAATTATTGTTAAATTTAACTTGTGTTCGGTGATAAGCATAAGTATTAAATTAATGCTATATATCTATGTACTACTTATAAGCAATATGACATGCTACAAGAGTTCTAAGAATATCTCTTCATCCATTCTTGGCAGACATATTTTTTTTCAAATTTGAACTCCTTAGATTGATATGAGAATTTTTTTTTAGATTTTAGAAGCAAGTTTTTAGATCATTTTGACTTCCTTCCGTTGTTACCTTCCAAAATAATAGCATTAGACGGAAGAATCATCTTATGAAAACAAATTGCTTATTTTGTTCATGACCAGGTTAAAAAAAAAACACATTTCGCACTCTCATAAATTTAATTCAAGATTGAGAAAGCTTGAATGCAGGAATGTGTGCAGGCAAAACGAATCTTACAAGTTGTGCAAATTATTATAGTCTGCACAGACGAACCTGAGGGTGGAATTCGTCCCTTTAAGTGCCATTCTAACACGTTCACGTTATACGTAATGCACTAGCCCTATTATGAAAGAGCCAGCTGTGGCCGTAGTCAAGGGCCGAAGATTTTGTGTAATCGGTAGTTCCCATTATTTAAATTGCACTTAAATGTAGGTTACGAGTTTAAAGAGGAACGTGATGACTCACGTGGCAGTGATGAGATGTCATATGCACCATTGTGCTAGATTTACCGTTATCAATACGTAATGCACTATTATGAATGTCAGCCTGGGCTGCATCGAGAGTCAGAGATTTAGTGTGACCTGTAGTAACTGTTTTCAAAATTACGCTTTGACCCTAAATATAGGTTATAAGTTTAGAGAACAATATGATGACTGATGACTCACGTGGCAATGATTATTATAGGTCATATATACTACGCATTTAATGTTACATCACCGCTTAGTGCTGTTGTCGCCATTGTCGTTGTTTTTGTTGTTTATTGACATTTCTGGCTTTGAGCCAGAAACCGTTTTAGGGTGTTATAAGCGCAGGATGTCCCCTCCAGCCATTGTACATAAATAATAATAATAATAATAATAATAATAATAATAATAAATATATATATATATGAGACTATTTCTGGCATAAGTGCCAGTAGGTGTGTGAGTGCAGTGATTGATTCCTTTTATTTTGATATCCTTTTGAGAACATTAACTCCATATGTAGATGAAGTTATTGGGGATCATCAGTGTGGTTTCAGGCGTAATAGATCGACTATTGATCAGATTTTTTGTATTCGACAGATATTGGAGAAGAAATGGGAGTATAAAGGTACAGTACATCAGTTATTCATAGATTTCAAAAAGGCGTATGACTCGGTTAAGAGAGAAGTTTTATATAATATTCTTATTGAATTTGGTATTCCCAAGAAACTAGAACTATTAATTAAAATATGTCTTAGTGAAACTTACAGCAGAGTCCGTATAGGCCAGTTTCTATCTGATGCTTTTCCAATTCACTGTGGGCTAAAGCAGGGAGATGCACTATCACCTTTACTTTTTAACTTCGCTCTAGAATATACCATTAGGAAAGTTCAGGATAACACAGAGGGTTTGGAATTGAACGGGATACATCAGCTTCTTGTCTATGCGGATGACGTGAATATGTTGGGAGAAAATCCACAAACGATTAGTGAAAACGCGGAAATTCTACTTGAAGCAAGTAAAGCGATAGGGTTGGAAGTAAATCCCGAAAAGACTAAATATATGATTATGTCGCGTGACCAGAATATTGTACGAAATGGAACTATAAAAGTTGGAGATTTATCCTTCGAAGAGGTGGAAAAATTCAAATATCTTGGAGCAACAGTAACAAATATAAATGACACTCGGGAGGAAATTAAATGCAGAATAAATATGGGAAATGCCTGTTATTCGGTTGAGAAGCTTTTGTCATCTAGTCTTCTGTCAAAAAATCTGACAGAATTTATAAAACAGTTATATTACCGGTTGTTCTGTATGGCTGTGAAACTTGGACTCTCACTTTGAGAGAGGAACAGAGATTGAGGGTTTTTGAGAATAAGGTTCTTAGGAAAATATTTGGGGCTAATAGGGATGAAGTTACAGGAGAATGGAGAAAGTTACACAACGCAGAGCTGCACGCATTGCATCCTTCACCGAACATAATTAGGAACATTAAATCCAGACGTTTGAGATGGGCAGGGCATGTAGCACGTATGGGCGAATCCAGAAATTCATATAGAGTGTTAGTTGGGAGGCCAGAGGGAAAAAGACCTTTGGGGAGGCCGAGACGTAGATGGGAGGATAATATTAAAATGGATTTGAGGGAGGTGGGATATGATGGTAGAGACTGGATTAATCTTGCTCAGGATAGGGACCGATGGCGGGCTTATGTGAGGGCGGCAATGAACCTCCGGGTTTCTTAAAAGCCAGTAAGTAAGTAAGTAAGTAAGTAAGTAAGTAAGGCCTAATTTGTTAATTTGCGATATTAAAGGAATGGTGAACGGGAGAAGAGTTCGGTGTAAAAGATATCAGCTGGTAGATTTTTTAGTAGGTTATTTTACGACGCTTTATCAACAGCTTAGGTTATTTAGCGACTGAATGAGATGAAGGTGATAATGCCAGTGAAATGCCAGCTGATAAACAACGTTAAGGTATTATCTGGGGAGATTAAGAGGAAAGCAAGAAATTGGGAAGAATGAGAAATGCTGGGTTTGCAGTTAAAGACCTGCTCTTGGGCAGAACACTATGCATACATACATACATATGGACGTACATACATATTTTTTTAAGTTTCCCCTTCCGGTGGCAGAAGCGTCTGAATGGTTATGGAGACTTTCATGGTGTAGAGTTATTTTATTGATCTGCCTCTCTGTTGCTGTCGTGTGTCCTCTCAGACAGTATTCAAATTTGCAACAAGTGTATGCGGTTTTGTTTGTGTGTTTTAGTTTGGTGGTTGGGGCTGGTAGTTGTAGAGGAGTTTCTCCAGTGTTGTTCTGTTGTTTGTGTTCGGTGGATTTGCGAAGATGTGTTGTGTATATACGCGATTTACTGCCGAATGTGTGTATTTACTGTTTATGTTGTTTAGATGTGTGAAGAGTGGCTTCGTTTTTGTCGTAGTGTCGTTGTGTACAAGACATCGTATACGATTACGGAGCGCGGGACACTGGGGGGATCAAAGCATTCGTGGAAAGAGATGACACAATCTGCTGGTTCGTGGTATAAACACTGGCCAATTTACAACGGAAGTGTAGTACCATTCCAGTAGGTTATTGAAACATTGCTGCTGTCCTTGGAGATGGATCAGAGACATGTAAAACTCGTTTACAAGAATATTCACAGTCAGGAGTAGGGAGATTTTTTTTTGTGCAAAGTGAATAGACCTCGTTAAAGGCCGTCATTCATTATTCGTCCAAGCGGTGCAGTGACCTTCCAAAATTGCATCGTGAATGTGGAAACCGAATTCACTGTCGTGACGTGATGAGCTTATTTGGATATTCTGTTGAGCCATAATCCATCCGATGGCTTCATCTCTCCGTCGCGTCACAGTAACATGAATGGAGAATCTACGATCGACCCACCCCAAGTCAACTCGTATCAGAAACGTGGTCAATTCCAGTGTTGCTATCCATAACATAATTATGCTTTTCATACCATAATTTTGCATTGTGTAGCATTTAACATTTTGAATCCGTTACGTTTAGGGAGTAAATTAGTGTAATATGTAACTAGTCAGTGATGTACGCAATGGAGGGGAAAGGGACCTGGTCACCCTACCCCCATTATCTCCTGACGTAGTTGCCTCATGAGTGATGCCTTATTGGTGTCACTTGTGGGGTCCAGATCTGTATTCGGACAGTTGACTAAACAACAACGTTTAGGGCTGGTGATTTTAAAAACTTGAAATTAGAAATTCAGTGTTATGGTTTTACCACAGTCTAATATATACAGTCACGAAGCTCAATACTTACTAAATATGCAAACATAGTTGCTCACCACCAGGATCGCTACTATCGCCTCATCATATACTCTTTCCCTAGCAGACTACAAAATGTATTGTACTTTCAATATCGTGTTCTTTGGAAAAAATTAACACCTTCCTTCCACTATTGAAATATGAAACACATAAGGTTTATATATTATTTTTATAAAATATAATATATTATATTCTGTAAACTCACCTTCCTGGAGCTTTCAAAAGAAGGATAACTCTGACCTCTTTTTCTTGCAATTTATAGTGCTACAAACGTCTCCTTGTCGCATATTATTATTGAAATTATTGTATTTTAGCCATTTACAGTTATTACAACCGATAACGAACATTTCACAGCTTACACAACGTTTCACAACAATGCGAAATACGGCACATTCAATGCCTTTTCGATCCTGACCGTAATGTACCATATGTTCGAGTTTTCTATTTCAGTGTATGGAACTCAGTGAAATATTATAACTGTATTGCGTATCATTGCTAAGTTTTATTTAGTGTAATGTGTCCATAAGTTCCGTTTACTTCTTGTTGCATAATATGTTGCAGAAATAATTACAAAACTGTGTTATTTTAATGTGAAGAGAATTTTACATGTTAACATAATCTGTTCGCGTCAACATTTCAAGTTTAGAATGGAAGCTATTTTGAGGTTTAATAAAAAAGAATTTATATTGTGATTTCAATGTAGCACATCTACCTTCCTTAATTTTAGACAAAACATTTACCATACCACTCCTATGAAATTAGTGTACGTACAATTGTGTTACTTCATCTCTTAAATAGTAGATAAATACAATAATTCAGTACTCAATTTTAGTATTAAAATACAGACAAATTGAATGTCCGGGGTATCATACATGACATTATGCTTAATTATAATGTATGATTGCGAATTTAGGAATATAAGTTAAATATAGTAAACATAACCTATAATTTTCATATGAATGGCAAGGCATTGGAGATCACTAAATTTAGACAAAAAGGGGCAACTGGTACAGTAAACATAACCTATAATTTCAACATATCTAAATATCCGTGCGGTGCAATTGAAAATTATTGAATCGTGCATAAATGAATGTGCAAGAATTTCGCAATATTTAATCGAAATAAAGGCAGGTATTACACATACGAACAACGTAATTTTCACACCATAAATAATATTACATCTTAACTCGCAAGTAAATTATGTCTGAAGTGTCTCATAATCATTGTTTTAAATTTTATTAATGAAATTACACTACATTTTAGAGAAACATATGTTACTGTTTATGCATTCTGACTAATTTATATGGTTGAAACGCCGCCCTTCGTGATCGGGTTAAGCGAGTTACTTGGTCTGCCTTAAGGCTTGTATTAGATCACGATGACTGTGGCACAGTCTATTGTTTCTAGTACTCACAGCGCTCCAAGCGGCTAGCAACTACCGCGAGAATTGCAAAAAATCATCCCAAGCTTCGTGACTGTATATACTAGACTGTGGTTTTACCATTTAACATTTTGTAGCATTTCTGTACTTCAGAGGTAATGTATGATAAGTCCAATTTTTCAATTTCGGGATTATGGCACTACTGAATTCTTTAGGGTGTGATCTATATGAAGATTTATATACTCTGTTAAGTCCCAGGTATTACGATTTAGGATTTAATGCATTTTTTTTTCAAAATAAAATGAATATACGTAACGTAAACATAAAGGCTAGACGCTATGTGTAATGGAACCATTCATAGTGGAACACGTAAACGTAAACATAAACGTTCAATTAAACGTTAACGTAGTAGCTCGCAAGCTCCAAGCTTCTGCTTTTATGTTTATGCGAAACGTAAGAAGTCAGCCTACTAGAGTCTACTGCTGCTGTTCGCAGTTGTACAATGACGTCGATTAGTTGCGATTTACCAGACACAGAGATGACAAGAACATTAGGGGAGAGATGGGTAGTATCGGACATCGGGTAATATCGGACAGTCAGATTCTTTCATCTGCCACTAGATGATAGTACCTGAATGACATGGTTACGTTTCTGTGATGTCGCATACAGAAATGTAACCATGTTATTCAGGTACTACCGTTTGGTGGTAGATGAAAGAAACGCACTGTCCGATATTACCCGATGTCCAATACTACCCAACTCTCCCCTAAATCATACAAAGATGCAGCGTTAAAAGATAATGTATGAAAATCAGTTTCACGTGAATTGAACTGTGAAAGTAAATAAAAGTATCTCTTACATTAATGCTAATTAATGAATTATTATAGGTAAATATACCCACTTAACCTATTTCGTTTTGTAACGTTTTGTAACACTTTAGTTATTTATTTTTATTGTTTTGTCTGTCATAAATGTCGTGGAATCAGAAAATACTTTGAAATTGTAACTTTTATTTTATAAGGAAATTCCGCATTTTATTACAATAGATGTTTGTCAGTCAAAAATGAAACTGTAACGAGAAAAATGCAAGTAGTCATTTTGAATCAGCTGTCATCCTTCTATTTGTTCTCTTTTTTAATTGGCTAATACTTCCGTTTGCGTATTTCATTGTGTATGCCTACATTCCCAGTAATTTTACGCGTTTAAGTTTTATGTTCTTACATTTACGCTTCATTTTCATTGTGAATGGATCTTATTCCTTAATCTCCTTTCGCTTAAATAGAGACTGTTTTGAGGAATATTCGAGCTAGACTCCGTGCAGCATCTTACTGTCGAAGAAGTTGCCGCACGAGACAGGGGCTAGACATTATGACAGCCATTTATGATCGCTACAAATGGATGGCATCCAAATGAATGCCGTCCAAACGAATGTCGTCTAAAGAGGTATTATATTCACGGTCGCGTCACACCATGCGTTTTGTTGTCCCTCTATCAAGTGCAGTGGATGAAGAATTGATTTTTTTACAGAGAAAAAATCCGAGGACTTACACTATAGCCTGAGGTTTATTGTGCTTACCATTTCTATTCTGTGAATGATATTTGTTCCCAAACGGTCGCACTCTTGTACACTGGCGTCCAAAGATATCTGATTTAGAATTTTATGATCGTGTAAGCGAATTTTCTAACCACGGGATAAGTCCGAACCAAAGGTTATGATAAATGGATAAACTTTGAAATAGTTCCGCTTGTTCTCAATAGGTGACACTATTATCATACACTCATCTGTCATCTGAAATTATTGATATTTATCTCTAAAGTAAATTAAAGAATTAGGATGCATCCTTAAAATAAATTTCTGCATCTCTAAAATAATTAAATACATAAAATAATAGTGGAAACAATAACATAAAATTGCATTATTTATTTACTCACTAGTCTAGACCTCTGATTTTTAGACTTGAATAGGATGGGTTACAACAATTTTATGTAAAAATCCCTAAATGTATGCAAAACGAGGAACACTTAAGAGATGATATTGCCTAAAACTAGGTGCATTATAGAACGTATGTTTCAGCCTACGCTAAACGAGCCTAAAAATCCGAAGTCTACGTATAACAAACTCTACATTTTCTCCTGCATTCCCTTATGATTACAAACTATTTCTTCCATCATAATTTCAGCCAATTTAACGCTTAGGTCTACATTTCTTTTAAATGTTATTTCAAGATTCAACATGAAAATACAGATTAATTATAAGTTGTTCTCATAGTTGAATATCGGAGATTTCTCTCTGAACATAGGCCTAGTAGTTTTTACAAACAGCAGAGTTGGATGAAACTTTGAATTCTATAATTTGATTAAATTTACATACTATTGGCAAGACTGGCTGTTATCTTCGCCATATATTCGTACAGATAATAAATAATGAACCCATACTTACACGAAAAAATTATCAATCACTATCTATTAATGGGTGTCAAGTATCTTTGAATCCCTGTGTACGTATACAGCATGCTGCATAATGAACCTAACCCAGGCTATGGTAATGTTTGTAATGATATGTAAATTGAAATGATTCCGAGGTACAATGCCTAAAGTTACCCAGGAACTCTGCTTCAGTTTGTAAAAAAAAAAAAAAAAAAAAAACTCAACCAGGTAATGTGAAAAGAGATCCGGAATTTTCGTCACCGATTTTTTGTCACCCAGTGATTTCGTCACATATTAAAATTTGCCACTGCAACATCTTGTCACCGATTCACTTTTGTCACCACTCTATTTTGTCATCAAATTACTTTTGACACCACCATATTTTGTCACCAATTTAATTTCCTCATCACTATTCGCCATCACAATTCCCCCTTCGTTTCGCTTCCCTTGATGATACCTATATGAAATGATACGTAATATAAAACCTCCTACTTCATTGTGTTCATATTGTTCATTTCGTTTCCAAGGATACATTCATTTTTTGGATTCGAAATCTTCAAGTTATAGGATTCATTGTGTTCATATTGTTCATTTCGTTTCCAAGGATACATTCATTTTTGGGTTCGAAATCTTCAAGTTACAGGATTCATTGTGTTCATATTGTTAATTTCGTTTCCAAGGATACATTCATTTTTTGGATTCGAAATCTTCAAGTTACAGGATTCATTGTGTTCATATTGTTCATTTCGTTTCCAAAGATACATTCATTTTTTGGATTCGAAATCTTCAAGTTACAGGATTCATTGTGTTCATATTGTTAATTTCGTTTCCAAGGATACATTCATTTTTTGGATTCGAAATCTTCAAGTTACAGGATTCATTGTGTTCATATTGTTCATTTCGTTTCCAAGGATACATTCATTTTTTGGATTCGAAATCTTCAAGTTACAGGATTCATTGTGTTCATATCGTTCATTTCGTTTCCAAAGATACATTCATTTTTTGGATTCGAAATCTTCAAGTTACAGGATTCATTGTGTTCATATTGTTCATTTCCTTTCCAAGGATACATTCACTTTTTGGATTCGAAATCTTCAAGTTACAGGATTCATTGTGTTCATATTGTTAATTTCGTTTCCAAAGATACATTAATTTTTTGGATTCGAATCTTCCAAGTTACAGGATTCATTGTGTTCATATTGTTCATTTCGTTTCCAAGGATATATCATTTTTTGGATTCGAAATCTTCAAGTTACAGGATTCATTGTGTTCATATTGTTAATTTCGTTTCTAAAGATACATTCATTTTTTGGATTCGAAATCTTGAAGTTACAGAATTCATTGTGTTCATATTGTTCATTTCGTTTCCAAAGATACATTCATTTTTTGGATTCGAAATCTTCAAGTTACAGGATTCATTGTTTTCATATTGTTCATTTCGTTTCCAAGGATACATTGATTTTTTGGATTCGAAATCTTCAAGTTACAGGATTAATTGTTTTCATATTGTTCATTTCGTTTCCAAGGATACATTCATTTTTTGGATTCGAAATCTTCAATTACAGGATTCATTGTGTTCATATTGTTCATTTTGTTTCCAAGGACATATTCATTTTTTGGATTCGAAAATAAGAGCATATGAGAAGAGGGACGGAGAAGAAAATAAGAGTATATGAGAAGAGGGACGGAGAAGAAAATAAGAGCATATTAGAAGAGAGACGGAGAAGAAAATAAGAGCATATGAGAAGAGGGACGGAGAAGAAAAGAAGAGCATATGAAAAGAGGAGAAGAGAAGAAAATAAGAGCGTATGAAAAGAGGGGAAGAGAAGAAAATTAGAGCTTATTAGAAGGGGGACGGAGAAGAAAATAAGAACATATGAGAAGAGGGACGGAGAAGAAAATAAGAGCATATGAGAAGAGGGACGGAGAAGAAAATAAGAGCAGAAAAGGAGAGAATGAGGGAAGAAAAGAAAACGGGGAGGAAAAGAAAATAAGAGCATATGAGAAAATGGCAATAGAAGAAAATAAGAGCAGAAGAGAAGAGTGGAGGGGAAGCAAAATAAGTTGAAATTGAGAGTAGAGAATAGAAACGAAGAAAAATAAGAGCAGGAAAGAAGGGAGAAAAATGAGGAAAGAATCGAGAATGAAAATGAAAGCAGAAGAAGAAGAAGAAGAAGAAGAAGAAGAAAGAAGGAAACAAGAGCAGAGAAGGGGATTTGAGGAGAAGAACATAAGAGCAGAAGAGAACGACAAGAAAGTAATAGCAAAAGATAAGACATGAGAGGAAAGATAAGATATGAAGAGAGGAAAATAAAAACAAACGGAATAGAAGAGGAGAGAAGAAATATAAGATCGGGCAAGTGGAAAGGAATTCACAAGAGAAGAAAAGAGAAGGAAAGATTTAATAAAGAAATAGAATATAGATGAGGTCAAGAGAAGAAGTAGTCTAAGATCTACTTTCAGCCACTGCCACTTTCAGTATACTGACGTCAGATTATATTTAATCTAATCCACTTCTTATTTTACTACATAATGTCATACGTGGCTCTTAATCTTTAATTTGTATGTTTACAAATTCAAAGCAATTGAAAGTCTTTCTCTGACTGATCGGGCACCCCATGAACTTAGCATAATTTGTGCATATCGGTGGTGGGAAAGTGACGTCGAGTTGCGGCCTTATTGCCCCTTCGCACCTGTGCGGGTCACTCAACCGACATCAGTGTGCAGAATTTAAATTAGCACGACACAGCACGTCTGTTCTGAAAACATCGCGACGAATCGCGAAACAGTCTACTACACCGATAAATTTTTAATTAAAATATATTTATCTTCTGGGGCTAAATAAAGAGGCTTAGAGTAAATCCCACCAAAGTGCAAAGGTATTAAAGGCTTGCGAAATGTTGACTATTACTTAATATACAGGGTGGACCTCTCGATTGTACCTAATTTCAATTGTATGTGACTGGTAAACTGTTGAAGACAGGAACCTACAGTAACGTTTATATAAAAGGAAAACTCAACAAATTTCGATATGCACATCACCATATCTCTACGTGAGTTCCAGCTGTCACTGTGACTATATCGAGGCGATGAACGATTTCTTGCCAAGCACGTTGGAGCATGTCTTTTGAAATGCTCTCAATAGCCTCTATGATGCGCTCCCGAAGATTACAAAGGTCTCTGGCTGGGGTGGGGTACACTTTATCTTTGACGTAGCCCCAGAGAAAGAAATCGTATTGGCGAATTCCACTCATTTGGGTTTGTCATCCGGCTCCAGACGTTGCATTAACTGCACTTTGTATGCGTAGCCTATAGTTTGAAACGTTTGTGGACAATTCGTTGCAATGTTGATTTTGGTACTTGAAGTTCCCGCGAAGCTCTTCTTAATGATTCCGCGGGCTTCGCTCATACGCGGCTTGAACATTTGCAACCATTTCGTCGGATGTTCTACGACCACCACCATGCTTCTTCAACATCGATCCTTTAGCTAAAAATGTATCGTGCCACTTTTAATGCTTTTAGCAGTTGGAGCATCATGGTTAAACACTCGTCAATACTCCCTTTGAACTCTAACAATTGATTTAAACTCCGCATACCACAACACAGTTTGCGCTTTCAACTGCGGTGTCGCCATTTTGATAATCGATACAATCTACGAAAAGAAACCGTGTCTGCGCACCATCTACCGATAGGATTCGAAACTTGTTGAGTTTTCCTTTCATATAAACGTTACCGTAAGGTTCTATCTTCAACCGTTCACCAGTCACATACAATTGAAATTAGGTACATTCGAGCTGTCCGCTCTGTATTTGCCCAAAAGGAAGAGTATTAGTCTTGATTATTCATCTTGATTACAAATTTTTAGCACTTTGTACCACTTAAGAATTTAGATATGACCACTTTCTAGTCTTAAAATGGAAACTAAGTTGTAAATTACCTTAGTTGACTATTTTCAACTTCGTATCAGCCATCTTCAGAACTAGTGAGATTCTTACTTCTTTCGGTCAATTCAATTGTTTTGCTGGGGAGGGAGGTGTGTTTGTGTTTTGTAGTGTGTGTTTTGAAATTTAATTGTGTATTGAGGATGTGTTGTGGGTGTGTTTTTGTGTGCCTGTATATATTTCGTACTGTTCTAGTCTATAGTCCGGGTCAGCTTACTTCATACCCTAAGAGCGAAGCCTAACCATTTTCCCCCCATTACTACATATGCTAGTGGATTGTGGTGATTTTTTAGTTTGCAGGTTGAATTTTCTTTTTCCAACTTCGTTTCGAATTTCGATACTGACAAAGACTACAAATGGTAGTGATTTTGTAACTGGCATATTGGCAGCTGAGACATGTTGTCGATACTGGAGTTCCATGAAATTAAAATTGTACTAGATTTCTGAGCCGGTTACTGGAAGCTGTTGAAATTTGAACATACTAATAGTTAATGAATATCAGTATTAATATTAATACATAATAATTATTTTATGTGTTGCGTTGTGGTTATAATTCAAGACTATAATCAGGAAGTTTTCAAGTATTAGTCTATTTCGAAATTCATCAGACTTAAAGATTTTGTTGATTTAATAAACCAGATTACGAAAATCTGAAGTCTCCTTATTATCCACAAATCCTTAGACCAGACGTAGGCCTATGTGTTTATATATATATATATATATATATATATATATTTGTTTTTTTAATTCAAAAATCTAAGTATAATTTGTAGTCGCTTTAACTGCGATGTTCTATCGCGGCTGTCTGTTGGGCATCGTACTCGTACATTGTTGTTACATTGGAGTTACGTGTTGCTGCCATCTACGGTCATAGTGTACAACTACGGATTTAGGTCTCGCGAATCATTTTTCTCTTCGTTATAGTGAAAGTGGAAGCCAATCCGCCATTTGTCAAATGGAATAAATAAGTTCCCAGTTATTTGTGATAGAGAAAATTATTTAAAATTCCGATCAGATTGACAGAGCTCAGGATTCTACCCGGGACTTCCTTGCTTGATATTTCCTCGTTATACGAAGTGTAATTGAAGCCACTGGTGCAAAAAGGGACAGCTCCATTTTTTTTTCAAAACTTTTCAGGAGAAATAAAACTAAACTAAATAAGTGAAAGTATGTATGCTATTCTAAAGTGAAGTTCACATGTCCATAACTTTGGCAAATTTTTAGTTTGTGCAAAAATGAAAGCACCAATTTGTTGGTAAAAATGGAAGTTTATTATAACAAGAAGAAACAAGAGACAAAAAAAAGTGGAATATGACTACCCGATCACTTTTTATCGATAACTGCACCAGTTTCCTCAAATCTGTTGACCAGCTTACGAAATGATTTTACAGAGCAGGGTCCATTTCTCAATCTATGTAACGTTCGAAATCTTCTCAGTGCTTTGGAATATTACAGTAACTATTGCCTTCATAATAGCACTGAACGAGGCCCATACGAACTCGTAAAAAGGCAAAACCATCGTAAAAGAGTATGTTATTATACATTAAGGGAGAGAAACGCATGATTTTTCCCGAGGCATATGATTATCCTAAGCGCTGTAAATGTACAGTAAAACCTCTCCAGAGGACCACCCCTCCTAAAGACCACTTTTTTCAGGAACGAATATATATCCCCATAAGACCGATGCATTTTCACAGGGAGGGACAGGGAGGCTGGCGTTACTCCCAGGTTTTGGTAGCCACGACTCAACTCCATGAGACTCCTTGGATAGTGCAACCGCTTTAAAATGACCTTGTCTTAACTGGGCTAAACAAAATCCCTCCCTAACAATATCTACATTTGTTGATCGATGGAACTATCATAGAGCCAATTGGCTAGTATATATCCATCGATTCATAGAGTCATTCAACCTAAGAGCCAACTGGCTAGTCTCTGATATTGAGACAACTCATCCTGCCTAAGGTTTTTCCGTGGTTTTCCTAAGGCGCTAAGACATAATGTCGGGATGAGCCCTAAAAGAAATAGGCCACGGACCTGCACTCATATCCCCATGAATCTCCCTAATTACTCTAAATTAATTAACAATTACATCTCTCTCCCCTTTTCGTAATTGAGCCATCATATAGCCAAATGGCTGGTCTCAAAATTGAGACGATTCAACAAGGCTCATGACAACAATCACCTCCTACATAATAGCCAAATTGGCTAGTCTCTTATATACGAGACAACTCATCCTGCCTAAGGTATTCCGTGGTTTTCCTAAGGCGTAAGACAAATGTCGGGATGAGCCCTATAAGAAATGGGCCACGGACCTATATGCCCTTCCCCATATATATTCCCCTTTGTCATAAACGACGTATGCCCTAGTTCAGAACCTATAAATTGTCTATTAAATATACGAGGTCACTCAATTAGTCGCAATTTGAAAGGACAGGGACCTCTCAAATTGCAGATTTAGATTTCACGGCGCTTCTTCCGACGGCGTTCACATGCTTTGTCATCGAACAACAGATGACAGCGTCTCGCCATCCTAACGGCAAACACCAGCCATCTCCTCCTCGCCCCGTTCCGTGATCACTTGATCAAATCTCGGTCCCCCTCGCGTATGTGGTAGCTAAGAGGTTACGTCCAATTTCGGCTTCCCCTTCAAAATTTTCTAGAGCTCCTTCAGTGGAGCAGCATAACCCGGAGTGAGACTAGTGGCCAACAGGCTTGGAGCTCACATACTTAGTTTTGTACAGCCCCCAACCCCTTGCAAGGACGCGTTTTGCGTACCTTTTAAATTTGTCCTCCCAATTCTCTTTCGATTTTTCGATTTTTACCTTCTTTAAGACGACAAGCCCTTTCCCCGACAAACGACCACGATCATCTATGAATCAACCATGTATTTCAGTATTTTTTTAAACTTTGTTTTCTGGAGTAAATAAAGGATCATTATTGTTAAAAATTGCTGTAGTACTCGTATAATTCCACTGTTTGGCAGTATCCCAATATTTGGGAAACCAGATGCGATCATTGAAATGCGTGGAAAAATAAATCTTACCCAGTGTTTTCTTTCCTTGAAGACATTTTGAATAATTCTAACTTTAGTATCACATGATAATGTTGTTTACTTGGCCTCTCCTGTCTCTGGTGCCTTGCTTTCGCTGTTTTTGACTTCATTGCTTACGAAATGTTGTCCCATTTAATTTACCAGATCAAACATTATTGATGTATTATGATAAAGCTTGTGTTGTATAAATGTATATAAAGTTTATTTTATTCCATGGTACATGAATCCGTTTATACAATTAAGTTTAATTAATATAAGGGATTTTAATCATTGATTTAATTCATATTTAAGAAGAATTACATTTTGTTTGCTTGTAAAATTTGTGATTTTTTTATATTAATACCAGTCATGAAAAATATAGATGGTAGCCTAATTAGGACAGATTTTCAATTTCTTCTTTTGTCAATCCTAAGTCAATGCATTATGTTACTGTTGCCTTAATTTGAATTAAGCTTTCTGAAGTTAACATCAGTTCAACATACGATTTCTGGGTTACAAGAAAGTATTTATTAGCCCTAGTTGTAGAATTCACTATCAGTTATTTTTAATTCAACATTAGTGAATAACTCGAAGTTAGTTTCTACATTATGTTGTATTGAATTAACTTGAGAACATTTAATTTAGGTTTAATATTAACTGATATTTGCAGTAAAATATGTGGCAACATCGCGAAAATGAATGAAATTCATGTGTAAAGCCAGTTGATATTCAACTGTATCGCCAATGAAAGAGACATATATAATCATCACGGTCTTCTGAATATGTGTGAGGAGAGTAATGAACATTGAATTCAGAGCATGATTTTATTTTGTTTTTGGTTGTAACTGAGGACGCAATCTTTGTTCAAGTTCTTTCACTACAAATTTTTGCAACTGAAATCTCATTCTTTGCCATCGAGTTCAGAAAACACACGAGGAGCAAAGCAGTATTTAATATCAACATCAGATGAGATATCATAACAATCAGAAACCTTGAAATAAAATTATGTTAATTTGTAGGCTCATTTAACCTAACCTAGAAAAAGAATTATTATAAAAATGAGAATAACATCATTTCACCACAATTGGAACTTCAAAAGTAACAAAAACTGTAGAAATACAATTAAAATAAACTTCACTTGATATTTTAATTATAAGGAGAAACCTTTGAGAAGATTCGTCAGTTACAGTACATTTAACTTAAAGTTAAAATGAAATAATCTAATGTTAGCATTTATAGCACCAAAAATTCGAAGTTAAGTTTAACTGACTATTGATTTGATGTCTTAATCTGAGGTTAATTTTTATACAATTGGTCCTTAGCCTTGTAATTACTAATGTACTTACTTACTTACTTACTTACTTACTTACTTACTTACTTACGGCTTTTAAGGAACCCGGAGTTTCATTGCCGCCCTCACATAAGCCCTCCATCGGTCTCTATCCTGAGCAAGATTAATTCAGTCTCTACAATCATATCCCACCTCCCTCAAGTCCATTTTAATATTATCCTCCCATCTACTTCTCGGCCAAAGATCTTTTTCCCTCAGGCTTCCCAACTATTACTCTGTAGGAGAAACTCGGCTAATTCCGCAGTAGTGATATATGATTTTACTGCGGCTTTACAACAGCGTGAACGTAAGTTTTGAGAGGCTGTCAACAGGAGGCATGTCTTCTGCAGTGCTATAGAAAAAAATCAAGGATATTGGTCGACATCTCTGTTGGCAATACAGTGAAACATCGAAAGTTGGCTGTTTTTCGTGTTTTGCTATACAGCTGTGAAGAAAGTGAGCTTTGTTACATATAAATTGTTCCATTTATGTTACTTTCATAATGTATTTCATAATTATTTACTACTGCGGAATTAGCCAAGTCCTATCGCGGATTTATCCTCACTGTTGCGGAATTACCCGAGTTCTTTTTCAACTGTAATGTATGTACAATGGTGATGAAAGGTTTTGTCCATATCTACATACCTTGATAATATTTTTCAATAAACATTTTGATAAAAATATGATAGATTTACTACTTAATATTGCGGAATTAGCCGAGTCTCCCCTATACATTTCTGGATTCGCCAATACGTGTTACATGGCCTGCCCATCTCAAACATCTGGATTTAATGTTCCTAATTATGCCAGTTGAAGAATACAATGCGTGCAGCTCTGCTTTCTGTAACTTTCTCCATTCTCCTGAATTACTAATCTACAGATGCAAAAAATGTTAATTAATTTTAATGGTTTGCTGAGGAGTCATCTAACTTACAGAGCTGTTTTCGGTCCCTGAAGGTGTTAATGCTTCGTTAGTAAGCTGCCAGATTACACGCCAACGTGTGCCGTATTTATTAATGAGACGAAGTATTTATAAAATGAAAGAAAAAGGACGATGAACTGAGAAGTGAAAATGAAACTTGTGAAGTTGATGACCATGAGGGATTCCAGTCAGGTTTCAACCTGTGTTCGTAGAGCTCACGCTCTAGTATTTAGCTATCTATTTACGTACGCATTTCTTTGCGAACTTGCTATTGGCAGGCGCAATTGAAACAAGTTTGCTTACTATTGTAAAAGCCTATTGCTTATAGTATTTCTTACGAAGTATACAGAATTTGTTGTAGTTTTTACAGAGAGTTTATTAATCTTTTTGTTAGTGGCTGTACAAGAATCATACCATGGTACACCATAAAACCTGTGGTACAAGATAAAAGATAAGTTGCGGGTTCAGTATTGTAGCACCATTTCTAGGAAAGTAAAATATCTCAAAATAAAGAGTTCTGAACGTAGGGCAGATGTAAGGACGAGAGATGTTTCTTTTGTAACAACTGGGATACCTCTTCGCCTGCCTCAACTAATAAGCCAGGAATATAAGAAAAAACCAGGAATAGAAGAATGATATAAGTATAAATTTTAGCAATTATGGAAAAAAAATTTAATGCAAATTTCAATGCTAAATTTTGAAATGAAATTTTCATCAGCAAAAGTCAATTACGAAACATCTGTTTAAGGGGTTAGGTACAGCTTAAAAGAGTAAAATTTTGGAAATAGTCAACATTTTTTTCCTCCATAATAATGAAAATTGGTAGGCCTATGTGTAAAATACTGTCGTTCTGGTATACGATAAAAATAGTTTTACGATAACTTTTTTTTTTTTTTTTTTTTTTCAAAATTCAGAATTTCACTATGCAGTTATGAAGCGTTTCCCTCATAACTAGAAAGATATCCAACATTCTGTGATGAAGTTTTTTGTGTATAGACTATTTATGCATGTCATATCTACAATATCTAACTTCGATAGATTTTCTGATAAAAATAAATTCATTTTAAAAAATAGTCAAATATCAGTATTTTCTTCTAACACAAAATAAAAAATATATATATGATTTATTAAGGAATGTAGTTGCAAGAGCATGATATTGTGAGTTTCAACAATAAAATGAAATGTAGAGAGCAAGAAAAAGTTAACAAGTTTATGAGTTATGAGGGAAACGCTTCATCACTGCACAGTGAACTGCCACCGTTTTGAAATTTGAAAAAAAAAAAAAAAAAAAAAAAATTTAATCGTAAAAATATGTTTTTCATTATAGCAGAAAGACAGTGTTTTACACATACCAATTTTCATTATTGTACAAGATACAGTAATGGAGGAAAAAAGTCGAATATTTCCAAACATTTTACTGCTGTAAGCTGTAGCTAACCCCTTGAATTATTGCGCTAATAAATTCTGATTATTCTGCTCAATATTTGAGATGTTGAGAGAAAATAAATGTGGGGAACTTGCGTAAGTCGTTTTCAAGTCAGATTTTCTGCCTTGTGAAGATATTTAAAGCAACGTCTTACTTTATAGTCATGTTGGAAACACGAAGTGAAAGTTGTAGTACGGGGTAAAGTCGTTACCATAGGTATTCCTTCGGATCTTGTTATGATAAGTTGTATTATTGATTTTCAGTACCTGCTTTGCATTTCATATTGATACATTCAGTTCCTGTGGCCTACGTGACCTCTTGCATTTCCTCTAACAAAGACCAGTGGTTTTCAAACTATGGTCTACATATTAATCGACAAAATAATGAGAAAAACAACGTTATTGAAATAATATTTAGGTAATTGGGTGTAACTTATAAATCCAACCTATATCCGTTAATTTTACTATAGAAAAAAGTATTAAACATTTGTTTAAAAAAATCAGAGACTACCCAACTGAATTGTTGTTTAAACATTTCAAAGTTTTCAACATTAAACAAATTTATTATTTTATTTTATTAAAATATTTTCACAGAAATCTTAATAACTTTGAAAGGTATATCTACCGTACATAAATGTAGAACTAAAAATACGAGTTCTCTGCGTTTATCTGAACCTAAATGTAAAACCAATGCAGCTTTTTATCATAGCAGGAGTCAAGGTCCCAGATTATTAAACAAATTTTGTTCTAATATTATTTTAGACACGAATCCTCTCCAAATTAATAAAACAAATAAAAAATTGTATTGGATTTATAGTTTGGTTTTAAACATATTAAACACTTTTTAATCTATTCACTATCAATATTAATTTTATTTTTGTCTGTATTGGAATCCCCTCCTGAGCACGAGTCTTACTCATTCAGGAGTGGGCTAGTTTATCTTACATTGTATTAACTTGTATTCATTTCAAACTTACTAGCAATAAAATAAATAAATAAAACATTTTAATATAACATAAATAATATAATTTCTGCATAGATATCTACCGTGACCGTGGTTGTTTCAAGTTCCTGTAGATTTCGTGGAGGCGGCACACAGACGCTGTCCTTTATCTAACCCCACAAGAAAAAATCGCATGGGTTAAATCAGAGATCGCGAAAGTCATTTCATGAAAGGTTGTTGACATTTTCCACTCGTCCTATTCATTGTTTTGGAAGCGCGCAATTCAGATAGTCATGAACTTCACAGTGAAAGTGGAAAGGTGCTTCATCTTGCTGATACAGGTAATCATTAGAATCTTCATTCAGTTGCGGCGTTAACCACGATTGGACCATGTCGAGATGGGATATGCCGTGACTGTGGCTTCCATGAAAAAAGAAAATAGGCCGTACAGTTTGAGATGACACAAAAGACATTCAACTTTGGTGAATCACGCTGATGTTCAGTGATAGTGTGTGGATTCTTAGTACCTCAAATTCGGAATGTCCACTTACGTGGAACGTTGCCTCATCGCTGAATAGGAGATGCTCCATAAACCTGTCTTCCTCCCCAAACTACTGAAAACTCCAAGCGAAATAAAAGCTACTTTTTCGGCGTGTGCGCTTCTGATGAAATTGTAACTTACACGGCTTTATTTGTAAAGGTTTCCGTAGCACCTTCCACACTGTCTAGTGCGATATTCCTAGTTCACGAAAGGCTTTTCGTAAGGACTTCTGAGGGCTACATCGAAAACACTCCCATGCTTGCTCAACATGTTCATTGAAAACTGCAGGACGTTCTTTTCTGTGGATACAAGCAACCAGTCGTGACAAATTGGTGATGCCACTTCGTTATCGACTTCCTTGTGGTGTCTCCGTTCTATATTTAGTTCGAAAAGAACGTTACTCTAGCGCAGCACAACCATTTCTATGGAAATGTAGGACGCAAAAAGATTTTTCTTCACAATTGAAACTCCATTGTTGTGTTGTTGCTGTTAACTAGGAAACCTGCAATGAAACAAAATCGGAAGCGCTCTTCTTACACATGGCACTTGAGTCTCATAGTTTATCCACCAGGCTGTGCGCTATAAATAAGATAGGCCTACTGAAAGTGGGACTTATGTTAGAGACAGGATGTATTACAATCAATACTAATATTTTCTATGAATGAAATTGGTAGGGTACGTAAAAGTGACAAAATTTATTTCATTTTTTTTATCTTACAGAAGAAACAAAATTAAAATCAAATCGTTTGAGCCGTTTTAGAGTTCATCGTCATTTTTTGTTTCTGCTTTAAAATGATTTTTTATGTCTTATATTGGGTCCGACAGAATAGTAGTAGTAGGGTTTAAGAAGGGCGCGTCAGCTACTATGGCTATTTGCGCCCTTATCTAAAATTCTTAATGTAACAAATACATAAATAATATAATAATCAGAGTGCTAAAAGAACTAAAAAGCGTTGTCACGATAAAACGAGGCACACAAATGCAGTATACATAAGGTGATTTCTACAGAATCATAAAAGTGAGCAATTCTACCACACTAGGTGGTATTCAAGACGAACAAATAAAACAATAAAACTAAGGCCACCGAGGATAACTTATCAATCATATTTTAAAACCATAAAATTTTATAAAATATTCGGATGTATAAATTCCGAAGTGTCAACAATGTAAAATCAAATATAAAATAACAAATGTAACCTCCGGATGTAAAGGGTCCGGAGGATGAGTAAAAACGGATCAATAAAAAACTAAATCACCTTATCCAAACCTGTATTTGATAAAAATCTCAGAACTGCATTTGCACAATTAAAATCATTTCCAAGAGCGTCACGTAAAGTCGGCCGAATTCCATATTGCCTCCGTGCATGGTCATATTTCCTGCAACGCAATAAAAAGTGTTCCACCGTAAGTGGAACATGGCACATATCGCACTCCGGCTGAGGTTCGCCACGTAGGAGATGGCCGTGTGTCAGATGACAATGGCCAATCCTCAACCGGGTGAGTAAAACCTCCTCGTGTCGCGACGCTCTTGTAGACGAATCCCAAACTCTAACAGTATTCTTTATATTTCGTAATCTGTTTTCCTCTTGTGCAGACCATTCTCCTTCCCATTGCCACCAAATTTTAGATTTCAAGTAGTTTCGAATGTCCTGCCACCTCTCGCGCCAATATACCAGAGAGCCATCCAGTGCGCCAGCCCTGGCTGCAGCATCCGCGGCCTCATTTCCTGCAATCCCTACATGGCCAGGAATCCACACTACTCCAATCTCATAATCAGAGCAAAGGAGAGTATGGAACAGCTGTTGAGTTCTTAAGACAAGCGGATCATCACAATTAAAAGACTGCAAGGACTGGATGGCACTTAAAGAGTCGGAACAGATAAGGAATCTGCCCCGAGGTTGCCTAATTAAAAACAATAAAACTCTGTAAAAAGCATAGAGTTCAGCAGTAAAAACACTAGTATATTGGCTTAGTCTGTATTTAAATATCTCTCCATTTGTAACGAAGGAACAACCAACACAATCATTTATCCGGGATCCGTCAGTAAAAATTAATGAATAATTTGGATATCGGGATAAAAGTTCACTAAAACGAAGTCTATAAACAAAAGCTGGTGTAAAATTCTTAAAACAGCGGCTCAGACTTATATCAAACATGGGACGTCGCATAATCCACGGTGGAGTGGTGGTATACTCCAGTGTGCGGACTGATGGTAGATGTATATCCAGCTCAGAGAGCAGTTCACGAAAGCGCACACCTGCTGGACGAGGTCTCCGTGGATTTTCACTGTATCGGCCGTAAAGAGACGAATGATGGAAAGAGTCGTAAGAGTTGTGCTCAGGCTGCGAGCGGAGCTTAACAGCATATGAGCACAACAAAATATGACGTCGCCGATACAGTGATGGTTCTCCTGCTTCACAATACAGGCTCGCTATCCGACTGGTTCGGAAGGCCCCTGTAGCGAGTCGTATCCCATGGTGATGTACAGTATCTAAAAGACGTAATTTAGAGTTATTTGCTGAGCCATAAATAAAACACCCATAATCCAGCTTTGATCGAATAAGAGCTCGGTAAAGGCGTAAAAGCACTGTACGGTCTGCACCCCATCGGACCCCTGACAAAAGGCGTAAGATGTTTAAGGATTTCTCGCAACGCCTTCTCAAATCACGTATATGCGCCTCCCACGTTAACTTATAATCAAAGATAAGGCCCAAGAATCTCGCAGTGTCTGTATATTGCAATTCCACTCCATTCAGACGCAATTCGGGATGTGGATGTAGTCCACGTTGGTTGTAAAAGTGGACACACTGCGTCTTCTGAGTGGAGAATTTAAAACCATTGCGAACAGCCCATTCTGATAGTACGTTGATGACCAGCTGCAAATGTCGACCGATGGACGGAAGATATCGGGAGCTGTAATATAAACTGAAGTCATCAACGTACAACAGAGAAGATACTCGGTTACCCACACAGTGGGCAATTCCATTGATCGCAATGCAGAAAAGAAGAACGCTTAATACAGAACCCTGCGGAACGCCGTTTTCTTGGAGGTGTTCGTTAGAAAGTGTGGTGCCTACTCGAACTCGGAAATACCGCTCTGCCATGAACTTCGCAATAAACGTTGGTAGACTACCACGAAGTCCCCAGTCATGCAGAGTTTGCAGAATGCCATACCGCCATGTGGTATCGTAAGCCTTTTCTAGATCAAAGAAGACCGCCACAAGATGTTCCTTCTTGAGGAAAGCATCTCTAATGGCGGTCTCTAGCCGAACAAGATGGTCTACGGCGGATCTGTGCTTACGAAAACCACATTGGATGTTAGATAATCGGTTTTCCGATTCGAGTACCCACATCAGGCGTTTGCTTATCATTCTTTCCATAACCTTGCATACGCAGCTGGTGAGAGAAATTGGTCTGTAGCTTCCAGACAAAGAAGGATCCTTTCCTGGTTTCTGGACGGGGATTACAATGGCGGAACGCCAAGCAAATGGGAACACTCCCTCAGTCCAGATTCTGTTATACATTGCCAGAAGAAAGGATTTTCCAGCAGGCGGAAGATGGCGAAGCATTTGGTTATGGATGTTATCAGGACCAGGGGAGGTGTCAGGGGATGTGCCTAGTGCCGCCTCCAGCTCCTCGGATGTGAACGGTGTATTGTAGTACTCTGTATTATCTGATATAAAATTGAGGTTTCGTTTTTCCGCAGCATCTTTGATTTTCAGAAATTCCGGGTCATAATTATTTGAGCTGCTAATCTGTGCGAACGAGGTAGCGAATATTTCTGCAATTTCTATTGGACTGGTGGTCGTTAATCCATTGCTTATTATTCCCGGAATTACAGAACTACGTTTCCCCATTATTCGACGGACTTTGTCCCATACGATGTTAGATGGGACATTCCTTTTCATTGAATTGACGTAGTTTGTCCAGGACGTCTTCTTAGCATCGCATACAGTGCGACGAGCTTTTGCTCGAAGACGTTTAAACTGGACAAAATTTTCTTGGGTCGGATGGCGCTCAAATTGGCGTAAGGCACATCGGCGGTCTCGGATTGCATCTCTGCAGGCATCCGACCACCAGGGGACAGAGAAGCGTTTTGGCCTGCAGGACGACCGGGGATAGATAATTCCGCTGACTTGATAACCATATTTGAGAAATGGTCTACTACGGAGTCCACACTTTCATGTCCGTTATCATCGAATGATATGGACTCCGAAAATCCGACCCAGTCCGCCTTTTTAATAACCCAGTTTCGAGATCGAGATTCCGCAGGACGTAAAGCGGACATACGCATTCGGATGGGGTAGTGGTCACTACCATGTAGGTCGTGAATCACAGACCATTCGAAATGCGTGGACAAAACTGGGCTACAAATGGAGATATCTATCATGGAGTATGTACCATAAGCCAAGGAAAGGTGTGTTGCTTCCCTGAATTCAGGGTAACAAGATTTAGACGGGTACATACCTCTGCTATTTTATTTCCTCTGTCGTCATCGGAATTTGAGCCCCAAGAGTGGTGGGATGCATTGAAATCCCCCACCAAGAGATATGGTGCAGGTACCTGTGAAAGAATATGTTGAATTTCAAGTACTGTAAAGGGTGTATCTGGGGGCATATAAACGGAGACTATTGAAAACTGTATGGTAAGTAAGGTTACTCTGGCAGCTATGCATTGATGAGGACTGTTAATGTTTAGAACAGAGGAAAAGATATTCTGGCGGAGAAGGAGGGCACAACCTCCGTTAGCACGAATACCGGCAAGATGGTCATACCGGTAAACATTGTATCCCGAGATTTTCAGGGAATGTTCAGGTCGGAGGTGTGTCTCCTGTAGACATAAAATAGCAGGGTTCTCATGATGGATCAATTGCTGTAGTTCTGCATATCTGCTGCGTACACCGTTCACATTCCATTGTATGATATCAGTCATTATGTGGATCTAAATTATCATGGTGGCTTGACGGGTGATTTTCTCTTCTTATCTTTTCTAGCATTTCGTGCCGTTGACTGAGACTGCTTGGTCCGACAGAAGAACAGGAGATTATAAGTTGGTTTTTGACTCAAGAATTCTGTTTCTTTTCAAATTAATAAACTTGAGATTATAAACTACATAGTTTGCTATTTATTTCTTTGAAAAGTACGTCCTTTAAGTGATTACCCTGGGATGCAAATTTGCTTCCTGAGACATTCACAAAGTGACGATAAAGTTTTTATCCAGGCGATTTAAAATCACCTCACAAAACTCCCTTGAGCTGAGAATATCGCGATGTTTTAATTGATGCATCACCTGAATTTTGCATGGATTAAAATGTAAGTAGCATGAGAAGATGAGACGGAATCATGACACCATAAATTAAAATTGCGAAATTCACGGCCAGTAGCCTCAAAATTGTCGTCCTTCTTGTAAAAGCTTTTAATTGTAAAAGAACGTTGTGCACCGCTCCACCTTTCCATGACGACTAAATGACATTGTATTGGCAATAGAATGTGTGTGCAGTTTGTCGCCCGTCAGCTGTGCAGTGAGAGATATACGCTCCTTAAAATCGCCCGTTTCTTTCCGAACCATATATTTAATGTGCAATATTACGGGATAAATTGTCTTGAAGATACGGAATGTGAATAAATACTCGTATTTCAGGAGAAATGCTATACCAGACAAGAAACTAATTTTTCGGTACCAGGATTCTGTTAAGTATATGTTTCGGCAAGATTCTGGAAGTCCATTTTTAAATTATCACAACACGTTCTCTGTATTATATTATCAGTAGGGCTCGGAAGTTGATGAAATATCATCTTTTTTCTGAGATATCACAGACAATGCAAGATACAATGTAAGCTCGTTTCACTTCAGCACGAACCATTATAGCCTACTTTTATTTTGCATTTTTCGATCTTTTATTGCATATTGGTGATTTTTAAGGAAATATAGTACTTTTGTAGCATTTTTGCCATTTTCTGCTTTCAACGGACTTTTTTTTACGTTGTGGTCGTACTCCATATTCGGGAACCTACTGCAGATTGCTTACGCAATTTGATTGCGTCATGTAGGAATTTTCCTTATGGTTGCATAGCTTTGACTCTTGATCACGTGTGTTAAGTGCTTCCCCCCATTCAACGAACAGAACAAATATTTCCCGCAGTCAACATTTTATTGTACTCAGAAATGAAGACGTACAAATGCCGAAAGTGAAGTAAAATAGACAAAGTTTTTGCTACAGTTAGTTGTAGAGTTTAGTAACAATGTATGTTCTACAGACGGAAGTAGATTATACTATTTTATAAGTTGTGTGAAATTAAAGAAAGTGCAGATGCACCCAGATATATGGTGAAAGCGGGAACGAAATTAAATCATTTTACCCAAAAATGGTTCACATAACATGCATGGCTCTTGTTCTTCATAGAGTGTATGAACTACTGCGGGTTAACAATATGCAAAAAAAAAGTGTAGAGAAAATTGAACAAGAAGTTAATCAGAAAATGAAAAAGATATTGGAAAACAACATTGAGTACCAACCTAGTTCATATATGTAGTAGATAACTCATCGCTATGTTAAAATCGGCAGCACTTTGAAGAGAACAACCGCCAGGATCGCCACCCATCCGCCGTAAACGAACACGAGATGGCAGTACAGTCGCTAATGCAATTCAAATGGGAATTATGACGTGACTCCTTATGTAACAACTAGATGGCAGCGTAGTAAACCTGACAAAAGTTGTTAACGTCAAAGTCTATAAGGCCGACCTATCTGTTACATATATGATCTAGGGTACCAGTCAATGTGCAAAATCGAGAAAATTCTGCAAAGTGAACATTTTGACTTCAATGATTTGATGAAGATTTTTCACCAGGGGGACCTTGATCGTTTCAAGTATGCGCGCATGACGTCAGTTGAAGTAAAAAGGAGTTATTATTATTATTATTATTATTATTATTATTATTATTATTATTATTAAAATCTTGGTCATTTTTTTATTTTAGTGTCAAATTTTCAGAAATGTAAGGTCATTTTTAAACAAATCAGAAAGAAATCACAATAGAAATCAAAAGACGAAAGTGGAATTGGATAGGACACACAATCAGGAAAGAAGATGGAGCAGTAGAATGGCTTTGGATTGGAACCCCCAGGGTAGTACAACAAGAGTAAGGCCAGGGAGGGGAAAACTTGGAGCGAAGTGAAGAAGTTGGCTGCAAATAGGGTCCGATGGAGGCACTTTGTGAATGCCCTATGCTCCTCATGAGGAGATACAGGAGTTTGATTGATTGATTGATTGAATGATTGATTGATTGGTCATTTTTCTGCGATTTTTAGGTCATCAACTTCCGAGCCCTAATTATTAGAAAAATAAAGGAGGTAGAGGCTTGAAAACTCATACGTTACTGCCGTAACATAATAACAGTTCATAACTCGCCAGAATTTGTTATACTAGATACAAAATCTCTCTTGATCAGAAATTATGTCAACAAGATAATGTACTATGTACTGGTCTGGATGCTTGTGGCCCGGAAAATCAATACGTGAGAAGAAGTTGATTAATTAAACATTATCTTTCCGAGATAACAGTCGTGAGATTCATATACTGTCATGCCATGGCAACTGCTATCAGTGACTT
The DNA here is from genome assembly GCA_025594305.2 of Periplaneta americana. Classification (NCBI taxonomy): domain Eukaryota; kingdom Metazoa; phylum Arthropoda; class Insecta; order Blattodea; family Blattidae; genus Periplaneta; species Periplaneta americana. The sequence continues at coordinate 40,074,561 of JAJSOF020000003.1, read as the reverse complement.
ACTGACATCGATCAGACCTTCGTCACCGTTAAGCAACTCATACCCTGAAAGCTTTATTTTATCTCTGCCTGATAAGGTTTCATATTTTTTCTGACTCGAAATTTCTTAAAATAAAATGAGAGGCATCCATCCTTCTCTCCTATGACATCATTGAAGGTGTAACTTCTCCATCCTAATCAAAGTACTCCTGCTCTGAATGAGTATATTTTTAAGGTACAGACGCACTCTAGAGAGGAGGGGCTCGCAACAGGAATAGTTTGACTGCGGCGCATGCGCGGACCTCTCGTGCAGTGCCAGCGTGATACTTATGTGGATTTATTTTCGCGTGTATATTCCAGATGAAATCAAAAACCTTCTTTCACGCTCCGGTTACACATCTTGCTTATACGAAGGTTAGGTTGGTTAGTTTAGGTTTTTGGCAGACAGCCAAGATGATCCTGTCGCGAGCCGAACTTCTCTACAGGTGTAGTACATTTCAATAGATACAAATTGTACAAAATTGTGCTTCTACTTTAGACGTTATTAGTTCGAAAGCTGGCGAATAGGGATGTGGTTTCAAGTAGCTTTGGAGTAACAGTTCATGCATTCCTTTTGCATTCTTCACAGGGCCGGTGAGATGAGTCTCGTATAGTAAGTACAGTTCATTCGTTATCTTGTGAAACCAAATACATGCGTGAGCATGCATGGGAGTTATTTTTAAATAAATATTTGAATAATTAATGTAATTGATACAATTTGTCAAATTTCTAAAAAAAAAAAAAAAAAAAAAAGAAAAAGAAAACCTCATCCCCAGGCTAACACAGGAAAATGTTTCTTACTTACTTACAAATGGCTTTTAAGGAACACGGAGGTTCACCGCCGCCCTCACATAAGCCCGTCATCGGTCCCTATCCTGACCAAGATTAATCCAGTCCCTACCATCATATCCCATTATCTCCCATCTACGCCTTGGCCTCCCCAAACGTCTTTTCCCCTCAGGTCTTCCAACTAACACTCTATATGCATTTCTACATTCACCCATACGTGCTACATGCCCTGCCCATTGCAGACGTGTGGATTTAATGTTCCTAATTATGGTAGGTGAAGAATACAATGCATGCAGTTTTACGTTGTGTAACTTTCTCCATTCTCCTGTAACTTCATCCCGCTTAACCCCAAATATTTTCCTGAGTACGGAAAATGTTTCTAATTATCAAAATTAAATGATCTCTGTAAGCTCTGTGAAAAGGATTCATTCTAGTCCTTTCACTAGTGTATTAGAAAATTTGGCACTTACGAGGGTCGTCCGGAATGTAAATTTCCCTGAGGCCGTATACAGACATAAAACACAATTTCATGGAAAGATTTATTGTAACAGATACAGCAATTGTTGAGCTATTTTTCAACATATTCCTCACAGGAATTGATACATTTGTCATACAGTGATATCAACCTACTTTTTTTTTATCCTTGTGTCGTAGACGTCTACCGTGTGGGATCAGAACCAGTGTATGACAGACGTCTCTACCTCTCTGTTGATCCCACGGTATGACAAATGTCTCAATTCCGCTGGGGAATATGTTGAAAAATAGCTCAACAATTGCTGTATCTGTTATAATAAATCTTTCCATAAAATTGTGTTTTCTTTCTGTAAACATACCAAGGGAAACTTACTTTCTGGACGTGCCTTGTACATATCAGTTTTTCACTTTTTTCACGAGGATTTTTAAAAAACATTTTATTAAAATCTGTATATGTTCACTAGAATATTAAAATTTGCAGGTTATGTTCATTCCGAGTTTCCTTAATTTGTCTTAAAATGTGAAATAAATAGTTTTAAAAGTTGATGAGATACAGAGCAAAATGTGGGGTGCTGTATTTTATAGTAGATTTATACTTCCCGTTTACTTTAAGGGGAGAGGATGGTATTTTTGATGAAAAATGACTAAATTTAAAAAAAAAAATCTTTAAAATACCCTATGATATATATTTGGATCGCCATTTTTAAACTTCCTGCAATATGGATTTTTAAATCACTCGCCCACTTTTATTGTTGTTTCCGGTAAATTAAATTTTCAAAATTTTTTTTTCTAAAATACCCTTTGATATGTGTGGAATGCATTGTATAACATTTAGTAGGTATTTGTGCCCTTATCGGATGTTGAGACGTCATTTTTAAACTTCCTGCGCTATGGATTTTTAAATCACACGCGCGCTTTTATCAGTTTCCAGTAACTTCATTTTTTTTGCTACATTGCCAGACAAAATGGATATAATTTCTGAACTATTAAAGATACATGCATGAAATTTAGAACACGCATTCTTTAGACTATTAGGAAACGTTTCTCTGTAACAGAATTTTGTTAATTGATTTAATTTTAAAAATACGTCCGTTTGTCTGCTAGAAAGGAAATCAGAAAATTGTTACTAAATTTTAATTGTTTATTTTACAAACGTAGGTACTAATATCAAAATTCTGTTACAGACAGTTGTAGAACATACTTTTGCAAATACATTGCAAAAACTGTTTGAATCTATCTTTAAAAACGGTTTAGATATATCGGTTTTAGTACAATCCTGCATTGGGTATATTTTTTCAAATTTGGGCCCCCAAATAATTTTTCTTTCAATTTTTTTTTTTTGATTGAGTTGCCACAGCTATGAGCTCTCTACATACAAAAAATTAATAATTTACACCAAATAGAAAAAAAGTTAAAAAAAAATACCATCCTCTCCCCTTAAAGTGTCCAGGGTTCCAACTCTTTATAGATTCTATGAAAATGTTGGTGGTCCAGGAGACATTGGCTCTAGTTTGGTGAATAATAATTTGTGTTTTCCCTAACATTTTCATTTCGCAACTGGTCCATTAATGCAATAAGATGTCAAAGCTTCTGAATAGCGAGTGTAGTTGAGGAGTAGGTAGTAAATAGAGAATTGACAGCCACTGAAATCAGCAACACTGACACTATTGAACTCTACGAATGTAGAAAGTAGAATAGTGCTAGATTCTTGCGTCGTCACTTATGGAAGCACCGAGCTGTTGCGATTATTCTCTCCGCTTTCTGCTTCGTTTGACCTTACTGGATGTTTGAATTAGATTCGATGCAGAGATAATCAGAGTTCAGGTTAATAGATTAGGTTTACATTTTATTTGTGTCAAAGCCCCCCTCTTGAGGTTCAACGTCTTGGACCCGCTTTTCGTATAAATGGAACCCCAGGGACACCTGGCGGCGGAGTTTGTGATCGTACCTTGTGGTAAGAAGTCGCTGTATAGAGGTTCGCGTTGTAATGAAAGTCTTCAGTGAAGAAGCGTGGCTCAGGGTCAAACTGTGCTCTTTTCTGCCTGATGGTAGGTGTAGGTTGTGACTTTTGTGTTTATATACCATTTTACGTTCATCGATAATGCACCAAGTACTTTGGTCATTTGATTTCAGCAACTATATTCACGTTTTGACTGATTCCTTGTCGAATCCATATCATCATTATCATCCCAAGAGTCCGCCTCTAGAAATCTAAATCCATTCCACCCTTTGCCGTATTTGACGTTTTGCAATGTAAAGGATGGATTTATATTACGTCACGATGTTGCTTCTTCATACGACGAGTAGCGCTATCTCTCGATATCATTCATAATCATCATCATTATCGATCTCGAGCATTTTCTGGAGTAAGACGAATCTGTGGATTAGTTTGTTGTATTTGACGTTGCTCGTGGTACACGATAATAATTCACTCAGGCATGAATTCCCCAGAACACTACAACCACCATAATCATCATTATTGTCATTGTGTTCGTCATTTTTACAGAATTTAAACTAGAAAATAAATAATTGTCGTAAAATTGTACAAACGTAAAATCATATTTGTGAAAATTGCGTAAAGTTTGTCCAATATTATAAATATTTCTACAAAAAGATAAAATTAATAAAGTATGCAGAAACAAAAAGTTATGTAATTTGTTTCTTGGAGTTTTATTACTTTAAATCATCTTACCACACTTAGATATACTTATACGAGTAAATCATTTCACGTAGGTATGTTTAGAATCAATTACTGCTGAATATACATCACATTAAAGTACATCATTTTATGAGCACTACAAACATTGAAATTCTTTACGAGTAGGCCTTCAAGATTTATTGTTAGCAGAGTGCTAACTCTTTTTACTGAAAGGCGGTTTCTAATTCCAGTTTTTACAAGATTCATGCAACTAAATCCTCGCTCACAATTTACAGTATGCGATGGGATTATATGAATCGATTAAAGGAAATTGTTCACTTAACTTACATGAATTGCACCAACTCTTTGAAATCCATTCCTGAACATCTATTGCTCAATACCTTTTTGAACATTGCCCATGCCATTAGCATTTCATTTAAATTCAAATTAGTTCGAAGACATCTCTGATTTCATTTTCTCCATTACCATCTTCGTTTCTGCAGTCAATGTGGTTGTCGAATTTTTGCACATTTACATTAAAAGTTTGCGAGAATATTGTACGAAATAGAAATATAAAAATTGGAAATTTATCCTTTGAAGAGGTGGAAACATTCAAATACCTGGGAGCAACGGTAACAAATATAAATGATACTCGGGAGGAAATTAAACACAGAATAAATATGGGAAATGCCTGTTATTATTCGGTTGAGAAGTTTTTATCATCCAGTCTGCTGTCAAAAAATCTTAAAGTTAGAATTTATAAAACACTTATATTACCGATTGTTCTTTACGGTTGTGAAACTTGGACTCTCACTTTGAGAGAGGAACAGAGATTAAGTGTGTTTGAGAATAAGGTGCTTAGGAAAATATTTGGGGCTAAGAGGGATGAAGTTACAGGAGAATGGAGAAAGTTACACAACGCAGAACTGCACGCATTGTATTCTTCACTTGACATAATAATTAGGAACATTAAATCTGGACGTTTGAGATGGACAGGGCATGTAGCACATACGGGCGAATACAGAAATGCATATAGAGTGCTAGTTGGGAAGCCGGACGGAAAAAGACCTTTAGGGAGGCTGAGGCATAGATGGGAAGATAATATTAAAATGGATTTGAGGGAGGTGGGATATGATGGTAGAGACTGGATTAATCTTGCTCAGGATAGGGACCAATGGCTGGCTTATGTGAGGACGGCAATGAACCTCCGGGTTCCTTAAAAGCCAGTAAGTAAGATACATTGAAAGTTTGTTGCATTTTTAGAAGTCGAGTAGCAAAATGCGGCAAATGCGACTGTGGCTTAAAACCTGCATTTTTATCTCAAGCATCTTCATCTAGGAGCATCGCTCCGAAATTATAATTCACTTGTTAGTCTTCCATATTGCTCGTGGTGCAACATGGAAAATGCATCATGATACTCACCATAATCATCAGTATCGTCATATCGACTTGGAACGTTCTCTAGCGGCAACGCGCCAAACTCTAGATCATTGGTTTCCAAACTTTTTTAAGGCGCGACCCGCTTTTGGGTGAGCTTCTGTTTGCGACCCCTCCACTACCGTACCGCTTCTTGGCCCCATTCTAAAAATATAAATTCCTGTAAAGTTGCATATGACTAGGCTTCGTATTCCAGCTACCTAAAGACTGAAGTTAAAGACACATTGGGTATATAGTACGCCGAACACAGATAATACAACATATAGGGATATAAACAAACAGGTCGTAACTGCGTGTTCGTGGAGTACAGTCAACTGCCGACATTCTGAAGCTATACTGGTAAACACATGCTTGAGCCGTGATGTTCATTTTCATCGTGATCTTTGTAGTGAACAATAACGTGCATTCGTAAGTTAAGGAACTTGAACATATGCGGATGTCATTTGAAATGGTTTTAAATTGCAAGAAATTCTTTGAATAGCACATAACGTTATTGGTGCATGATGTAGTACAAGATATTCCTATTGTCTGATATTTTTTCGTGTTTCGTTAGGATAATGCATATCGCTCATCACTGAAAATCCACTAATTTTCTATGTAGGTATTTCTCTATAAATTCCCTAAAATGTAGATTATTCAATTTATTAATTGGGATGTTGGCACTGAAATCATGGTAGGCTACAAAAATCCATGCTAAACGTCGAGTTAAAATGTTCATAATTGTCAGATTTTGATGGTACTGTTTTTTTTTTAAGATAAGATTCAACACACTTTCTGTGCCTTTTGGTATTGCAGTGTCTTTCAGTGCACTGTTTTTCTCACTTTTACGTATATTTTATACAGTATATATAATGTTGCCTATATTGGCAGTGAAAATATTAGTTCAAAAATTTCAATAATGCCTGCAATATTGCACTTTTGAGCGTCTTACCTAAGGCTTTTTACCTCTGCAATGAACCTTCAATCAGCCACAAAGATGTAGTTATTTAAATAATACGACTAGTAAGAACAGTGATCGATAAAACTACTCACTATGGCTGCGTTCCGATTTTGACTTTCTAGAGAAAGAGTACAGAGGATGCGTAACTATTTTGTATACGAACGTACCTGTACCAGCGCTGTGACGTCACATATACTTCGAAGCAGACAACTTCATTCCAGTTTATAGGTAGCTGAAATACGGAGCTGACATATGACTATAATTTTACCCAAAATCTGTGGATACCACCTAAAGTACGATTTTAAACAACAGCTTTCTGAGTATTTTCCGGAAGAACATGAAAATAATTATGACAATCACATACAGATCCATGCTGAATCCGGTTTTAGACGACTGCGTTCAACTGACTTAAATTTTAAAAAAAGAAGGAAAACTCATTGAAATATGTACCTATGATGGAATGTTGAAACTAGCGATACAAGTCGGCATATATCTATTTTTTTTATTCTTTCCTAATTGACAGATAATATTGATGAATTGAGACAGCGGACTTACGGTCCCTACACAACGACAAGACGTCACATCTTTTGGCTTAAGGCTGGTTCACAATAACCCGAGAACGGAAACGACAACGAGAACGGAAATATTGTTAAAATGAATGTATATAAATGTGAGCATTCACAATTAACTATTGTGAATGATCACATTTAAATACATTTATTTTAACATTATTTCCGTTCTCGTTGTCGTTTCCGTTCCCGGTTTATTGTGAACCAGCCTTTACGGAGAGAGCATAGCATTGAGTACAATGACCTCTATGCAATTGACGTACACTAACGTTCAATATCGGGACCGAAAATTCACTGTCTGTTGATGATATGTTAATTTGTTTTCAATCAAAAAAGATAGTTTTGAAATTTTATATGATACATAAGCTTGTTTTATTTTCTATGCGCGTTTTAGTGTGGTGTCTGTTATATTTGTTGACGATTTTAGCAGTACATGTTTTCCTTTTCTTTCTTAAAGCATTTCGAGTGGCATAACTTAGTTCCCCCATACTAAGTTCCTCCAACAGATTTTCCAGATTTCTCTGCCTGCTCCTCTTCGAAGATTCGTGAACGAGTTTTCGGGGCCGTACCGGGACGAGTCGTTGGCCTGAATTTGAAGTTGAAACCACTGTGAATAATTTTTTAATTTGTTACTGTTCTGTTCATTTTTACACTACCTTCTTTTCAAACATAGTGAAAATTTAAAAGATTTGATTTAGCCTTACTTTTGATGGTCTGACGGGCTTGGAGAGGTCAGTGAACAGTTTCTGACAATAAGTACGTATAGGGCTTTCGTTATATCTGTCGTGCTGAAGTCTTTACTTTGCCTGAATTTTTCAACACTTCAAATAGTTCCACATGCTTCAACCTAGATACGCCACCTAAAAAATTAAAACTCCCTCAAGGCTGTGAACAGAGGTGAATGGAACCTATAAATTACAAATGTATCATTGTACTAATGAAAATAGCTTGCTTGTAATTACGTATATTTGCGTACAGTAGTGGCAAAAAAGAACCGGACCGACCCTTGTAGCTGATTTCAGAGCCTTGTTCACTCCTGAGCCACGATAGACTGGCAACTAAGACTTTCGTGGTTAGAATCCTGCCTAGGAAGGAAACTTTTTTTTGTTCCTTATTCAAATTGATTCCCAATACTTTTCGATTGCAGCGATATTTTACTACTTAATTAACTTATTATTCCCAGAACATGAATTTTACCAGCTTATTTTCTAATGGCTTTCGAAATGGGCTACGTCAGCAGTCGAAACTACAACAATTTCAATAGATTACTCGCTATCTTGTGAATGCGGGCGTGGCATGCGCAGTGGCTCATTTCGGGGACTTTGATTATTCCGTCGGTCCGAGTTTTTTTTTGCCACTACTGTACATTTTTATAACTCAAGTTAAAATATGGATTCGCTCGAAAATAAGTGTTCTAAAAGCTATCGTAAAGAGCTTCATATGTAAATAATATAACTTAGTTATTGTATATCTGACTTTACAAACAGAAAATACATAGCTTCATCTTCATTTTCCATTAAAGTTTGTTGAAATGTATAGGCAGAAAACTGCGTAACATAACGAAGACGTATTGCTGTTTAGAAGCAACTGCTCTGCGCTTGTTTCACATTAACCCCTTCAGTCCTGAATTTATATTTTAAAAAATCGAAAAAAAAAACTTGTCACATAATCATTCTGGGGATCCAAAATTCCCAAATCACGTCTTCACAGAAAATAAAAACTTGGGGACAGTTTTGATCTCTGGGGCCCCAAAATTTTAAATTTTATTTTAAATTCAAGTATAGAAATGTTTCAAAAATAATATTCTCCATTTCATTTCTATCACATTGAAATTTTCAAAATATTTAAAAGTACCTATCGAAGACATTCCAAAAAAGAAAAAAAGAAACAATGTACACTATAATGTACATCAGGCCTGAAGGTGTTAAACCTATCGCACTTTGGACAGAATAATCACAGGAAGGAAGGTTGAACGGTTTCCTTAGACTTTTATTGTAGTCTGATTTTATAACAAATTGTAGTAAATCAAGCTGTCGATGATGAACAATAGTATTTTTGGTGTCACAGAATGCTCATTTAGTCCATTGTGCGTAGGCGGCATTCTTGATGTAACGAGCTTCCACAAGAAAAAGTCTGCTCAGTTCAGTGTCCTTTAACACCTGGGAAATAAAACAGTTAACAAAGAAATAAAAGACAACAATTACGTACGAATCCCCATGGGTTGCATGACATTTTGAACACCTACTCTGATTTACAATTAAAGTTACTACACATTATAAGATTTTCCATAAACTGATTAGCTCACCATAGAGTGAATTGTTAGTGTAAAATTACTTCGATATATAATATGAGATAGTCATTTTCATTAAACAAACCGGTTAATTAGCTTCTGAGATTACTTCATACAAATACAGAAACATTCTATGTATGTTAATAACTTCCGTTTGTTGTTGTCCAAGGTCCCTTATAGACGAAGTCATTTTGTTTTATTTCATTACAGCCCGTTAGGTGGCGATAAAAAAACGCATTGTTATTTTAAAACTCATTTATTTAATTAAATATCAATACTATCAAAATTTTGCATAGAATAAAACTTATCGGAAATCATTTTCAAAGAAACTTTTGTTATGTAACATTTTTTACAGAAATCAGTAATAAGCGAGATATTTCGATTTATTTAATTCAGGCTCCCTTATAACCCCTCTTTTAAATAACGTATTTTAAATGTAATATAGCCTAAAATCTAAGTTGGAACGAACTTAATTTATATTCCAATTTTTATATAAATCGGTTCAGCCATTATCGCGTGAAAAGGTAACAAACATCCAGACAGACAGACAGATAGACAAGACATACAAACAAAAATTTCAAAAAAGCGATTTTCGGTTTCAGGATGGTTAATTATACATGTTGATACCAATTATTTTTGGAAAAGCGAAAATTACCAGAACAATTTCGGTTACAGATTTATTATTAGTATAGATTTTTTGTTCGTTTGTTGTTTCTTTATTTGTTTAATAGGAAAAGGCTCAAATAAAGGTAGACAGTACAAAACTATGGTTAGTTATGTCATAACAATAAGAAAGCATTTAAAACGAGATACAGATGCAGATATTACAAGATATATATGTAAATATAAATAGAAAAAAAAATGAAAAAGAGATGTGTACATACTGATACACATTAAGTTTCTAAATGCAATATGTAAAATGTAAAAATGAAACTTGAAAAGTAACAAATAAATATGTTTTTTCCCCACATACTTTGTTTATTTATATGAATAAAAACCTTGCATGAGATGATGAAGAGAAGCAGATCAGAGAACCGAGCCTTCGCGGCGTCATTTCTGTCTCACAAACGGATTTTTGCAGTCTCATTTTAAAGTAAAACGAGAAGAAGCAGGAACTGAAGTTCGAAGTCATTTGTCTTCTCTCACCAAGATTTGAGACTTTGTAAATAACCTTAAACTGTCTTCCATGGGTAGTATAGACTTGGCTGTCTTTCATGGCAGCTATTGATGTCAATATTCACAATGATTATATTGTTTATAATAATAATAATAATAATAATAATAATAATAATAATAATAATGATATACAGGATGGACCATAAGTAATGTCATTAATTTCAGAGGGTTATCCTTTGAGATATTTCTAACAAAAAGGTTTAATGCAATTTTGTTCGTTTTTGCTTTCTTTTCAATATAAAAATTGTTTTATATTAAACATTTCATAGCATGTTTTGGGACAGCCACTCAGTTTAAGAGAGCAGTGTATTATGATAATGAATGAAGGAAAATATTTTAGTTTTGTCCTCTATATATGAAGAAATTAGATCCGAAAAAATGTAACATTTCGTTCTGCAAAGGAATTTTTCAATGTAACATTTGTTCGTATCAAATATATGCAAATTTGAAGGGCAAAACTAAAATTCTGTCATTCATTTATTATCATATTACACTGCTCTCTTAAATTGACTTGCCATATTGGGAATTCAATCAATGGCTTTTCCAAAATATGTTATGAAATATTTCATATAAAACATTTTTATTTCGAAACAGAAGTAAAAAAGAGCAACATTTTGTGGAACATTTTTGTTTAAAATGTCTCAAAGAATAACCCCCTGACATTAATGACATTACAGTGGAAGCTCTTAAGTTCGACAGAAATCAAGTTCGACATCCTATAGTTCGACTGCTTACATAGGAGAATTACTACTATACGGGAACTAAGAAATGGGTTTGCCATTTGAATGGGAATTGGCTCTGTGTCTTGTAGTGATATTATTGTTAAAGGAAAACAGAATATTTTATTGCTTAGGACATCCATATTTAATCACTGATTTTAAATTAATGAACTCTTCTTTTTCTATTTGAGAATTGTGCCGTTTGTGAGATGGAACTGTCGAAACCCACTGTGGTACTAGAAGCGCATACACAAGTCTTCGGGGCGGGCAGGAAATGCAAGTACAGTACTGTATTCGTTGATGGATAACCAATAAGAATTTGTATTAAATTCACCTGCCACACTCACTATCCTTATTAAACAGAACTTTCACTTCTGTTCAGTCGAACTTAGGAGAGTTCACTGTACTTACGGTTCAACCTGTACATGTAGTCAATCGATATGGATAAAAAATTAACATTGTTACAGAACGGAAATTGTAATATAAACATACTTTAATAATATAATAGTGCACAAAACACGATAGTTATGTCAAAATTTATTGTGCATAATAAAATCAATACAAATCGTTGGACGAATGTATTACCTGTTGTATTCCAATGAATATCAAGACAAGCTTCGCTTCTGAGTGAGAGTTCCTGTTGTTTTTACGGTGTCGGATTCAAGTCATGTGAGTATCAATGCTCAAACCCTCTTGTTAAACGTGTGATTTTAGCTGTAGTCGCTCCTAGAACAATGTGAAAAAAGTCGAGAAATGAACACATGAAATTAACATTGCAGCTGGAAGAATGGTATAAACATAAGACAAAATGAGTGATTATTTTCTACAGCCTGAGGCAGATTTTAAGTTAAAATGTGAAAGAAGTAGTGTTTTGTGTGTATAAGATATATTTATTAGTGCATTTGACATGTGTCCAGACTCTAAAACAGTGCTTCTCAACCTTCGGGAGGGCGCGGCCCGGTAAATTATTTTTATATAAGACGAAGGTCCGGTCCCGACAGATTTAATTGGAAATACCTTTCCAATTTTTTAAAGCTCATACATTAACTAACATAATTATTAAGTATTAAGTATGGCGTAATCTTACGACTTAAAGAGTATTAGTAGCTATACTGTGAAAGCGGTGTGACATTTTGACAAATAATTCAATTAATTATCAATCACTGGATGAGGGGTTCGGGAGTAAAACATGATAAGTGACGTTTCAGTATTTGAAGTTATTAGGTAGGTATCATTTGAGACAGGGAAATCAAAAACTCCCTAACTCCAATAAACCAAATTTTACAGGAGAGAGAAAAAACTTATTATTTCTCTTACTAACTTTAAGTATTATACATTTATCTATTAATATTTGTATAAAATAACATTCTTTATCAATTAAATACTTAAAAACCTAAATTTTTACATTATCTTACGCTTCAATTTTTAAATAAACACTGCTGGAGTTAGTGGTTTTCTGACTTCCACAGTATATGAATTAAGAAAAGTGAATAAATATAAGCCATGCGAAGAAAAAAAAGATGAGTAGCCTATATCATAATTCCCTTATGAAATATTGGAATATACGAGAAAATGGAATTTATTATTAAGATTAACATTGCTACATTTTTTAAAATTTCAAATATATGAGACAGAAAATCACAAATTACCATAAAAAAACATCAAAATACACAAATAAAACCACAAACAATATTAAAATGTTTACAGTCTGATTCATGTTACAGATTCTGTTTTTTTTCTCTCACACTCATGTTCTTCCTGTGCATCTAGATTCTAGATTATTACTGTCCGCAGAGTTTGGTAATTCATCCTACTTTCCTCAGAAATAAACTGCATTAAATTTTGCAAGTCCTATTACTTTCTTCTTTCAATGGCAATGCTGAATTGTATTTTAGTTGACTGGGGAATGATGCATCTGTATTGGGTTTCTGAAAGTTAATCGACTTGATATTGTGCCTTTAATCGTCTTACTTGTACATGGATTTCATAGATTTTTGTGACATTCTGAATACCGAATCGTATCACTTTACTCAGTTGGTTGAGCGATACCGGGAAATTAAGCTTGGAATGCAAAAACTCTCTTATTCCGTGGAGTAAGTGGAGTTCTGACTTCCACGAGTTTTAAAACAGCCCCAGAATGCAGATGGGAAACAGTACGTATTATGCAACGCATTAGTCTACATGGAAATAAGCCTGTAGGCGCCTATTTTGCAAGTCTACGTAAAAACATAGCGCTGAGCTTGAACTGTGCACGGGTAAATCGACGGACTATAAACTTGTAGTTCTTCTCGTAAGATAAGATGTTAATGGAATTGTAAGTAAAGATTGTTCGATGATTTTGTAATTTTATTGTTCGATGATTATGCAATTTTATTAATGAACTGTTTCGCTTTTTCTTATACAGGTATTTTCCGCTGTACCTTGTGATATGCATACAGATAAGACTCTTTAACTTGTGAAGTATTCATGGGTAAATCAATAGATTGCAACTCACAGTTCTGCACTAGTTGCAATGTTTGGCCCTACTTATTAGAGATCTGCACGGGCCGAAATTCTTATGCCCCGCCCGAGCTGAATCAGACCCGAACCCTATCCGAAACCCGAGATTAGTTTATTTTTTCTTTAATTAATCATTTTATATCAATACACCATATTGTATTTTATTAAATTGTATTTAACACCAAAGCTATGTTTTCCATTTCTTCATGGTTTCATGTTATAATCGATCCTAAAATTATTGTTATGTATGGCTCAATAAATATATTTGTGTATTTATTTAAAAAAATAAAGTTTATAATTATCAACCCGAGCCCGATCCGAAACCCGAAACTAGTAGAGGCCACAAGGGTTAGGAACAGCTGCGAGAGAAATCATTCCAGTAGGAGCATGAGAAAGGGTAATCTGCCAGTCTACCAGGTAAAACAAATAAGCAATGCTCTGAGTAGAGACGAGACAAATGCCGTTACGAAATACGAATTCGAACTAATCAATAATTTCCGATACCTGTAGTGTACTCTTCTGGATGGGTACCAGATGGACATCTAATCGTGCATAAATTAAAATATTCGTATTATTTTTTTTATCAATAAGTTATAGGCCTATAGCTTAATTCGCGAAAAAAAAATTATTTTGTTTCTTTAAAGCCTGAACTCGACCTAGGCCCACGGGCTTGACCCGAGATCGTGCAGATCTCTACTACATATAGCATATTTGTAAACAATATTCTTTTCTGAACGGAAACTTGTAAAATCTAAACAAACATCACGACTGACAGACAAAAATTTACGAGTTACATTAATAGTGGAAAATTGTGACGTTTTCCCCTAGCTTTTTGTGGCATAGTAAAATTTGAAGTGAAATAAAAGATAATTTGTCCATAAATCATTAATGTGTAGTCTAAGCCAGGCGCTTGTGTTGAGAGTCCTCCACTTGGATCCAAACGCAGTAATTTGTATTTCACGACTGATATCACGTCCTGTGTATTGCGGCTTGCGTCCAGTGACATCGCGAGTACAAATTTGCCGATGGCTGGTCTACGCAATTGTAGGCTACTAAAGAAAGAAAAAGAGGAAAGATGTCTCGTCGAATGCTCTTCCATCAAGACAACGCTTCTTTTAACAAAAGTCTTAGGCCTGGTCCAGAATGGACCGGGAGCGGAAACGACAACGAGAACGTAAAAATTATTAAAATACAAATATTTAAATGTTAGCATTCACAAATAACAACAAGCTTGCCGGAATCCGGGAACGAGAACGTAAAAATTGGCGAGTTTTTAACTTTGCCGCTCTCGGTTCCGATCAAAGCCTGCTATTATTATTATTATTATTATTATTATTATTATTATTATTATTATTATTATTATTATTAGTATCAGTTATGTATTTGTATTAATTGTAGACTTGGTTGAGTGGAAGAGAAGGCCTCAAGGCCTTACTCTGCCAGGTTAAACAAAATAGATTACTACTACTATTCCTACTGCTACTGCTGCTGCTGCCACCACCACCACCACCACCACCACCACTACTACTGCTACTACTGCTACTACTACTACTACTACTACTACTACTACTACTACTACTACTACTACTACTACTACCACCTGTTGTCATCGATCGTCGTATATATTGTCGCAAGGAGGCCTCCTTCATCCATCGTTTCTAACTAACTCAGAAATTCAGTAGAATCATTTTCAATATATACTAGGTAGGCTACGTGTTATGTGACCAAACTGATATGCGTGAATATAATTCTTAAATATTCCAAGTCATAAATTTGAAGTTGGTTAACCTGTGTTGGCTGGCTTGTACTCGTGAGAGAACGCCATTGGTCAGTAGTACATAATTAACATCAGAATGCGTAATATCGACTTTATATATTGTTATTGACATACATATCGATATGCATAGTCTTTCCTTTCTCGGTTTATTGTGAATAAAAAATCTTCACTTTACGTCCTTCGCTTTTCGTATTGTACTCGTTTTCGTTCTGGTTGTCGTTCCCGGTGTATTGTGGACCAGCCTTTATTGTTATGAATACAATTCACAATGCAAGATTTGACGTACTGGTCAACCCACCTACTCTCCTGACCTTGTACCAGTAACTATTATTTTGTTTTGAAAACTCAAAGTACATCTTAGAGGGAACAAGGTTTAGAAAAATGATTATGGAAAATTTCATTCCAGAACTGTCCGAAGATAGGTTGGAACCTCATAATTCACGCCGATAAGGCATAATTCATGAGGAAACTAAGCCAGGAGATATTTGGGTACTGTGGCCAGTTCTTTTCCACCTTCATTGCTGACTAGTAACATTACACTAATCAGATTTCAGATGTATACAAACAATTATTTTTCCTGTGACGCATATCGTCAAGTGAGATGTACAGTCCGCGTCACCGTTTTTGGCGTGTGAAATAAGTAAAGGGAACGTTACATTTGTGTTTTACATCTGCCGCAGTCTGTCTGACAATTGTGTTTGGCAAATGGCTGATGTGACGTGTATAGGAAGTGGTAACATTCTCAGCTGCACTAGCAACATGCTCACAAGCTGGACACCATATATGTAGAACACATGCCAAAAACGCTGGCGCCACCTATACTGCCTGATAATAGATATACATATCAGCCAGAGCCTCAACCAGAGGTGAAAGTACATGATAATGTTATTTTATTATATCGGGGATAATAAATATTATACTCTAATATGTTGATCTGTCCAGTACAATTCACAAGTAAAAGTATTTTACCTGTTTATCTTTGCAGAGATGGACAGCTTGAACGTTAGCAGTGCAGGGTTCTACAAAACCTGGTGGCCAGGTCATGTCCTGGACCAGCATCTGCCACCCTGCGTCTTCAACGTGGCAGAGATGGTCATCAACGCACAACCCTACACCTGGATGCAGATTCTGCTAGTCGTCCTTGTGCTGGGCGTACTTTATTACTATCTGGTGCTGCCAATGAACTATGTCAAGGTACATACATTTAGACTAATTAACCGACTCCTAGTTTGGCAAGTTTTAGTTCACTCAATTGCAAGTTTCTCAGCAGAACAAACCGAGTTCAGTTCTATGGCATTGCTGTGGTGTAAGAAACCAGTCCTGGAACAAGTAGCTTTTAACCCCTTTCTGCATACTGGCACAGTAGTGGCAAAAAAAAAAAACCGGACCGACCCTTGTAGCTGATTTCAGAGCCTTGTTCACTCCAGAGCACGGTAGACTGGTAACTAAGACTTTCGTGATTCGAATCCTGCCTGGGAAGGAAACTTTTTTTGTTGTTCCTTATTCAAATTTATTCCCAGTACTTTTCGATTGCTGGTAAAATTCATGTTCTGGGAATAATAAGTTAATTAAGTAGTAAAATATCGCTGCAATCGAAAAGTATTGGGAATAAATTTGAATAAGGAACAAAAAAAGTTTCCTTCCCAGGGAGGATTCGAACCATGAAAGTCTTAGTTACCAGTCTATCGTGCTCTGGAGTGAACAAGGCTCTGAAATCAGCTACAAGGGTTGGTCCGGTTTTTTTTTTTGCGACTACTGTACAGATATGGCACACTGTCAAGAATAGCTGGATTTGACCATATGTGTCATTAGTTGAGGAAAGAGAAAACTATTTAAGTTATTTGAAAATAAAACCGGTGTGTGCCATATCTATCCCATGCGGTAAGGGGTTAATGACATTTATAAAATAAATATAGGAATATAATACAGAGATCTTATCTGAAAGAGTCGACATTTACCGCCATGGGATGAAATTATGTTAGACGTCACTCAGGGGCGTCATTTCAGTTTGTGCTATTTTAGGAAAAAAAAATTACAGGATATATCGCATAAAGTAAACCCTACTTTGGCCCATTTCTTCTGAAATGAATTATTTTCTATACCGCAAACAGGCGTGTCTTTTAAGTTGGTTATTTAACGACTGCATCAACTACTAGGCAATTTAGCGTCGATGGGATTGGTGATAGCGAGATGATATTTGGCAAGATAAGGCCGAGGATTCGCCATAGATTACCTGATATTCGTCTTACGGTTGGGGAAAACCTCAGCAAAAACCCAACCAGGTAATCAGTCCAAGCGGGAAGCGAACCCGCGCCCGAGCACAGCTTCAGATCTGCAGGCAAACGCCTCGACCGACTAAGCACGATGACTGTAAACTTCAGTATACACTTATAGCCTATTTGTTTTCATTCATTCACAGTTTTTCTGCCCAAGGGTTGGTCTTTCACTGCAAACCCGGTATCCTCCAATCTTCCCTATTTTCCACCTTCCTCTTAATCTCCGCATACGATCCACATATCTTAATGTAATCCATCATCTGATATGTCTTCTTCTGCTCCGAACTTTTTTCCCTTTCATCATTCCTTCCAGTGCATCCTTCAGTAGACGTTTCTTCTTAGCCAGTGACCCAGCCAATTCCTTTATCTCTTCCTGACCAGTTTCAGCATTATCCATTTCCGCTAAACTGGAGAATTAGCACGGTAGCTTTGAACCGTGCCGTTACGGTTACGACCAAATTTAACTAAATACACAATATTTCCAACATAAGAACATGACTGTGGTGTCGTTAGAAGGAGAAATTTGTTTCTTTCTCTTTCCACTTCCTTTCGTTCTGAACATTATTGAGAGATAGCACCACTGTTACTCTCATCTATTTCAATGATTTTCCCTGGACTACCTATTTGTTTGGATGACATTTCTATATAGAAGAATAACAGTATGGTCATCAAAATTGTGTGTCCATTTTATCTCGAACTAAAATCTTTTGTTTCGCATTTCTTTTGTTTCATCACGGCCGAATGGGTTTATCTCTTCGGTATCGATGTTTCTAGTCGGTCATGGCCTTTATAACAGTTTTTGTTTCGTAATATCGATAAACTATAACATAATTAAAGCGGAGAATAATTTCATGGCCCCTAAAAGTTTTTTTTTTTTTCGTAAAAGGCTAGGTATTTTCTCTAGGCTACAAATAAAACTGCAACGCGGTCATAATTACGTACTTAACGCTTTGGCGACCATTAACCGGAAATTTACTTTCCATTATTTAAATGATATTCCGTGAAACACACTTTTTCCCCTTTATTTCGTTATCGTAACCTACTTTAACATCTTACTACACATGCATTTTCTGTTAGTGCATTCAAAACTTCGTCGTTGTACTGTATAAACCTTGCACTTGACTAATGGAGTGATTTATTGAAGAATATAGTCGCGAATTTTACTACCACCATTTCGATTGTCTTTTGTTTGGCACGGCTCGGTACGGCCCGGTGACTAGTAGTCAGCGAGTAACGTCGACTATCGACATTGCTCTACCGTGCGTATTATCCAGTTGTTCCATAGTTTCTTCACCTACTTTTTCCAGCACAGCTTAATTTCTTATTTTGCCTGTCCATTTTACACGCTTCATTCTTCTCCATATCCACATATTTAAAATCCTTCCAGTCGTTTCTCTTCATGTGGTCGTAATATCCATGTTTCTGCTACTATATAATTTACACACTCCACACAAAGCACTTCACGACTCTCTTCCTTAGTATTTTTGTCCAGAGGCCCGCACAAGATGCTCCTTTTTCTAGTAAAAACTTCCTTTGCCGTTACTATCCTCATTTTGGTAGTAGCTCATTAAGTGGTGAAATGTCTATTATAAGCCTATAGTAGTGTCTTATTAGAAGGATAGAAGAGACCGAATTACTTCTAAGAAACCAGCCTCATATCTGTATTTTTCACTGTAGGCCTAAATATAGTAGAATCTGACATTAAACGAAATCTGATATGTTTTATCGGAAGTCAAATGATTGATGCACTGCAAGGCAAAAGAAAATAGTGGAAACGTGAATCTTTTTAGAATGGTCGTAGCTTTAAATAGGAATTTGTTTTGCCTTCAGTGATCATAATAATTTTATTCTCGTTTTTGAGAATGTTGTTATGTCGTGTTATTGCAGAATCTGAGCGAGGTGGGCTACGGCCATCTCTTGGACGGTGGCGTGGGATTGGCACAGCTCAAGGGAAAAACCAAGCGAGAAATGGTGCGTGAGGTGCGACGTATGAGGAAGATAGGCAACCTGCCGCCCGTCTACCCAAATGGTTGGTTCATGCTCCTGGAGTCTGACAATCTGGGCCCAGGCGAAGTGAAGCATGTTGCAGCCCTAGGTAAGCAATTTTGCAGCTTTGGTGCTGTAGAACATGTCTTCCTAAGAGCTGGAATAGTGAAGTTATTATTATTATTATTATTATTATTATTATTATTATTATTATTATTATTATTATTATTATTATTATTATTATTATTATTATTATGGTATCCTCAGAAGATGAATTTTGTGGCCGGGAGGAAAAAAGGTTTTAAGTCAATTTTTTGTTAAACCGGGATTTTTATATATTCTGAAAGCGGAAACAATTCTCTACAATCTGGCTAAAGTCAAATAAGACTCCTGACTGGATTTATAGAGCTTTACCAAATGTCCTAAGCACTTTTTGAATCGAGCACGCACAGAATAAAAGACTTAAGAATATTTAATACTTTATTCCTCACAAACCATCACATGTTTACTTTCCATGGTTCCCTATGTAAAAGGTCTAACTTGTATTTTAGTCATTTTATCACACACTGATGCCCTTTCCTTTTAAAACTTTAAGCACCAGGGTAAACAGTCCTATAATTGTTTAAGACCTATTTTGCATTCCCAAGAATTTATATTTCTCATTTATTTTGACATGAAAAAGGTCTTATGTTTAAATAGTCCCTTCTACTCAGTTTGGGTTCTAGTCTTAAAAGGGCTTAAGTGCGGCAATTTTTGGAAATAATCAAGAAAATGGTTAAATGAGCAACATTACCTATTTTAGAAGAAATATAAACAAATAATAACCAGCAAAAACCTCTTAGTTAAAAAACTCTATAATTGAAATCAATTTCAATCTTTCTACTGCTCTCCTAAAAAGTATAAAATTTTTACTTAAGACCTTTTTCCTCCCAGCCAGAGAATTATACAACGTTCAAATTTTAATTTTAACAAAATTGGAATTAAATATGATATGAAAATCAATAAAGAAAAAAACTAAAATTATTATGACCTTCTGTGGAAATTATCCTGTACCTAGCAAATATTAAAAAATATTAGAAAGAGTAAATTATTTTGCATATATCGGATACACATTATCTTTTTTCGATGAAGTAAACATTTCACAGAAAATTTATAAATACACCAAAACAATGAGAATAATTAACAACCTTCCCTAGTATAAAGGCGTACTAGAATTCGCCTATGCGAGACCTGTACTTTGTTACGGCAGTGAGGCATAGACATTGAGAAAGAAAGACGAAAGCAGAATAACGGCCAATGAAATTAAATTTATGGGATATACAGGGGGATATACGAAATGGGTTCACAAACGCAATGGAGATGTAATGGAAGAATTACAATTAGAACTTTAATTAATCACGTAATATATTATCGGAACAACTGGATAAATCATCTGCATCGCATGCGTAGAGATAGAATCCCAAAAGTCATGCTCCACTATCGTCCAAACAGGAAGAGATCGCCCAAAGAAGCGCTGGATTGAAAATTCAACTGTGAGATCGTAACTGGCCAAATGTCCTAATACTTGAAGGGAAGATTATTATTATTATTATTATTATTATTATTATTATTATTATTATTCTGTTGTTTTTATTATGAATTCTTATAAACTATAAAATCTCTTGGCTTTCTATTTGATAACATAACGTCATAACACCACTGCACCCTGTTTTGCCGAATTATTCGCCAGTTATTATAGACGTGTAAAGTATTTATATCTTTCATTATACGAGTATTATACAAATATCTATAGTCCTTCCCAGGAATCTGTAGAATAGAAAGACGAAACAAGACTTCTGCCAAGTGGTATGTGGGAGGGTTGGGGCAATGATCGCCCTGGGGGGAGGTGTTGGTTGAACGAAGCTAGCAGTCGCTTGCAGGGATTGGATCATTTCTGTCTGAACTCTACTCTACCTTCTACCACGAGCATCTTACCCCTCAGCGGCCTCGAGCTGATGCTGTCCGCAATACACTCCGGCTCAGACAGACTCTGACCCCATATGCGCGGTTATTCTATAGATCGCTGGGATTGACCATATGTCTCTGTCTTTCCAATGATCTCTTTTCTATAAAGGCCTGCTCGCACCTAGCGAATCGAACCGAACCGAAACGATTTGTGTTGCAGTTTATATGCAAAGCAAGGAAAGGAAATACTGGATTCATGGGATTTTAAAACTAGATATACGTGGGGAATTTTCCACTTTATGTCACTATCTTCTAAGAGATGAAAGAAAATTCCGTTCCTTTGCTCGTCATTGGATTTTTATCGTATTTTTTACCTGATGCTTCTATTAATTTAGCCTACTTATTTCGCTTCACGCATTATCACGGGCTTAATTATTACCTAGAAATTTTGTGTTTTGTTTTATAATGAGCGAATAATTCTGAACAAGATTTATTACTTTTTCTTCATTCATATTAAATTGAAATTGGGTATATATGCACTATTTCAGCAATAACTTTCAATAAATGTTTTTTTTAATTTATTTTAGTTGGTTATTTAAGGACCCGTATCAACTACTACGTTATTTAGCGTCGATGTGATTGGTGATAACGAGATGTATTGACGAGATAAGGCCGAGAATTCGTCGTAGATTACCTGACATTCGCTCTAAAATTTGGGGGAAACCTCGGAAAAAAACCAACTAGGTAATTAGCCAAAGCATCTATGTCACAAGACTAGCTTCAAACGAAATATTTTATATATCAACAAAAATGGAATCGAACCCATGTTCGAGCGCAACTTCATATCGGCCGGCAAGCGCCTCAGCCGACCGAGCTACGCCGGTGGCTAACTTTTAATAAACAAATTCATTTTTCATTTAGTGTTCTGCCCAAGGGCAGGTCTTTCACTGCAAACCGAGCTTTCTCCAGTATTTCCTATTTTCTGCCTTCCTCTTTGTTTCCTACATGATCCATATATCTTAATATCGTCTGTTATCAGATACCTTCTTCTACCCCGAACTCTTCTCCCGTACACCATTCCTTCCAGTGCATCATTCAGAAGGCAGTTTCTTCTCAACCAGTGACTCATCCAATTCCTTTTCCTCTTCCTGATCAGTTTCAGCATCATTCTTCCTTCACCCACTCCTTCTGTACTGTGAACCTGCTATCTTCGCTTACACTTCATGCAATATCTGATAGTGGCACAAGTCGTTTTTTTTAACTATCATACATATTATTTTAAACGTCTTGTATATTGTAGACATGAGGAAGTGAATGCTATGTTTCTGGAATTTTGCAGGAGAGAACTTCGCAGTTTTTCGCACGCAGGAAGGAGTGGTACACGTCCTGGACGCATACTGTCCTCATCTAGGAGCCA
The DNA here is from genome assembly GCA_025594305.2 of Periplaneta americana. NCBI lineage: Eukaryota > Metazoa > Arthropoda > Insecta > Blattodea > Blattidae > Periplaneta > Periplaneta americana. Next base: position 40,051,613 of record JAJSOF020000003.1, on the reverse strand, counting down.
ATATGGCTGTCGGTGGAGCGGTTCGCGGGGATTGCCTGGAGTGCCCGTTTCATGGGTGGAGGTTCAAAGGGGAGGACGGCAAATGCACGACTGTCCCTTACAGCGAGAAAGGTAAGAAGGAAATGGGTGTACTATAAATACACTGGAACTCCTGTGTTGAACGGAAACAGAGGCAAAATGAGATCGCACATACTCAACAGTCAACACAATCATTACAGCTTCAAATACAAACATTCCAATCAGGTTGCCTTCAGTTATTAACGTTCAAAGAGAGCAAATTTTAAACCTGGGCACTCTAAAGTAACATTGTTCAATGAGGATGTTGGGCAACTCTAAGAGAATGATTTAACTATTGATTACATTGAGATACTACTATCGAATAGACTGCTGGATCCTTTGACACGTCTTTTCCCTATTCTACGGACCAGTGTATCCCTGATGAGGCGCAGAATGTTTTAGTGGTTTTCGCGATCATAAACCACAAAGATTTTAGTTACATAAAATGCAAATACCGAAATGATTCCCATTCCCTGTACAAAGCTAGAGATGCCGTACTTCTAACACACAGTCGCGAAATGATTTCGCAGTTAAAGCGACTAAGTAAACATAATAAAAATCTACGCAGCTTTACTATGCTGTATATCTTTACGTGGAACTATGTGTGGGTTCGATCATCTAGTATTCCGCTTGTTCTTCTTGTATTGTCATTGTTCACCTTGTATTTCTCTTGTCCACCTTGTATTGTCATTGTTCACCTTGCATTCCCTTGTTCACCATGTATTCTCTCTGTACTAGTTGTCGTCCCCTTGTTACCTGGCATTCCCCTTCTTCATCTTGTAGGCTATTCTCCTTGTTCTCCTGATATTCTTCTTGTTCTCGTTGTCTCCCCCTTGCTCACATTATATTTCCCTTGTTCTCCTTCCTTTCTCTGTTCACCTTTTATTCCCCCTTTACCCCTCTCATTCTCCTTGAATTCTCTCGTTTGTATTCTCTCTGTACTAGTTGTCTTCCCCTTGTTCTCCTTATATTTCCTTTGTTCACCTTATATTCCCCTTTTTACCTGATATTCCCATTGTTCACCTTGTAGGGTATTCTCCTTGTTTTCCTGATATTCCTCTTGTTCTCGTTGTATTCCCCTTGCTCACGTTGAATTACCCTTGTTCTCCTTCCTTTCTCTGTTCACCTTTTATTCCCTCTTTACCCCTTACATTCTCCTTGTTCTCCTTGAATTTTCTCGTTTGTATTCTCTCTGTACTACTTGTCTTCCCCTTGTTTTCCTTCTTGCCTCTTGTTCAGCTTATATTCCTCCTGTACTCCTTGTATTCCCCTTGTTCTTCTTAATTTCCCCAAGTTTTTTGTCCCTGTATTACTTGTATTCCTTTTGTTTTCCTTGTCTTCCTTTTGTTCTCATTGTCTTCCCCTTGTTCACTTGTATTCCTCTTGTTCACCTTATATTCTCCCTGTATTCCTTGTATTCCCCTTGTTCTCCTTAATTTCCCCATGTTTTTTGTCCCTGTATTACTTGTCTTCCCTTTGTTTTCCTTGTCTTCCTTTTGTTCTCATTGTCTTCCCCTTGTTCACTTGTATTCCTCTTGTTCACCTTATATTCTCCCTGTATTCCTTGTATTTCCCTTGTTCTCCTTAATTTCCCCATGTTTTTTGTCCCTGTATTACTTGTCTTCCCTTTGTTGTCCTTGTCTTCCTTTTGTTCTCATTGTCTTCCCCTTGTTCACTTGTATTCCTCTTGTTCACCTTATATTTCCCCTGTACTCCTTGTATTCCCCTTGTTCTTCTTAATTTCCCCATTTTTTGTCCCTGTATTACTTGTCTTCCCTTTGTTTTCCTTTTTGCCTCTTGTTCACCTTATATTCCTCCTGTACTCCTTGTATTCCCCTTGTTCTCCTTAATTTCCCCATGTTTTTTGTCCCTGTATTACTTGTCTTCCCTTTGTTTTCCTTGTCTTCCTTTTGTTCTCATTGTCTTCCCCTTGTTCATTTCTCTTCCTCTTGTTCACCTTATATTCCCCCTGTACTCCTTGTATTCCCCTTGTTCTTCTTAATTTCCCCAAGTTTTTTGTCCCTGTATTACTTGTCTTCCCTTTGTTTTCCTTGTCTTCCTTTTGTTCTCATTGTTTTCCCCTTGTTCATTTGTCTTCCTCTTGTTCACCTTATATTCCCCCTGTACTCCTTGTATTCCCCTTGTTCTCCTTAATTTTCCCATGTTTTTTTGTCCCTGTATTACTTGTCTTCCCTTTGTTTTCCTTATCTTCTTTTTGTTCTCATTGTCTTCCCCTTGTATTCCTCTTGTTATTTACTCCCTGTATTCCCCTAGTTCTACTTAAATTCCTCCTGGTTGCATTCTCCCTGTACTATTTGTCTTTCCATTATTCTCCTTGTCGTCACCTTGTTCTCCTTGTATTTCCGTTGTTGATGATATAATAATCCCCTTTTTCTCCTTATGTGTTTATTGTTCTCCTTGTATCTTCCCTTTTCTTCGTGTATTCCTCTTGTTATCATTGTATTCTACTTGTTCTCTTTGTATTGGGCCTACCCTTGTTCTTTTGTATCCCCTTGTTTTCCTTGCATTTCCCTTGTTCTTGTTATTGTCTCCTGTTTTATTTTATTTATGTTTTTATTTTGCTAATAATTGTAACATAAAATATAATATAAACAGATAAAACTTTAGCTCAGCCCTGAAAGAGTAGAACTCATGCTCAGGGACGAATTCCAGAATTTAAATTAAGAAGTATACAATACAATTTGTCTTATGTCTACTACACAATAAGAATATATAAATTTAAATTTACAATTTTTCAATTTTTATAAAATTCATACATAACTTTTTTAATTTGATACTAGAACTATTAGAATTGGCAAGATGAGGATATTTAAATATACATTTGTTTTATATCCTTACTACTATGATTAAATACTGTAGCAGTGTTGCATTTTGATTCAAACAATCTTAAAGAATTCATACCTTTTGTTTCATAACTATGAGAATACAATATAATAAATTTGTCTGATTTTAAGAACATTAAAGTCTAAAAAGAATTTTTAAAATGGAAAATCAATGGGTTTATGAAGACATACTTTAATAAATTATTTTCTTCTGTAATAAATAAAGTGGATTAAAATTGGTTTTAAATAAGCTATTCCATCCTATAATTCCATACATAATAAATTACTGACTGAAATAAAGTTAAGTATATTGTGCGTAATAAACTTATTAGGTTTGGAAGTAAATCCCGAAAAGACAAAGTATATGATTATGTCTCGTGACCAGAATATTGTACGAAATGGAAATATAAAAATTGGAAATTTATCTTTTGAAGAGGTGGAGAAGTTCAAATATCTGGGAGCAACAGTAACAAATATAAATGGTACTCAGGAGAAAATTAAACACAGAATAAATATGGGAAATGCCTGTTATTATTCGGTTGAGAAACTTTTATCATCCACTCTGCTGTCGAAAAATCTGAAAGTCAGAATTTATAAAACAGTTATATTACCGTTGTTCTTTATGGTTGTGAAACTTGGACTCTCACTTTGAGAGAGGAACAGAGACTACGGGTGTTTGAGAATAAGATTCTTAGGAAAATATTTGGGGCTAAGAGGGATGAAGTTACAGGAGAATAGAGAAAGTTACACAACACAGAACTGCACGCATTATATTCTTCACCTGACATAATTAGGAACTTTAAATCCAGACGTTTAAGATGGGCAGGGCATGTAGCACGTATGGGCGAATCCAGAAATGCATATAGAGTGTTAGTTGGGAGGCCAGAGGGAAAAACACCTTTAGGGGGGCCGAGACGTAGATGGTAAGATAATATTAAAATGGATTTGAGGGAGGTGGGATATGATGATAGAGACTGGATTAACCTTGCTCAGGATAGGGACCAATGGCGGGCTTATGTGAGGGCGGCAATGAACCTCCGGGTTTCTTAAAAGCCAGTAAGTAAGTAAGTAAACTTATTGACAAGTAATTCCTCAATAAAACAAAATAATATATTATTTTACGTAATTTATTACAGAGTTAATTAATGTGTTGGTTCCATTTTAAATTAATGTCGAAAATTATGCCTAAATATTTAACTTCAGAGGACTCCTTAATAATTAATCGGACGTTTACATTGTATAAGGCAACAATCAGAGTTATGTAATTTAATACTTATAAATTAGATATAGGAAGTTTCTTACATTTTTCAAATAATGAGAATGTTGTCCTTATAGCGGCAAGACGAGGTTGCATTTTTACGTGACAGCCAATTCCCAACTTATCCCCCACACCTAGCGAGGAGAAAGTCTTAGCTCTATGTCGAAAAGAAATGACTTAGCCACATATTGGTTAGTAGTCATTCAGACTTACGCGATTGAGCTGTTACCTGTATTTAGAACGAAGACAACAGTAGAGTAAGGGAGGGTATTGTCGGATACCATTTTGATGTTTCAAAATAAAGGTAATTGAAAAAAGTTAGAACTGGAATTACTTAGTATTATAATAACCTCTTGGGGTTCCTGCAGATTGTACATAAGTATTAGGTAATTTACATAATATGTAATTGCTGTATAACTTGCAAAGACAAAACAGAAATAATATCATCATTGACAGAATGGGAAGCTAATGTCGGATACATTAGACATTATTATGTAAGAGGTATTGATAATGCATTTAAAATAATATATTGCATATCAGAAACTAATTACAATAGTATTCTGTTTAGCCAACTGATATGCAAGCCTTTTAACATCATTTCTGGTTCATCCAAAATATTTTCTTTCTATCATTAACACATAGTCAACTAGCTTCTCTTCAAGTGAAGCTGGGAGTATTGGTTTTCGTCCAAGTTTCGATTCAACGGCTTTGATGGACTCAGAGTTGGACCGTACATAATCAAATAATGTTGATCGAGGTACATTGAATCTTTTGGAAGCAGCAAGATAGCCCATTCTTTTCTCCCGTACTGCGACAATGGCATTTACCATATCTTCAGACTTCCATTTTTTTAGACTGAATCTCTTTTTTCTTTTACTTTAGGCATAAAAAAATATCAGAAGAAGAAACAATTCGTTACTTCATAATATTCGATTCATTAGAAAATTAATTGCTTACATTTATTAAAAATACCCATGAGTAAAAATGTAGTGGTTTGTTATAGAAAACATATAAATGGGTTTAAGGCAGCTTTTATGTAGCGAGCAGTATTGAAAGACAGCCGACAATGCCCTCGGCTAGTATCCGACATTGCCCTCGGCTAGTATCCGACATTGGCCGACTCTTTACAAACAGTAAAACAAGCCAGCTGCATGAAACATGTTGTCGATAGCATTTCTGCAATTAGAGAATTAAGAAGCCTTATCTATTGTATATCAAACAGTGCATACCATGTTGTGTAAATATAAGAATAACTTGTAACGAATAAATCACATTAGTTACCCTCAAAAAGTTTCTTTTTGGCAGAAGCGTTGAAAACACGCTATTCACACACAGTGAAGCACTCAACTGTAATGGCTATTCATGCAGATGTTCATCTACTTGTAGAGAACTTAATGCATTATTTTCACATCAGATTGCACCATTCGATGGAAAAGAAATATGTTATCCGAGATTATCCGACATTACCAGACCTATCTGACAATCCCCTCCTTTACTCTAATATAATATTGTAAGTTTGTAGTTTTTTGACAGTGAACAGCGGGAAAAGGGATTTTGAAATATTTGCGTGGGGAAGGTTATGGCTTGTCATGCCTTTAACGCGTAAGCCAGGATGTCTCTAAAATGAGAAATAAATTTCACTTACATAACATCACATGACGATTTCCTTTCTGTTGACATTGATCGTCCATCTCCACTTCTAATGTATAATGCACGTCGTTTGGATTATTTTAATTTATGGTCGCTTACTCACCGAGGAAGATGCCGATTAAGATCTTGAGTCGAGGCTCGAAAACATCTTAAAGGAAGTTTAGGGTAGGCCTACAGCTTCGCTTCGAAATTACTTTCATTTTTCGAACTGTACATGCAAATGAAACGTCCGCTTCCTAGCAACAGTTTACAATGCTTGTACTCTATGCTCTATTGTCCTCATTTCAGGAAGATGAACGTCTGTGTGTCTTGAAGTTCTTGAAAAGCCATTCAGCTCCTCGTTTCCTAAATTATCATACCTATTCTCTTTCCATTTTTCCAGCCCCATTTCCTCTCTGACTTCGACATTAATAACAGTGACACAGATTCCTACATACGTTACAAATGACTGTAGGAAGTATTTGTCTGCTGTCGTCAAGGTTATCCAGGCTTTCGTAGTAAGAATTACTTAAAAAGAATCGACCTACAAAAGTACTAAATGAAGCTGTAAACAAAGAGATAATGCTAAAAAATTCTGCGCAGAATCAATGATACACCTGCACATAGAATACATCATCGATTTCCGGAATCAGATTACAGCTGTGTTGGTTTGAATGTTTTATTTTATTTTTTTTTTCGATTTAAAAATGAAGAGTAAAGGTCTATAATTAATTATTAAAGAAACATGTTTTAATTGAATGGGTTATTTATGAAAGGGCCTAAGTCATTATTTTATGAAAATGAGTTTGTAATGTAATAACTGTTCTTTTGGTGTAGATGCATCGATTTAAATATGAAGAGGACTAAGTTTAACACTCTAATGCTTAGTAGAATTTATGATACAATTTTTATTTCAGCCTTAACTTCAAAATTTTGGTCTGTAAGCAGTTTTTCTTACATTGTTAACAATTTAGTATTCAAGACTTAGGCCCTTTCATAAATAACCCATTCAATTAATGTAGGACACGGAATGTAATAATTGAGGAGCTTGTTATCAAAGTTGGACATCTCCACTTTTGCTTTTTTTACAAGAGAGGCGAAAAATTTGATCCTTGGAAACCAATGTCATCGTTATACGTACATTTTTTTTTAAACATTCTCCTGAGTTATATAAATATTTTTCAGTCTCAAATGTGATTAAAATTAATATTCAGGTCGAAATTTAAGTTTAAAAAGTGGAGTTGTCCATCTCTGAAACTAAGTCTTGGAGCTGTCTGTTTTTGAAACCAAACGAAGCCATAATTAAAGTGAAATTGTCTACTTTTGAATCTAAGTCTCTTCTAACTCGGTTTCAAAGCAAATTTACGTAAAACAACGTGTATTCATCCACAAACCGATTATATAAACAATCAGCCATGTTGGATTCGCGATGCGTGATGGGAAAAGGTGGTACGAATGTGGGCTTCTCATTGGTTAATGAAGGAACTGTCCTAATTTGTAACCAAGCCACAATGGAGTTGTCTACATTTTGATTCTGAGTGCTATTTTCGCTCTGTTCTGTCCGTTTTTGAACCTAAACATTTCCAGAATCGCATTCAGCATACAAAATTCTATGAGAAACAATCAATATTTCGAAATCGCAAAAAATGGAGTTGTCTTTGATACTATGGTCCTCAATTATTGTCTTTCCATATGAAACCACATTCCGAAATTAGTGCCAGCTCACAACAAATTTTCCTTTATGGTTCACTCAAGATGTATATCATACGTATCTGTCATTACTTTAATGTTTCAGAACTCGCGATTACAAATCAAACGAGTGGGCGCAGAGATCTGTAGCTGATTTGTTGTTACAAATATTGGCATTTTTCTGAGGGTAGATTTTATTCCATTCACAGAACTGAAACCACGTTCACACGCAGCTGTAGACACTGACACTGTTGCAACAAAATTTACCTGTATTTCTCAAATTACAATTACAATTTCTATACGCTATTCTGTTGTTTCTACAAATAATTTTCTTAAGTTTTGAGTTATCGAACATAATGACAATAATACATTAAGGATTTCAAGACAGGCGTGACTGTCCTACGTTATCACGAAAATTAAATTTTTTATCTTAGTCACACCTTTTTATCTTAATCTGCCTTGTGGTAAGCATGAATGATGTTTGCTTAACTGCAGAAGGCTGCAATTATAAGATTACATTCGACACTATATAGATTTAAAAGTTCGCAGTTGAACTTAAACCTTGAATATCTCCGGAACTGTTTAATGTTGATAAGTAGGGGGCGGATGTTGATGAAAAGTCAGCTTCTTATTTTTCACATTAGGACGATGCCTATTAATATAGAAATCCTTTCTATGTTGATATTAACGTAAAAAAATAATTTATTATATTGCATTTTTTGCATTTTTGACGTTTTTGAACTAATAGGTCATTTTTATTTTTCGGCATTTTTTAGTAATTTGTAATACTTTCAAGAACTTTTAGATCATTTGGAATGCACTTTACTTTCTTTTTTATCGATATGTCTGTTGAATCGTTTTCTAACCAAATAGGTCCGTAGTAATTACCCACTGAATAAGTGAATAACAGTGAAGTTTGAGTTTTATAGTTTGGAACAGACTCTAAAGTCCATCCCTCATTCCACTGAAGGCTTCACTTTACACAATGGAAGTAATATAAAATGCTTGACAGAAGCTTAGTTTAAGTGAGGACTTTGACCGCTACTGTTCTTTTGTTGGTACGAGGGTGTCTTTAGAATTTATGTTTGGAAGGGGGGAAACTTTCAACATGTCCTGGACAGGACGTTGTGTCCTAACATGGTTAGGAAGGGATGTCTACTGTAGTAGACAGTATTTTTAACACAAAAATTGCAAGAATGCACGCTGCTCCCACAATTTGTTTTGTCATTCACACTCCCTCATCTGAAAAAGACCTGGTAACAAAAGTGAAGCACGAAAGGAGGAGGAGACGGAGAATGAAGGCACTGATATGGACCACCCCTAATTGAAACACATTGTAAACCCTCATTAAAATCTATAGTTTTCCCCTGGAACATTCACTTTGTTGCATGCTCTTTTCCTTTATCTTAGCCAAATTCCAGGAAGTTGCCTCCTCTCTCCGAGATTTGCAGGGCAGTCAATGAAACAAGGTGACTGATTTTTAAGAAGTTGTGGTGCGAGTAGGATGAATAATATTTAAATGCCATTTTCTTTTAATTCTATGTCATTTTCCCATTAGTTTAAGGGCATATTAATGATCATTTTAAGTGATTTTTAGGTCATCAACATCCGCCCTCTATTGATAGGTCATGTCAGATATAAAATTCTTTAAATGTGCAGCGTGCCTTCTCTCTGGCTGCAGGAGGACCAAACCTTTTTCACAAAGTTTGGTCTTCGGTTCCTTAATTTCCATATATCTAACCACTATCATGCTAACTAAATCCATCCGTTCTTCCTTGCAATTAACTCTTTTATATTATTCTTATCCTCATAAAATGTTATTTTCTCCATTATTAATAATTAACGACCATAACTTAATTAAACGACTATAAAGTTCTTGTCTGGCGCGTATACAGTGTTTTCTCTTTCTCCATGATGTGTATATCCACACAGGTTGCTTTGAATCTGTTGACTGCAAAGGGACGAACATCTTTTCACGTTGCTTTTGTTGCAGTGCCGGACTTCGCCAAAGTGAAGAGATGGACGTCTTACGAAGTGAACAAGTTCATCTTCGTGTGGTACCACGCAGAAGGAGAGGAGCCCAACTGGCGACCATCTCCTATCCCCCAGATCGAGAGCGGGGAGTGGAAGTACAGGGGACGCAACGAATTTCTCATCAACTCACATATTGAGGTGAGAATAACAGAAATATCTTTCAGAGAATATAATGATAGAAGGCACATATTCCAGAATATAAAATAATAAAATCCAAGCATTTTTATGTTATTTGTCTACTTTTTATCAACTGCGCAGCTCGCTAGCGTTGCTCGAATTGCTGATAAAAAGTCAGAGGTTTCCTCTTTTAACGCCACGAAGGCTATATGAAGCATGGACGAAACTCGATGCTTTCATGATCTCAGCACTAGAATGAGGTGGGTGGTCGCTCCCCGAGCGCCTTTCGCCCCAGGAAAAACCCGTACTCAATTTGACATGAGGCTATTCTCCTTATCTTTCCCTTGTTTTCTTAATATTCCCATTGTTCTACTTGTATTCTCCTTGTAATCCGTACCTTTCCCTTGCTATCCTTGTTTTCCCTCGTTCTCCTTGTTCTGCTTGTATTCCACTTGTTCTCATTATATTCGACTTGTTCTCCTTCTCTTCTCCTTGTTTTTCTTGTATTCTTCTTGTTCTCCTTGTCTTCCCCCTTTACTCTTTGCAATCCCCTAGTCCTCCTTGTTTCTCTTGTTCACCTTGTATTTCTATTGTTCTCCTTGCCTTCCCTTTATTGCCCTTGTGTTCACTTGTTCTTCTTCTCTCCACTTATTCTCATTGTCTGCCCCTTGTTCTTGTACCCCTTGTTATTCTTGCCTTCCCCTTCTTCCCCTTGTGTTCCTATTGTTCTCCTTGTGTTCCCCTTGTTCTCCTTATTTCCCCTTATTCTCTTTATATTCCCCTTATTCTCCTTGTCTTCCTTTAATTCTCCTTATTTTCCCCTGTTTTCCTTGTCTTCTCCTTGTTCTCCCCTTACTCTCCTTGTGTTCCCCTTTCTTTTTCCTTGTCTTTCCCCTGTTCTCCTTGTGTTCCCATCGTTATACAGAGTGATTCAGTGATTATGTTACAAACTCTTAGGGATGATAAAGGATACAATTATGAACAACTTTCATATAGGAATCTATGTCCGGAAGCATTCTGTTTGGTAGCTACAAGCCTAGATATATTCAAAGATAAACCACACATGTTGGGCCACTTATACAGTGTTCATAGATTTGATAAGAAACATAAAAAATTTTATATTACAGTTATATGAACACTAATAACACTATTTATTAGTGTTCATATAACTGTAATATAAATTTTTTTACGTTTCTTAAGCCTAGATATGTTAGTCAGTGTAACCAGCTAGAATCGAACTCAAGGCCATCCTTTCAAAATTTTATTGCAGACAACGCGTTCCTGCAAACATGGTATAAGCTAGTTGGCATCGTAAATGATATTTGACTGATTAAATCTTGCAACTTTCCTCGTAACTTGCTGATATGCATTTCATTTATGGAAGAGCAAAAGACAATGGGAGGAAAGTTGCAAGGTTAAATGAGTCAAAATATCATTTACGATGCCAACTATATTATACCATGTTTATGAGAAATCATCAACGTTTGCAGAACAGGTTGTCTGCAACAAAACTTCAGAAGGATGGCCTTGAGTTCGATTCTAGCTGGTTACACTGACTAACATATCTAGGCTTGTAACTACCAAACACAATGTTTCCGGACATTTGTTACTATATGAAAGTTGTTCATAATTGTCTCCTCTATCATCTCTAAGAGTTTGTAACATAGTCACTGAATCACTCTGTAGTTGTCTTCCCCTTGTTCTCCTTTTCTTCTCCTTGTTCTCCTTGTCTTCTCCTACCCCTGTCTTCCTCTTTTACTCCTAGTATTCCCCTAGTTCTCCTTGTTCCCCTTGTTCTCTTTGTACTCCCATCGTTCTCTTTGTCTTTTCCTTGTTCCTCCGTATTCCCTTGTTCTTGATGTCCCCTTGCATTCTCTTGTTCTCCTTGTAGGCCTATTCCCCTTGTTCTTCTTGTTTTCTTTTTGTTCTCCTTGTATTCCCCTTGTATTGTAGCGACGAGAAGTGTTACATTTTTATGTGACAGTCAAGTTCCAAGTAACCCCCTCCCAGATCTAGTGAGGAGAAAGACATAAGCCTATTTCTAGGTTAAAATATATCCACTACACGAGATTGAACCCTGGACCTTCCAGTCCACAGCCACTTTCATTATCAACAGGGCTACACGGCCGCAGAAATTAGTCCCAGCTACATGCTATTTTGATGATACCGGGTATTCGTCGTAAACTTACCTGACGTTTGCCTTAAATTTGAAAAACATACCTAATTATAAAAAGACTCATCAGACGATCAGCCCAAGCTCGGATTCTATGCATGTTCTTATATAAATTACTCAGTTATCTGATAATTATTATTACTTAATTATTTTTCACACAAAGAACTACGTTGTCTGAGTCATTGCGTAGTAGGCTGTTATGAGAGCAGATTTGCTGTGACGTATAACGGATCTTCGTTGTATCGAAACTCGCCCCTTCATTTTGACGCGGCTGTCTTGATAGAAAAATGGAGCAATCTGGCCTTGTTTACTATTGCAGCATCACACGCCATCAATCACGGATGTGTGATGCGAAGGCAGGTAGACAGATAGACTGACGAATGGGGTGCGCGGGAGCCCCAAGGGCAGACGTCGGTCGCATTAGTTTGCCCGCGCCGATATTTCAAAGCACTGAGGTCGTATAGGTCGCCTCACGTCCGTGCATGAGTGATGTAAGTCTCAGGAAACTGTTCCCTTGACAGCTAATGTATTAAAAACCATTCTCTGTCAAAATGAGAGATGATGATGATGATGATGATGATGATGATGATGATGATGATGATGATGATGATGATGATGATGATGATGGAAAGAGTATTACCTACACAGAATGCTACAGCTTTCCAGATGCACAACATCATAAACTGTTTTTCCGCCACATAAATTGAAATTAATTTCTATCAACTGTAGATATTGTAATTGAAGACATAACTTTACAAACGGGCTTTGTGCCAGTTTTTCAAATGTAATTTTCTTCAATCTATCAGTTATTCATAGATTTCAAAAAGACATATGACTCGGTTAAGAGAGAAGTTTTATATGATATTCTTATTGAATTTGGTATTCCCAAGAAGCTAGTTCGATTAATTAAAATGTGTCTCAGTGAAACATACAGCAGAGTCCGTACAGGCCACCTTCTGTCTGATGCTTTTCCAATTCACTGCGGGCTAAAGCAAGGAGATGCACTATTACCTTTACTTTTTAACTTTGCTCTAGAATATGCTATTAGGAAAGTCCAGGATAACAGACAAGTTTTGAATTGAACGGGTTACATTAGCTGCTTGTCTATGCGGATGACGTGAATATGTTAGGAGAAGATCCACAAACTATTAGGGAAAAAACGGGAATTTTACTTGAAGCCAGTAAAGAAATAGGTTTGGAAGTAAATTCCGAAAAGACAAAGAATGTATATGATTATGTCTCGTGACCAGAATATTGTACGAAATGAAAATATAAAAATTGGAAATTTATTCTTTGAAGATGTGGAAAAATTCAAATATCTTGGAGCAACAGTAACAAATATAAAAGCCACTCGGGAGGAAATTAAACGCAGAATAAATATGGGAAATGCCTATTATTATTCGGTTGAGAAGCTTTTATCATCCAGTCTGCTGTAAAAAAATCTGAAAGTTAGAATTTATAAAACAGTCATATTACCGGTTGTTCTTTATGGTTGTGAAACTTGGACTCTCACTTTAAAACAGGAACATAGGTTAAGGGTGTTTGAGAATAAGGTGCTTAGGAAAATATTTGAGAGGGATGAAGTTACAGGAGAATGGAGAAAGTTGCACAACGCAGAACTGCACGCATTGTATTCTTCACCTGACATAATTAGGAACATTAAATCCAGACGTTTGAGATGGGCAGGGCATGTAGCACGTATGGGCGAATCCAGAAATGCATATGGAGTGTTGGTTGAAAGGCCAGAGGAAAAAAGATCTTTGGGAAGGCCGAGACGTAGATGGGAGGATAATATTAAAATGGATTTGAGGGAGGTGGGGTGTGATGATAGAGACTGGATTAATCTTGCTCAGGATAGGAACCGATGGCGGGCTTATGTGAGGGCGGCAATGAACCTCCGGGTTCGTTAAAAGTCAGTAGGTTATTATTATTATTATTATTATTATTATTATTATTATTATTATTATTATTATTATTATTATTATTATTATTATTGTGTGTAAGTTGTTAGATTAAAATTAATCGTATCAATATGTTTACAAGAAACCCCAAATAATATGAGTTGCAGCAATCTACCTCGTATCTGTATGATCAAGAATAGAATTGACTGAATGAATGAAAGTCACGGAGAGGATGTGACGTCTGGCAATGCACTGCATTAACATAATATGATATGCAGACATTACCTACCACAAGGCGAGTATTGCACACTCAAAAGCACATAGTATTACGTATTCAAATCGCGAACAAATAACTCGGTGTCATGAAGGAGACATATTCTTTCTCAATATGGAGTTTATGCGATTTGTTGCAGTTCAGTTCCTTGTCATACCACGAATAATATTTCTCTTATTGTGGTTAGTATCTTTTATCCATAACTGTAATTCCAAATAATGATTAACTTTCATTTTCTGCACAGTACGTAAACAACATTCTACCGTGATTCCTTAAAGTAGTATAATATCTAACTTCAATTATAAATGTATCCCTCATCGTAGCTGCGTGGTCAAAGGCGTCATGCCTGGACTGGCGTTTCGAAATGCGCGCTCGTGTGGGTCCTCATGGAGAAGAAATTTTCTCATGAAATTTGGGCCAGTGTATGGGATCGTTGCTGATCTAACATTCGTTCATTCATTCATAGTGTTCTGCCCAGGTCTTTCACTGCCAATCCAGCATTCTACAGTCTTTTCTGTTTTCTATCTTCTCTCAACATCGTGATGAATTCGGGGAACTACAGTGAGTAGCGAAATTCAGTTTCGTAAGTCAGCTACAACAATTGGGGAAGGGGTATCGTGCTAACCACTCATTACTCCTGAAATGGTTGGATGATCGTTAAGTCTGCTGAGGAATATGGGCGTGAGACCAGCAGTAAACTGCTTGGTCTTGATCCTCTATTATTATTATTATTATTATTATTATTATTATTATTATTATTATTATTATTATTATTATTATTATTATTATTATTATAAGTGTTTGATCGTCAACAATTTGCTGATTTCACGTATTTGGGTTATTACACTAATTATAGATCTAACAATAACAGAACGTGCTTATAAAACTAAACAGATTCGCAGGTACAATTCAACGTACCTTGAAACATGAAGTATAGTACGATTATTTAGTCCTGACAGTCGCCGACAATGTGCGCCTGGGTCAGGCGAGTCCATTAAGTTATGTCAAGGGGTGTTCGGGTTAGTCAGTCGGTTGCATTCAGAGCGCTCGGATGTCACGCGTGCGGTAGTGCGGTGTGTTTCCAGTACAGTTAAGCTGTACTACATTTCTTTACTGACCGCTCGCTCTTACCTCTATTCCGGAGCTGTCCCCACTACTCTTATTACTTTCCCTCTTTCGCGTTGCCGAGCTGTCAGGACTAAATAATCGGTCTGTAAGAAGAGAGACTTTATGAAAACAGTATTAAAATTACTCTGTAGAGAAGGAATGGAAGTAGTAAAAATAATAGGAATAGAAAGAGTAGTAGAAACAGGAGAAGTAGTAGAATAGCTAATATTAGTGCTTTATTTAAGGATATTTTCAAATACAGAGGTTATTCTGTGTCAATTCTACATGTGTGTGAAATGACCGACAAATTTTGTCTAGAACTGTCTGTCAGATACAGCGTTCTTTTGCATAATGTGAATCCGTCACACGTGCCTCAAACTTTATGTACGTCCTAAAGAAAAACCTGCTAAGGGTTCTATCGCCCTTTAAAATCCATTACTCTCGAACAGGTTTGAACTCGCGATCTAAGGATCAAATGGCCAACATGGTAACCTGGACGAATAGAAGTTTGTATTTTACAGTATTTGGAAGTGGTTTTGTTCATACCGACTATTCAAGCTGTGTGGACAAACTTCATTATTACTACAGCCCGGAAGTTAAGCAAAATGCCTTTTTTAAACTGAGTATATGTCTGAAAGACCTATTAGAGATAATCACGTTTCCACACATTTGGGAGCGATAGGCCCAATTTTTATTTTGCCTTTTTTGCCTATTTTAGCTCCCGTTGCATAATATAAGGTTCCATGCCTTTTTTAGCCTTTTTACGTCTTCATTCTGCATTTTCTATATTTTTAATGCATTTAAAATAAACCGCACATAGATTATATAAAAAACAAAAAAGAACGGTTGTACAAATTAAAAATATATATTCACCTCACACAAATATTTGCTTAGAATCTTATTCTCCAGCAATACATGTTTCAAGAAGCCGTAAACTTTTCTCCCCTACCGATTCCATCCTTTATGTCACTTAACAAAGATGTTTGAACAGTATAACCCTCAGTGCTCAGGTTACTTCGGGGTTTACCAGCGAAAGAAAGGGGATGAGAGAAGTATTAAAAGCAAGTCTCCAGGTCCCGTTACTCTTGTCGCTTGCACGCTTGAAGTCTCTAATCCCTTCTCACATCCCTCTTTTTTGAGATAATACACAGTCGGTTTTTCCCGATCTCTGATAGAAAGTAGCGACAGTCCTTCTTAAATAAGTTGTTTTAAGTTTGCTCCAATCACTTCAGTAGGATTAGAAAGATCTCTTTCCACCATGAAAAACGTTCTCTCTGACAGGCGGCTCACTATGACAGTTCACAACTTAAAATAACATCTTGTTGTGACATATAACCAAGGAAAGTGAGTACCATATGGGATAGTTTATTAAGTATTTGTCTATTTTTTTTGTCTGTTTCCATGAATAATACATGCCTATTTCACTGCATATTTTTACTGTTTTTAGCAGTGGCGTAGCGTCAATGTAAGCTAAAAAGCTCAGCTTCCCCAGTTAATAATAATTTCATAATAAACCTTCAGTCTATGGACGAAATTATTTATTAATTTTAATAGAATTTATATTTACGCGTTAAATATTGTGATGCGGCAGCTCTGGATGATTTGTGATGCAACAGTAAACAAGAAGCCTGCACACACCAGCTTCCAAGCAGACTGGTTTTTTACATTCATTCTTCTGTGTAACCACCCCGCAGATTTTCCATCCCTTTCTAACTAAACTATCCTGGTCGCAAGGCTAGCAAGAAGCTAGCTTTGACATTGAAAATAAGTAGTTTCCGAGTTATCCCTTTTCGTCAGTTGTGTTCAGTTGAAGTGTTAGTGTGCATTGTGGCTGATATAATAAATAATGAGTGAAATAACAGTTCCTGACACCAATTTACTTGAATTTTTTAGGACAATTCTATTATCAAGACTGACTTACGAACAAAAGTGTGATCTAAAAAACAAATGACCGACTCCCTTGCTGTCAACGAAGGACACAACCAAAAGACAGACGCATACTTACGTACTGTATCTATTGACCGTTAATATTGTGATTTCTCTATGACAGGGAGTGAGCTAATGTTATAGATATACGTGTCTATTTGTTAGAGATATTTGTAAACCGTGAAATCATATTTTACTACGTACCATTTGAGGTCGTGCCTTATTGGTGTTACTTACGAGGTTCCAACCAATCTTCGACTGCTGACTTGACATTGACTACTATTTATTTTAAGACTATATTTTTATAATACGTTTTCTCATATTGCATGAAAGACAACTTGAATTAGCTTCCCCTACTCAAAATTTCATGCTACGCCACTGGTTTTTAGTACCTATATGCCTGCCTATTTTAATCAAAATAAATGCCTAAACATCCGGGCTATAATTATTAGCCTCGAACTCTGTTTGCAGGAGATTCCGGAGAACGGAGGAGATGTGGCTCACCTGAACGCCATCCACGCGCCGAACGTGATGGCCGGCAGCGATCTGCGGTTCATCGAGAGGCTGGTGTTCAGCTTCGCCCGCCATGTATGGAGTGCACAGTGGCAACCCTGCGCAGATGCACCGTACCAGGCCACCATGCACTTGCACCACGAAGTGCGTCTCTTCAACAAAGTCCCCGTCGTCAACATGGACGTCCGCGCTGAGCAGGTACCGTTATTGGAAGAAGCAACGATGGACCGGAGCGGCATTCTGGTTATTTCCATTCCGTCTCATAAGAAGTGGCTATGGTCCATTCCGGTACATTTTAATTTGGGCGTTAATTAGATAGATATGTCCGTTAATCATTATGCAAAATAACTGTATGACAATATTTTTTTGCTTGCATTGCTTAAGTTTATTTTGGAAATTATTACGGATGTGTGAATTTTACTCAATCGATTTTTTCGATTGATCGAACTAATTACCGTTCTTGAATTCCGTCTATTTGAATTTGTTAAAAGGATTAACATTTCCGAAGACCGTGTCTGAAATTGTTATATTAATTGATGTGTTTATAAATATTTCAACATGAGCATAGGCGGAGTTATGGGGGGTTGTCCCCCAAACTTGTCTGAACTCTTATTTTATAAACGTTAGGAAACATTGAATTCAAAAGATCTTTTTTTGCTTAAATTGGCGAATTAATATCTTCAGATCATGTGTCTGGACTAGGCCTATAATAGTTATTTTACATTTCTGAATGTACAAGAATTCCTATACCTCATTTGAGGAAAGGAAGCACTGTAATGTTTCTTTTGTAACAGCCTGTACTCATGTGTTAGAAGTCTACAGGTGTTCAGGCCGCCACTTGGAGAAATATGAATTACATGCTGCAGAATAATGCAGAAAAAAGAAAAGTAATCCCGGTATAATGTGTAAACTTAAAGACGAGATTAGATAAAATAATTAGAGTTTACATTTCATATGATATCTTCAGGAAAGCTTAGTATAAAAGAGTTTCTGTTAGCACTGTTACGTAGTTTTATTGATGTACAGTATATGCGTTGACGAATTTTTTTATCGTACAGTCTCTTTGTGGTTTATCTGACCTTGTCTACACATTGTTCTTAGACATGTAATATAAACTATTAAACTATTCTGTATGAGAAAGAAAAAGAGAGGGATTGTTTTAAATTATGCCCCATTATAATTTGTAGTAGATCTACAGTTCAAGCCCTATACAATTCGGTCCGAAACATCGCGGATATGGATGTAACATTGTAAGAAACATGCCCTCCGAAAATACCTTTATTAAATGATCATATTCCGATATATTGTACTGTACTACGGTCAAGCTACAACGGGAGGAGGAGGTAAATGATCTCCCCCGTAACCCCGTTATATGGGGATTCTATGGTTTTGCTTTGCCACCCCCAAGGAAAGATTCTCTCTCTCCGCCTATGGACATGAGTAATACGTTGGCTATTCGAATGCTTCTCTGAGCGATGTTTAAAATAATCAGCAGCCACAGTCAAGAAGATCACATTCCTTCCGCTCGTCTTCTCCTGAAGGCTTATGAAATTTTACCCATCTCGATGTTTTGAAAGAGAATATTGTTGGTGTTGAATAGCAACCTCGTATGTCAAAATAGAACTTCACTTGATTGCTATTACAGGAACTTTCTCGAATCTTCGGCAAACATATCTTAAGTCAAGGGATGAATATGAAGATTACAAGGAGATGAAAGATCGGTAGAGCGGAGAAAAATTCTCTCCGGCAGGGCGGGATTCGAACCCGGGTTTTCAGCACTACGTGCTGACGCTCTATCCACTAAGCCACACCAGATTCCATTCTGATGCCGGTTTGAATCCTCTCAGTTTAAGCTCCACCTCTTAGTTTCCCTTCAGTGGCCAACCCTCATGCACTGTGTCACAGATGTGTGACAGTGGCACAATGTCCAACACACTATGTGCAGAGGTGCACTCACTACGAGTGACTAAGTGGCCGGGATCCGACGGAGTGAGCGCCGTCTTAAATCACTAAGTGATTATTACGCATATCAAATTATAGCGATGTATCGAAGTACATATGATATTTCCATGAAGGAATTCTGTGTTATCATAAGATGAAGGATCGGTGGAGTAGAGGAAAAATTCTCTCCGGCACCGGGATTCGAACCCGGGTTTTCAGCTCTATGTGCTGACGCTCTTTCCACTAAGCCACACCGGATTTCAATTCCGATGCCGGATTGAATCCTCTCGCTATAATATCACAAGGAGAAATTTAAATATCGTTTTATGTGAGATATTGGATAGTTTTCAAGGTATTCAAATGTTTTTCCATTCTCCTGTAAAATTGAATTTTTTAGCATTCGAGGTTGCTGTTTAACGCTATCGATAAGGTAAAAATAAGTATAAAACAAATTACATGTTATGCAATAACATTTACTCATTATTTGATTACTTACTTGTACTAGTTCAGACTTTTTTTTAATCAGCAATTGCAGCTTAGTCATTTGGTTTTAAGGTATTCAACAACTTGATGCGTTTCTTATTGCTTCGAGCACAATCAGATGGTCCAGTGATATACGTACTACAGATATTAAAACACTTTAAGGATGCAATGTCACTGTCTTCTGTTGTCACAGTTTTTAATGCTTAGGTTCAGGATTAATTTTACCATTTGTGATACTGTCCTCATTTCCTTGTATTCTTTACGAATGTTGTGATTATTGACTGCGTAAACCCGTATCTTTTAGCCACTGCTTCAATACCCTCCAAAATCACTAAATGTAGCTAATTGAATCTCTAGACTGATTAGTTTTCGTGTTACACCTGCCATTATTAACAAGTAACATTTGAATGTGAAAGACACCAGTATCAGGAACTATAAAGACAACTCATGTTAGGGTCACGCTCCCTTGAAGCAGGTACAGTGCGCCAGGGAAGTCTTTCCGCACTGGAGACAGCAGAATGTATGTGCTGGACTAGATCATATATATAAAACAGATAGCTCATCCCTATGTTAAAATCGGTTGCACTTTGAAGAGAACAACCACCAAGATCACCACCCGTCCGCCATAAACGAACACGAGATGGCAGTACAGTCGCTAATGCAATTCAAATGGGAGTTATGGCGTGACTCCTTATGTAACAACTAGATGGCAGCATAGTAAACCTGACAAAAGTTGTTACCGTCAAAGCTTATAAGGAACTGCAGTTATGTTGGTAGTAGCTGGATCTTACGCTAGGAACAAAACGTAAACTGTATACTCACTACAATCATAACAGATGCTGGAAGTGTTTTCCTCGTTCTTGAAGGCACAGTTTGACTCTTTTACACTAATTTGCAAACTCTTTCACTAATTTTTCTTGCGTAATCGACTGCACATAATGAATTATATTCTGCTTAAGTTCATTGATTGCTTTAG
This sequence comes from Periplaneta americana, assembly GCA_025594305.2. Classification (NCBI taxonomy): domain Eukaryota; kingdom Metazoa; phylum Arthropoda; class Insecta; order Blattodea; family Blattidae; genus Periplaneta; species Periplaneta americana. The sequence continues at coordinate 40,030,692 of JAJSOF020000003.1, read as the reverse complement.
GATCATTACCATATACCGCAGATTTTGCCGCACCCCATGAGTAATGATTTCGTAATCACTTTCTTTTAATTCATGAACCACTGTAATTTTATAGGGGTACAATTGAAACTCGCTTCTTACAGCCTTATGTGCTGTCCACTTAAGAGATTCCGGTCTCTTGTGCTAATTTTCGCGTTGATTTTGTAGGACTCCGCAACATTATATCCGAGATTTCATCAAGTTTTTCTGTCGTTAAAATTGTAGGCCTGCCACTTCTTGGTACATCGAGAACTGACCCGGTTCCACGTAATTTTTTATCAAATCACGTACAGTATCGTGATTTGGAATTAGGAAAATGCATACGAAATTTCTGTTTTACATTTTCCGTAACTTATCACCTTCGCGAAAAACGTTTTCCACCAAAAACGCTCTTTCTTCGCCAGTTGTCTTTAGCCATCACAATTAGACTGCAGTACACCCCGTCTGCCCTCAGCTGATACCGTTAGCTAAGCAATCACCACTCAAGGATGTGGCAATGATCCAGACCGGCTGATGCTACCAACATAATTGCAGTCGCGAGCGCATACAGTCCGCTGTCTCCAGTGCGGAGAGACTTTCCTCACGCACTGTAGATTTCTATTGTAGCACACTCCTTGCACAGAATGCCAAGATCGGTCAACAAAAGTATTAAAGGGGGTAAACGAAATAACAGAAAACATCTTTAAGAAGGCGAAACCAAGCGAAAAGTGAAATGATACTGAACATGAAAACCAATTGAATTTAATAAATATAATGTTTTTATCGTTCCATCGGATCGGGGTTTCTATAAAATTTGACGATAAAATATATTGAAACTATAGGAAATTCGCCTGGACCAACCAAATTTATCGTTGCAACCGGGTTTATCGTTACATTGGTTTTCGTTATATGGAGGTTTGACTATATTCATAACACTTTGAAGTTCGAAGTGACTTGAGAATGCTCTTATATTTTGAAAGTGGCTTTTGTAATGTTACTTCTTGGACAAAATTGTTGATTGAGCCGCATTGTTTCAGATTGGCCCTGCCTACGTGGAACTGCACCTAAAATCTTCATTTGGAACCATGACGATACTGCAGACAGTAACGCCTGTGGAGCCCCTTTTGCAGAAGTTGGTGCACCGCATTTACTGCCCTCCACTCCTCTCACTTTTCGCCACATTCACTTTGTACGCCGAGTCCATCATGGTAGGTAGATTGCATAACATTATCTGTAATATTTAAGTATCTGTTTCCGTGGTTCAATAGAGAGACGTTAAAGCAAATGCGTTCATTATGTAACTGAAGCGATTAGAATTCTTATTAATATATATTTCTTTACGAATATGAAAAAACCATTGTTATATTACAGATTTACGTGAATGAAAATCCGTTTCCTTTGAGCTTATTGAATTTTATATGTTTGAAATTTATTAAATTTCTACTGATAGAGAATTCAAAATGTCCAACTTCATGAATCCGGTCGAATTCACCTGCTTTTATCGGTACATTGACGTTCGATAATGATCGATAATTTCTTCGTGTAAGTGAGTCTTCTTTAGTTATTACTTTTGTGAATAGATGGCGAAGATAGAAGTCAGTGTTGTCAATAGTACATAAATATACCCGCATTATAGAATTCAAAATTTCATCTTTTTCTATTGATTGTAAACAATATAGCAAACAGTCGCTGAATTATGATAATCATTTAATTTATACTTAATTTACATCAGCATTTTCCCCAACACTTTTCTACCCATACTCCCATACTTATTGAGAAATAGCGGAACTATTTCGAAGTTTGTCAGTTTGTTATAATCTAGAGTCGGAATTTCAGACACTAAAAGTTAATATTGTTACTCGCTATAGTATATAAATGTAGAAGCCATGCCCCCACTCTTTTTAGATATCATTCTTGTCATTCAGTATTTTCCCTTTGGTACAGTTAACGGTCTTCAAGCCTCTTAACTACCACTTACAAATTAGCGAATGATTTACAAGATTCATTGTCCAGTCTTTGTGACTCTATTCTCTATTATTATGTACAGTATCGGACTCTTGTGAATTAGGCTTAAAAGCTCTCCTCATGGACATCACATCTTTTCATCTACACTCAGTACCATTCTTAACTTTTACTGCTTAAAGTTCCGGGCTCTTGTTATATCTTTGGTTTTGATTTGTCACGTGGTTAAAAAGTACGCTTACACAATCAGAAAATTAACTTCAGCCAGCCAAAGCTGTTGATTACAGATGTCGTTTTTGTGTTATTGAACGTAATATTTGATTATTTGAGTATTTTATTGCGGTATTTCATCTAATTATGTAAAACTGTTGAATTTATACAGTATCATAAGCGCTCCTTTAGCTCCTATCAGAAAACGGTCCTTATATAATTATATTTTAAGAATGCTCGTATGTAGCCGTGTAGGCCTACCATGCATAACGACATTTCATAGTGGCTAGAGCCATTGTTTAAAATAGATATTATTATTATTATTATTATTATTATTATTATTACTTATGAATTCGTATTTAATTGTAGCCCTGATTAAGTGGAAGAGAAGGCCTCAAGGCATTAATTCTGCCAGGTAAAATAAAATAAAGTATCGATAAATGAAATGTTTTCTGTAATTGACAGGTTGAACGTGATATTATGGTATGGAATCACAAGAAATACATCGACAAACCTCTTCTCGTGAAAGAAGACCATTCTATTCGTAGACATCGACGTTGGTACAGCCAGTTTTACTCAGAAAACAGCCCTCAGTTCAGCTTCCAGAAAGATAATATGGACTGGTAGACTCTCTACCGACTTGTTTAAACACAGGTGAGTATTAAAATGCAATTAATTTGTTATACACTGAACGATTTCTCTCCCATTTTATAAAAGGAGTCACTATTTTGACCAAACTTTGCAGTTTTATTAATTTAATTTATGTTTCTCATCCACGAAAAATACTTATAATTGTTAATATCAGGAATCTTATTTTAAATAGGTGTAAAGTTCGATGGCTTAGATGATTTTTTACTTCTTTATTTTATATTAAAATGGCAAAACTGTTTCTCATATCGATGGTGTTGAACAGCAACATCGTATGTTAAAATATTCAATTTTACAGAAGAGCGAGAAAACATTTTAATATCTTGATAATAAACAAATATCTCACATAAGAAGTTTAAATATATTCTTGTGAAGTTTATATCCATGCCTGGACATGAGATGTGTTTGCAGAAGCTTCGGAAATACTTTTTTATAGGAATAAAGTGAAACGTCATTTTGTTCATTGACATACGAGGTTGCTGTTGAACACCGTCGATATTATGTAACAGAGAATGTGTAGGCCTATCATTTTAGCAACCGCATTATCTATGTTTTTAATGATATTGCACAGATATACAGGGTGATTCACAACTAATGACCCGTGCTTTAGGAATCAGTTCTACAGGCCATTTTGAGCATAAAATGTCATATGAACATGGGTCCGATTATCATAAGTTTAAAAGTTATTCGTAAAAATCCAAACGTCACACTGTGAATCAGGCTTGGAGTTGCTTGAATCATAATACAAACATTAGAACGTAAACTAAACGGAGGCTTGCGCTGTGACGTGAAGTACGGGGTGAAGGGGAAGATAGGTGTGGTAATTATCATCTGTGCTTGTCAAGGACAGCCATGATGAGGTATGGAACGCTAAGCGTCATACACATCCATGCGGCCAATGCTTTGAAATGAAAGGAGGGAGATTTGAAAATTCTGCTTCCAAAAAGAGATATGTTTATTTTATTATTTATACAGTATTTTGAATTAATATTTATGTGTATTTTTTGTGAATAATTCTTAGTTCTCCTCAAACCCACTGCTAATTTCGTAGGATTCAATCAGCTATAACTCTGTAATGGTTGATTATCAGATCCATATTCATATGAAATTTTATGATCAAAATGCCCCATAGAACTGATTCCTAAAACGCGGGTCATTAGTTGTGGATCAACCTGTATTGCTCAAAATAATTAGAGGATCATTAGGCCTATATCTTTATTTCATATTTCTCATGTTTCTTTTTTTATTGTTTTCTGTGTCTTCTTCATTTCATTGTAATTGTTTTGAGTGACAAGTCCACACCAGTGACGTAACAGTTAGCACGTCTGGCCGCGAAACCACGTGGCCCGGGTTCGATTCCCGGTCAGGGCAAATTACCTGGTTGAGGTTTTTTCCAGGGTTTTCCCTCAACCCAATATGAGCAAATGCTGAGTAACTTTTGGTGCTGGACCTCGGACTCATTTCACTGGCATTATCGCCTTCATCTCATTCAGATGCTAAATAACCTAAGATGTTGATAAAGCGTCGTAATATAACCTAGGTATTTGAGTGACAATCTCAAATACGGGATACCTGGCAACCCTAATTGTGATCTGTGTTCTATTTTTCAGATCTTGTTTGATAACTGCTATCAGCAAGGCTCATTTCTGAGGTGTGAATTATGCAGCTGAATGTGTTGGTGAAAAAGTGTGCAATGGGCTGAATTTTGCTGACATCCAGATTTGAAAGCTGGTAACATTTTAGTACGTTGAGTCCTTACAGCACGATAAAGCAACACAAACAGACTGTTTCAGTGGCTGTGACTCATTTCCATTTTACTGCTCCTGTGTCTATGGTTACTCAAGCTGACTAGGAAATGCTCAAGTTCCCAGCTGTGTGGGACGAACACAAACTTCTGTCCAATCCTTATATCAGTGTAGTTTTAAGAAATAGGATAAAAATGCAGTATTTCTCAATATTCTACCCCATTGAAGCATATGCTACTGCTGATTTTTATATAATGCAGCTTCGATTACTGTCTTTATTTCGTTCTACAAAAAAAGAAGGTTATTGAATGATAATGATCGATTAATTCAATAATTTAGACCCTGTAACATATACGTTTTCATTGTGTAGCTCTAGTACAAACAATGGCTGATAAACCAAACGTGTATTGGTGCTAACGCATAGTAGAAATGTCTGTCCAAGCCAAAAACCGTATTAGATAATAAAAAAAAAATGACGTCACTGACTGATCTGCGATGGGTTGAAAGCCAGAGCCAATATATGTTATAAAATATAATCCCGTAAATATTTCATTATAACCAAGTTCACACATATTACATCAGTTCAAATCAGTACAATGTAATTAACCATTATTACAGAAAAATATTGGAGTGCAAGAGGTCAAATGACTTTATTGTCAAATGCCTGGCATTAGAAAACAACAACCATTATTACAGATTAAAAGAAACCTAATGTACCTATACATTAATGTGTAGGCCCTACTTGATTTTTTTCTGTTTACCAAGGCGTAGTGATACATTAGTATGGTTCTTGGCACCTATACATTAATGTGTGCTTGATTTTTTCTGTTTACCAAGGCGTAGTGATACCACGGTCTAATATATACAGTCACGAAGCTCAATACGTAGTAAATATGAGTCCATAGATAGTTGCTAACCACTAGGATCGCTACTATCGCCTCATTACAGACAATGCGAAATAGTACCGGCACAGTCTATTGTTCCTAGTACCCTCAACAACTCAAACTTCGTGACTGTATATGCTAGACTGTGGTGATACATTAGTATGGTTCTTGGCTTAATAGATAATAGCTTTGTCTAAATATAATTTATTTTCTCTTCTGTTACGGATATGCGAAGCTCTTATGAGGCTTTCTGAGGCTTAGTCTACCCAAAAAATTTAAGTTACTAGATATAATAACAGTATAAGTTCGTAATAACGATGTACCATAACACTTGATTTCACTCTGATCCTACTACATACAGTCAGCTCTGGATATAGTGAACTCGGTTATAATGAACATTCAGCTATAGTGAACGTAAATTGTTGGTTCTGACATTAAAAAGTACATTAATATTTCCGTTTATAGTGAACCCTTACTTCAGTTATAGTGAACTTAAAACTAGAACGTCCCCAAGAAAATGTAATTTCAAAATGGCCAAAATGGTAATTTAGGAAACCCTTTCTCCTATAAACTTCCAAGAATATGTTCAGAACAAAATCTCAAACCTTCTACTCTTTAAGTGCACTGAAACACAAAGGATTTGTTCAGCTTCCTGGACAGTTTGAAACATGTTAAAGAGAATAGTGTACGCAGTGAGGGATAAAGGAAGGATTAGTTCTGACTCCTTTAAAAGAGGTTATTAGAAGAATAGGAAGAAAAAGTGTTTTCTTTTGTAAGAGGAAGTGGAATGATGACCAGTGGATAAATACAAGAAGGATTAGAGTATAATGGCCCTCAACCCTTCTTCCCGCATCTTTGTAAAAGTGAACCCAGGGAAATTCCAAGGCTGAATACACAGTAGCATATTACCTCTAGTGAGGTGAAGTGCGAAATCGGCCAGTGTCTACTACCTACATAGCTAGATTAGATTCAAGTTTCGGACTGTGAACATGGATGTCAAAGCGTAAAGTGTTTAAGTTGGAAAATAAAGCGAACATTAGCACTGATGTTTAACGTGGTCTGTCCCAAACGGGCATTAATACTGTATGAATAGCAACGTCAGTAGAATAAAAACAGACATTTCGGTTTTAGTGAACTTTGGATATAGTGAACAAAATATGCTGGTCTGTAGAGGTTCACTTTAACCAGAGCGGACTGTATTAAATTCACTGTTGGCAGTCATTCCGCTGCGAGAGGGTTCTGTCAAAAATAAGGGCAAAATTTCCTCTGCAAGGGGTCGTGGCAGTGCACAGTACTGAGTATCAGTATGTAATTCTTGAAGGATACTTAAAGACTGAATTCGGTCGTCAAATTTTGAATGAATATTCTTAAAACAAAGAATTATTAAATTCATTCATAGTGTTCTGCCCAAGGGCAGGTCTTTTACTGCAAACCCAGCTTTCTCCAATCTTTCCTATTTTCTGCCTTCCTCTTTGTCTCTGCATATGATCCATATATCTTAATGTCATCTATCATGTGATATCTTCTTCTGCTCTGAACTCTTCTCCCATTCACCATTCTTTCCAGTGCATCCTTGAGTAGGCAGTTTCTCTCCTTCCTCTTTGTCTCCTCATATGATCCATGTATCTTAATATTGTCTTCATCTTATATCTTCTTCTGCCCTGACCTCTTCTCCCGTTTACCATTCCTTCCAATGCATCCTTCAGTAGGCAGCCAGTGACCCAACCAATTCCTTTTACTCTTCCTGATCAGTTTTAGCTTCATTCTTTCTTCATCCCCTCTTTCCAACACAGCTTTATTTCTTATTCTGTCTGTCCATTTCACATGTTCCATTCTTCGGTATATCCACATTTCAAATGCTTCTATTTGCTTCTCTTCACTTCGTCGTAATGTCCATGTTTCTGCTTCATACAATGCCACACTCCACACAAAGCACTTCACTAGTCTCTTCCTCAGTTCTTTCTCCAGAGGTCCGCAGAAGATGCTCCTTTTAAAAGCTTCCTTGGCTATTGCTATCCTCCTTTTTACAATTATTTAATGAGGAAACATTTTTAAAACATTTTTTTTTACCTTCATCCACCCTTACGACACAGCCTAGGACTTCTAAAAGTGGAAATATGTTTATAGTACTTCAGTAGGGGTAAATGATTGAGAAATACTGCAATATGATAAGATAATAGAACTGAATTATGTTGAATATCAATGTAGTATTTGTTATTCTTGTTTTATTGTAAAAAAGTCATGTTAATCCCATTGGGACTTAGTTTTTAACGAACATATCACAAGTCTATACCATGCTAAGATGGCAACTGCAACTGTGAGGTGTTTGTGACATTATAAATTCCTCAATGTAAGTGCATTGATATTCCACTCTGTACTTAGTTTACAAAACGGTTGAGGTATCACCTGATTTCAGAAATGGAAAAACAGAACACATGTCCGAAATGCTGGTTATTTTACCACAGTTAATAAATGTTATACATGTGCATTACACAGACCACAGACACTTATTTGATAAACATTATATAATAACTAAATGCAGACAATGATTACTACTGACATATTACACAGCAGTTTACAAGTATTTTTCATTTGAACGACCATTGCGAGCATTTTTTTAATCTGCAAATACCTTTTGGTAAAAATCAGTACATGTTTCATTATAATTGAAATACGTGAACAATTAATGCTTCATCAGATTAACTGAGCTTTCGTTTCTTTCATCTCTCCATTTGATGTTCATTAGAGAAAAAATGTTCCAGTAAAAAGCTTTGGAGGAGAGAATACTAAGTATGAATTTAACTAGGACTAAGATATTGCTTAATTTTGTTCCAATTAACAAATCTACAACATATACCCACCTATCTGATACAGACATTGAAGTCATTTTCTCCTTTAAACTTGAACCTGTATCCCCAGAAAACAAACTGGAAATTACAATCAATTCTGAGTACAGGTCATCTGCTTTTAAGTTGTCTATAAGTTCTTGTGATTCAACCAATTGTAATATTTTCTGAAATTCCGGTGAATCTTTCAGTGATATGCAATCCATCATACTGAAGTCAAACCATTTGTTTAAGTAGTTCACACATACTTGATACACATTTTCAAATTTTTTAATATACATTTCATCTTCATTACGAAATAATTCCCCCAATTTACTTAATGTTTGATTAACTCTATAGCCAAAAAAAAAAAAAAAAAAAAAAAAAAACATTCTCTTATCCGGTATTCTGAGACTTTAGGTCCTTCATAACGTAAAATACATCAGAAATTGCTAGCTCATTCTTTTCTAAATTTAGCAGAGCTGTGGAATAATTCTACTATATGCAAAGAAAAATTAAGATGCAACTCTACAATCAATTTCTGTTTTTCTAAGTCTGCCCGTAACAAGTGCTTCTTAATGAAATCGGGGCAGTCATAAAAACTGGCAAAGTAAGACATTATAGCACTAAGATTTTGTACGAGTCTCTCAATATCACATCAAAGGATGCTAAAGTTCGTTACCAAAGAGCTGGGCATTTTAAAATTTGTGCGAAATTGAATATCTTGTCCAGTAAACAAAAAATGAAATACTTAGCATTCTGCTAAAGTTATAACAACACGGAACAAAATAAGGAAAAATAGAAATGTTCCGGGTAAAATGGAATGTCTGGCAACCCTACAAATAATATCACCCACCCTACTTGTGGAAATTAGAAAACCCACCCTTTTTGTCTCCCTATTTTGTAGTGAATGGTGAAGTTTTAACATAAATGTGCTTTAAAGCTGAAATATAGATTGTACAACATTAATGGAACAGTAATACAGTGATAGTTGATCCTACATGCAATGAGACTAATATTAGGATAAATTTGAGCAAAGGTATTTTGGTCACTGTCAGAGATCGAGCTCCATTCACTTTCATAAGAGGCTATTTTGTAGCTAGTCAAGATTACAGTTGAAACAGTAAACGTAATATGAGAGGTAAGTTTTATTTTGTGCTCCCGAAGATAAAAATTAAAGAGAGAAAAAAATAATAATGTTGCATTTTATTTCCTTCCTGTAGTATGAAGTCGTAAGTTTTTAATATTTCATAAAACTTCTTGGAGGATTAAAGGAATTATATCCTGTAGTTTTAATTACACTAATAAGAGCTTAAAAAAGGAAACTTTACCGTTTTTCGTAGCAAAAAGGAAACTTTACAGTTTTTCGTAGCTCCCATTTTAAGGTGCCATATTCTATTCTGGTGTCCATGAGCAATAATGTATCCAGATGTTATCATAAGGAGAAGAGAGAGGCATAACAACCAGATGTGAAGTTCTTTTAGATCTGTTTGCTTTTTGTATACTGAAATCCCTTGGAAAAATAAGTAAAAAAAATTACAATTTTTACTGAGAACCATTTATCTAATTCTCCTCTTTCTTTAATACTGAATACTTCCACCCCCAGGAGGGGCTTTAACATGTGAAATTTACAAAAAAAAATTAAATCATGCATACAAAAAAGAATTTCAGTAACTCATTTTTATTAAAACTTGTCAAGGTATAATACATTAATTAAAATATGACGAATTTTTTTAATTCTTTGTGTACATTATAGCATGAATCTGGATACATGACAAAGTATACTTTTAACTGACTCGAAATAATAATCTTGCCTATAACATACCTGTATAAAAAACGGTCAGTTGATTCTAATAAAAAAAAACTACAAAAAATTACACAATTTACTACGTCCTAAAGAATTAATTTTGTTATGCATAGTTACACGTGTGAAAATAGCTGACTACATCTCAATAAGAATTCTTCGCAAAAATTAGAATTGTGTAAACTGCTTTCCATATTTCAGATATTTTTATTCTGATCTAAGTCCTTTAGATATATTGTTGAACATCTCCCTGTTAAAAATCATTTATTGTACACAGGATCTTAAATGATAGACATAAAAAGAATTCCCTCCTCGTTAAGAGCTCGTTAAGATAATACGACATAGTTTTAAGTGGTACTCATAAAACCTCACAGTTTCAGATCCATATCCATCAGATACATTTCACTATGACGCATCAAAACTTTTTTTTACTTGTTCCTATTTTTTTTTTTTTAGATAATATTGTTGAATGTAGCTTACTAGATAAACTATTAACCTGACTTGTTAATTTCAAGGAAGGTGTAGTACGTTAATTTTTTATATTCTATAACTACTAACATGTATATAGTTTAAAATAACATGTTGACATTTGAGCATTGTTCTCAAAGGACTTAATTTGTAAATATAAGGAGGCCAATTGCCGTAAAGAATCAGTGGTTGCTTGATACTAACACCATTGTTTTATTAGTTAAATATATGCTGGTGCGGTACTGATTATAAATTACATTGATGTAGATGATAGGTAGATCTTTGCTTGCAATTTCAGTCCAGCCTTTGTTCTTTTGTTTTGTAACCTTTTTATGTAAATTATTGTTATAAGTGTGTATGTTTGTGGTGCTGATATAGTATTTTTTTAACAGGTTGCTTTTCATGTTTTATTTGCATAAAGAGAATTTGGAAGTTGATATTACGTTCTTAAAAATGGTAAATAATAAAATTCATTATTCTTAATGTCATTTGGGAAAATCTTTAGAATTGATCGAGAAGTAGTTATGTCCTTCCTGTACAGAACTCTTCATGAGTGTAAGGCATGAACAAAAATTTCCCTCAAATGGGAATATAAGACTTTTCGTGTTCATAAGTATAAAACAATGGCGCAATGAAATTATTCAATGAAAATAATGCTGTACATTCATTGTTACAAAAGACAGAAATGGTAATTGTGAAGAATACAGTACGCAGACATAGGAATTTACATATTAACATAGTACAACAATGGAATAGATTGAAACGTGATTTTTGTACAGTGTTTCAAGGATTGTGTACCGGTGATACTTATCATTGCCATATGACAACACCTTTATTATCAGCTAACAGATCACAAAGCACTGAATTAATCTCCAACCAAAGTTCACTGATTAATATAATAACATAGGAAAAGTACGTACCAGTAGTAATTTGACATTGTTAATTGTTGCTAATTTACCTTTGAAACTCAGTAACAATTGTAAGAACTGTCGTCGTAACATACAAAAGGTTTCTGTAATGGCCGACTTACACGATGAATGTTTGAAAGTGTTCTATTTTGTGATCCTAGATAGCGTGCATTGTTATTTTATGAACAGAAAGTGATTAGCGGAAGAACTGGCATAAGCAATATTACTGTCCGACATCGTAACTCGAATCCGGTGTGGCTTAGTGGATAAAGCATCAGCACGTGGAGCTGAAGACCCAGGTTCGAATCCTTGTGCCAGAGAGAATTTTTCTCTGTTTTACCCATTCTTCACCATATGGCATAACAGAACCTCAATGAATTCTAAAGAGTATTCCTAAACTCCTTATGACGTATTCTGTGTAGACTGTTTAATTACTAAGTCAGTATATAACAGACTTGTAGAAAATGACTATTCTATGGAAAGTTTTTAATCCTTGCTAGTAGATCTAATGGTGCAAGGTAAATTATTATAACATTCATAATTAATAGATCCTGAGACATTCTTTTCTACAGTATATTCTATACGAAAGAATGCAGTACAAATCTAAACACACAAAAAAGATTATGGGGAAAAAAATATATAGCCTATTGGACAGTTATCTTTACTAAATGACAAAAACCATGACTAAAGTATCTCATTTATTGTTCATGTGTAACTTAAAAGTACAATGTAGTTGTTAATTGTATCTTCGTTCTGTCCTTGTTTCATGAATGTTATTTAACATTTTTTTTTATAATCTTCTAATAAATTAATATGTATTTACTAGTAATTGTAATCAAGTTGTACTATAACGAAATTAGTTTAATATTACTGGTCTTACTGCTCAGCTCGATCATCTGTTAGACATGTTCCATTCGTTTCATTTTTTTTATTAATTTGATTTGTGAATTGTATTCCATGTAATACCGGTAGTGATCACTTTATAATGTAATTTACTTATACTACATATTCTGTAACAAGAACTTAGACTTTAAGTATATTATGCAGAAGAGAATGATTCCAAATAATAATGTTTTGTTACAAATCTCCGTGTACATAATATTAAATAAAGAATCTGTACTTTATTCTGTATAAGTTTCATGTATGCAACAATTCTGAAAGCTGTACCATTGTTTTACAATTTGATTTCATCCAATAGATATTGAGTGAGATGAATTATTGCAAAAAAAAAAAAAAAAAAAAACGAAATTTTGTATAGATAGGTTCAAAATAATATATTTCTTACAAAACTTGTAAGCATATTCATAATTTGAATAATAATAATAATAATAATAATAATAATAATAATAATAATAATAATAATAATAATAATAATACGGTATTCATAATTTTACTGAAAGTATTCAAGGCAAAGGATATATACTGGATATCGAAAGTCTTATTTTGAAAAGGATTTATTTAAAATTTCAAGTATGTTTGTCAGATCTCTTCTGCTTAAAGTCTCTTTCGATTTTATTCAAAAACCGTTATTGACTTGTAACAAAATGGAATGTGACTTCAAGTTTGAGAAATTTAACAAACTTTTCAAAATAAGGTTTCATGATTTAGCTGTCTTCAACACTCAATCATACACGTCCTTGCTGATGGTGTTTCATTTCCAAAAGCATTCTGAAGTCGTAGAATGCATTATTTTAGCGTGATTGACGATTTAAAATCATAAGAAATCATAGTCTGAAAGTCTTCTCGACTCAACCATTAATTTAATAGACTGTTAACTTCAAAAATATCTAGCAACTGAATTACAGGAAATATATATTTTGATTTGGGAACTGAATTGAATCGGTTATTTTTTAAACCTTATAAGTCAAGAATTGTGGGAAAATGAAAAAAACTGAATAATTAATCAATTTGCTTCTGAAAGTTAAATCTTCAGTGAACAAGTCACGGAAGCACGTCATTAACTTGTGTATAATATTAAATTTGCTGCCAGACAAGTTAAAATGCTCATGACTTACGCGATTTCAAAAACTAATGAACAATATCTTGTTATTATATTAAGAAAACCAATAAATTCAGACTCCATTTATAAAGTAACATATGAGGCATTCAGAGCTAAAGTGGATCAAGTCCATAAGACATAGTTTTGAGATAATAGGACTTAAAGTTAAATTGCTCTAGTGGATTATCTAATTTCACTAGCAATAATTTTATTGCTTCATTCTCAAATTCTAGATTTATAAAATATAAACAATTGTGGTTTTAATTGATATAACGCTTTGGTGACTTGATCCACTATGGCTCAGAACATCGTGAACAAATAATCTGAGCCAAAAGTGACTGGTGCCATCTACTGGCGAATGCTTGGAATTAAGACTTGATCATTACTACTCGGAAAAGATCCAACTTCAGATAATCAGAAAATGGATTAAACTAATTTATGAAAATTTGTGACTTGATCCACTTTAGCTCTGAACGCCTTATGTGTGTCTTTCAATAATTTGTTTACCTATATTATTCAAGTGTTGCAAATGTTCAAAATATTTAAATTATTAACAAGTTGTGCTGAGGCACATAAAAAAATTACATTTCATGAAACTACACAGAAAATGTTTTAGAAATGGAGATTCTCAGTTGCTCTACCTTCAGTTATGTCCCAATCTTCGAAAAACTTTGAATTTCCTCTTCATTAAGTAAATACCGGCAACCCTGAATTTTTTTTTTTCAAATTCTCGATTTTCTTTACATTTATTGGAAGACTATGCAAGTATGCTTTCTTTTCCTGGCATCACAATGTCTATCTTAATCTTGTTACCAGTACCCTGATACAAATTATTACCAGTATTTATTCCCTTTTTTCTTTTTAGAAAGTTAATTTATCTCACTGTCATCCACTGAAGACATGTTAGCTAGTGAAAAGAAATCAGAACGAATATTAGAATAAAATAAACAAAACTTGCTTTACTGTATAACTGACTCATGTTATCAACAGCTGACATAAGGAATGCACTCTATAGCAGAGAAATATACTCGTATAAGTTGAGAAACCCAGTTTGCCAACAGCTAACTACAGGGAAATCATTCTATATCTGTGAAACATGGTTACATTGAGAAACACCGTAAGTCCGTGACTTTTTTCACATAAAACGAAAATGACAAAATGAGTGATGTACAAATGCCTCAAACTAGGAAGCTGCCTGGAGAGGGGAAGTAGTAGAGCTAACTGAGGGGGCCCACCTAGGCTCCGATACCCAGGTATAGTCATATTATCTGAAAAGTTGACCTCTTGACAATGTATTCAAGATGTACCCTCCCTATGCAGCCCTCTCAACTGTTATTAGAACTGAGCTGTACAGTTCTAGTCCACAGTGCACAGCAGTAGGCGGACAGCGGTAGGGGAGAAGTGCTCTATGTGCCTGCGCGAACGAGACAGCTTGCTAGTTTGAGGCATCTGTATGAGGTTTTAAAAATAACCGATTCAATTGCATTTATTGTCTTCTGACAGTTAACTAAACAACAACTTCGAACAAAAGACAACTAATTTATTGCAATACATATTATCAGCTTGCATAAACTTTCATTGTGGCTCCCATATTGGCAAAGTTGACTTCTGATAGAAATGACTGATAAATTTTACATGGAGACTCCTCTTTCAGGGACAGACTTTTTTTATTTACCATGACGTGACTCTCAGTTTTACTACTGTTCCCAATTAAGCCTGCTAAGGATTTTAATGGTCCTCACCCAGGTTTAAATCCGTGAACCATAAATCTAATGGTTCATATTATAACTATTATATCAGTGAGAATATTGTAGAAACTTCTTGTGAAAGTTAGTTCACTTTTCCACTAAATCGTATATTTAAATTTCAAAGTTAAAAATAATATTCTTTTTATTGTGATCTATAATATTACAGATGTCGCCCAGTTTAATCGGCTAAATATTCAATGTTGTACAGCAGTGAATAGTGATCGCTGTGCAAATATTGGTAACAAGAACTTTACATAATTTCTTTTTCTATACAGTTTATATCAGACGCCAGAAAAACTTTTTCCCTATTCTACACTACATTACTTGCAGAATTAAGTATGTACCAGTTAGTGATGTTATATAATGAGTACAATTTTGTTAATAGTCAGAATAAAAGTAGTATGGTTATTGTAGTTTAATATGTCAGTAGTTTTAGAGCTCCTATTTACACATTTAAAACTGTTCAGCATGATTATATTTAGTCTCTTTACACTAGTTATTGCAATTCTCTGTATAGTTTTATAAAGATTTGAAGTTGTTTAAATGTAAGCATCAAAATATTAACAATATATTTTAATATAACAAAAGTTTCTTGTGTATACAATTTTTTAATAGAATAATAACTCTCCAATCTCCAAGATTTACATAATCCCTTCTCCAATTTACATTTAAGAATTCGTGTTTTTAATCATCCCTTCATGACGTACCATTAGCTGAGCAGAGAGAATTGACTTGATATCTCTGAAGTGTTGGAATTTTAGACAATTATACTAGCCAGAAACATAATTGAAGATGAAAAATTAAAAAAAAAAAAAATTATCTGCCCTATAATGAGGGTGCCCACAAGGTTCCAGAACAATGATAACAAACTTTTTACAGATTTGAAGACAATGTAGAGAACAAAGGAAAAAAAAATGATGATAATAAATAATAAATATTAAATATTGGCTTATTTAAAATTATTTAAAAACTAGATCTGTTCTTCGTAAAATTAAAAATGTAACATTTTTTAATATACAAAGAATATAAGCCTATTTTGCAATACTTATGTTGATCTCTTCTTAAACACACCACAAGTTAATGTTACCTTGCAAATCACGCTTTCAGGTATAACTCCCTGTAAAGTTAATTTGAATAATTTCGAGGGAAAAATTGTTCCAGGGCTGGGTATCGAACCCGGGACCTTTGGTTAAACGTACCAACGCTCTCCCATCTGAGCTACCTGGGAACTCTACCTGACACCGATCCAATTTTTCCCTCTATATCCACAGACCTCAAAGTGGGCTGACAGCCATCAAGCAACCAACATTGAGTGCACACTAACTCTGTGTGACTTAAATTGTGGTTTTCTGTTACGTATAGTGACGTGTATTATGTTAGTGTGCACTCAATGTTGGTTGCTTGACGGTTGTCAGCCCACTTTGAGGTCTGTGGATATACAGGGAAAAATTGGATTGGTGTCGGGTAGAGTTCCCGGGTAGCTCAGTTGGGAGAGCATTGGTACGTTTAACCTAAGGTCCCGGGTTCGATACCCGGCCCCGAAACAATTTTTCACTCAAAATTAATGTTACCTTATTCGCAGATTATACAATTAATATTGTTTTTAATAACATTCACAAAAATAATTTACAAATTAAAATTACCGAAACATCGGCAAAGTTAGAGGAATACAGCATTAACTAAAAATTAATGCAAATAAAACTGTTTATATGTATTTCAATCAACTTAGAACAAAACTATGTAACCCCATATAAAGGCTACTAAATAATACAGTAATAAAAGAAATACAGTCCACAAGACTTATTTGTATAGGCTGACTCCAATCTGACATGGAAAAGCCATACTGTCTAATATATTCCAGTCATTCACTTGCAGTAGCCTACCTATTCAAAAATAGTTTTTCTATGTTATAACATATTCTCTCTCTTCAGCGAGATTTGCATTAGGGCCTGCAGTGATTTTTCTATAAAGTTTCTTGAAATACTTATTTTCAAGTTTTTATTTTGTAGCTCCTTCAACATCTTCCCTATACTGGAATAATTTTCCTTTAGCTTTTTATCACGATATTCGGCTCTGTTCATACTGGGCCAAAAGTCACCACTCATTGTCTTTCGAATTGTTTGTTGATACATTGCTGAAGACGATCTCGGGCACTTAAACATACTTTTCCACACAGTTTCTTACTTACTTACTTACTTACTGGCTCTTAAGGAACCCAGAGGTTCATTGCCGCCATCACATAAGCCCACCATTGGTCCCTATCCTGAGCAAGATTAATCCAGTCTCTATCATCATATCCCACCTCCCTCAAATCCATTTTAATATTATCCTCCCATGTACGTCTCGGCCTCCCCAAAGATCTTATTCCCTCAGGCCTCCCAACTAACATTCTATATGCATTTCTGGATTCGCCCATATGTGCTACATGCCATGACCATCTTAAACGTCTGGATTTAATGTTCCTAATTATGTCACGTGAAGAAAACAATGCGTGCAGTTCTGTGTTGTGTAACTTTCTCCTTTCTCCTGTAACTTCATCCCTCTTAGCCCCAAATATTTTCCTAAGCACTTTATTCTCAAACATCCTTCACCTATGTCCCTCTCTCAAAGTGAGAGTCCAATTTTCACAACCATAAAGAACAACCGGTAATATAACTGTTTTATAAATTCTAACTTTCAGATTTTTCGACAGCAGACTGGATGCTGAAAGCTTCTCAACCGAATAATAATAGGCATTTCCCATATTTATTCTGTGTTTAATTTCCTCCCAAGCATCATTTATATATTTTGTTACTGTTGCTCCCAGATATTGAATTATTCTACGTCTTCAAAGGATAACTGGATAAAAACAAACATTTAATTTTTCAGACAGCTGTTTAGCTCTGTTGGTAGAGCAACTGCCTACGGACTGGAAGATCCCGAGTTCAATCCCAGGTGGTTACAGGGTTTTTCTTGTTGTCAAAACTTTCAGAACAACCTGAGGTTCGCTCAGTCTTCTATCATATTGAGTACCGGGCGATAAAAGGCGATTGTGCCTACTATATCACTTTATTCTAGTGCCTTTATGCCCCCCAACCGCTTCCATGAAGTGTAAAGAGGATGGATACCTTTTCATTTTATTATAAAGTTTTGCAACTGTGTCGGCATTGGTGGTATCTTTATTACCGAGCAAGCAAATTGCATCAGCACACATGTGGGTTTTAGTTTACAATATTTAACACCAGATTGCTCTTCCAATGCTATTACATTCAAGGGTAATAACTTTCTTCAATATGGCCTGATGTAAGACTGGGCTGTTATGAAAGGTATTTGTATTTTAATTTTTAAACATTATTATAGAAAGTAAAAGTTAAAACTTCACTCTAGGAGACTTAAGATTCCTTATTGAGTTATTCACAGTTCTTTGTAATTTCCATTGTATTGTACTTTTTGAGTTCAATTCCCTGACACTTGACAGCTTAACTGACACTTGGTGGTAGCTGATTTAGTTTAGTTATGCATGCAAGTGAATTATATGGGTTAGAAAGTTGCACATACGGTACGTAATATTCCAAGTACTGATGCCAAGGAGAGAGTGTCAGCTGGAAGTAGCGCTGACATTTATGTAATTGTTTCACTTTCATTTACAGTTACGAGAGCCTTGATGCGTTAATTTAAACAAGTGCATTTGTTGTATTTATAATGTGGAATGATTTTCATAAGATTAATCTCGTCGTAATGGTAGAAAAGTAATTAACACTTCAATGAAATGGCTATAGTTAAATAATAGTTTGTCAATTACCAATAAAATGTAAGTCTTATTGGGCAAAATAATTTGTTTTAAAAGTACCTAGATCTGTGCTTATAGCTTACACTTGCTATAATTTTTTAATTCTAAATCAGCGTTGAACATAACACATTCTGTATTGCTCTATAAGTGCAAACTGTTGCTAAATCCACGTTGACTGCCAATTATATTTTTATGGCCGGGTAGGTTTTGATCTTAGTTCATCATCCTCAGGAATATATGAAGGTATATTTGTATTTTTTCCATGAATAATATTTAATTTCATGGACTGTGTAGGCGTGATGAGTATGCTAAGTAGGAGGGACAATTATAATGTGAAAAACGGATGACTTTATTGAATTAATGCGGATTAAATTAAATAGGCCTAAGTTAAATTAGGCTGTGAATGCTAATTGTGTAAGAGAAAGAACGGAGCAAACGTTTAATTAAATTCTCTGCAATTTACATCTAGCTCTATTGTAATAGGAATTGAAGATCTCCTGTAACCGTAATATTGAGATATGGCTTCAATTTAAATAAAAAAACTTCATTCAGTATGTTTTGATCAGAGATACAATTGCTTCATCATTTTGTGAGCTTCCAATATCTAATTTTGCCTGTGAGATAAGCATCTCTCTTACCATTTTACTGTTACAACCCTGTGTCTTTGTCTAATGTTTTATGAACATTAATATATTCTGTAGTTTTGTCATTTCTGTTGTTTATAAAATGGCCCTATTTTTAGGTGATGGATTAGGCCTAAATTATTTATTTTTGAATGTTTACTTTTAGGTGCTTCTATTATTTAGTACTGGCTTACTTGCTTTCTCACTAGTGTCATATTTTAAAGTGATCATATTCGATTGTTTTGATCTTTTGCCATTTAACACTTTCTGCAAAGTTACAGTACAGTACCAAAATACACATTTATTTAATTGTTGCGTTACAAAGTTACAACTTTTATTTGAGTGACCATTTACTTACTATCATTATGCGAGTGTATAGTGTGAGACATTGGGCTGTTATCTATATTATAAATCTGTATCATGCTGAATATATTTGTTTGATCGTTGTTATATATATATATTGCGTATATTGTACAGGGCTTTCATTTCAAAATTTCCCAGTCTAATTAAATAACTAATTACTTAAATTGAATTCAATTTAAACAAAAAAAACACGTCAATTTAGATATTGAGGTTCCCTCTCAATATCTAAATTGACGTGTGAAACCGGGCTTAATTACATTTTAGATCCCCCCCCCCCCAGACACCCCCACTTTGAAATTTCAAATGACACCCCTGTATTGTTATACTTAAATATGAAAGAGCATTCAATTATTTGTAAACCTCATTCATTGTTTTCGCATCTTTTGTTTTCTATCGTCGCCTGACAGCCTGGATGGTTGTTATTGTTGATTAGAGCTAAAGAGAATAAAGCTACAAAAACGTATTGAGCATTTCATGTAATAGTTGTGTTTGTGTATTAAATTATTTCAAATGGTGTATACCCTTCAAGAGAGAACATAAATCATCCTCATTGATTAAATTTAGGAAATTACACAAAATAAATTATGTTTTCATCCTACAATCAACTGATAAAAAATACAGGTAGCCAGGCAACGATAGAAAACAAAAGATGCGAAAACAAATGCATGAGGTGTATAAACAATTTAATGCTATTTAATAGGCTATTTAAGTATAAGAATATAGAGGTGCCATTTGACATTTCAAAGTGGGGGTGGCTGTGGGTGAGGGGTGAAATTTAAAGTGGAATTAAGCCTGATTTCAGACTTCCCCCCCTCCCAATATCTAAATTGACGTGTTTCTTGTTTAAATTGAATTTAATTTAAATAATTAGTTATTTAGACTGGGAAGTTTTGAAATGAAAGCCCTGTATTACTATCTTTTTTTTTTTTTTTCATTTAGGAATGTGCCTAAATTACAAAACAGCTACAAACAATGCAGGGGGAAACTAGTGCACAGGTACTTCTGGTATTTTTGGATGTGAAAATCGTTGAGTTTATTATTATTTTATTTTTTAGTTGAAAATGTAAGGATTTTAAAGGGATATATTTGGAGAAGAAAAATTGTTGGAAAATATGGTAAATTACGTTTGAAATGAGAGGTGCGTCACAATGGAGGCGAATATGTTTCTAGTGAAAGAAGAAAACACAGGGATATGAAACACACGATACAATGTAATGTGAAGAACGCACAACTTGTGTTAATGGAATAAGCACTCAAAAATAGTGAAAGAGAACAAATAATGGGGGGGGGGGGAACATAGTTTTCGTAATGCGACTTCGTTTGTACATCCGCCATTCCAATAGCTCCTCACTGACCAGTACTGATAACGTCTCTAACAAAAAATCACCAGCCTTTGCACAACGCTAGAAAATCCTGAACTCATTTGCTGTCATCTTCATTTTTGCATAGACTGCCGGGATAGAGAGTCTTAATGTATTCTAAGCTTATAAATTTAAATTATGGTTTATTTAACGACGCTCGCAACTTCAGAGGTTATATCAGCGTCGCCGGTGTGCCAGAATTTTGTCCCACAGGAGTTCTTTTACATGCCAGTAAATCTGCTGACGTGAACCTGTCGCATTTAAACATATTTAAATGCCATCAACCTCGGCTGGGATCGAACCCGCATCCTTGAGCATAGAAGGCCAGCACTATACCAAGCTACCAAGGGCGACTGTATTCTAAGCTAAGCTAAGCAAAATAATAATAATAATAATAATAATAATAATAATAATAATAATAATAATAATAATCTTATCTCGAAGACTTTGATCATATAGTCTATTGACATTTTTGGTAATCTTTACAATGTGGTACCAAAGGAAGGCAGACAGCAAAAAGGGCACATTCTTAGACAATTTTTAGTATATGCAAGGCATACCAAAAATGTAAACTAATCTAATCTATCACAGATTCATATATGCAGGGCATAAAAAAAGCCGAAACTAACTTAATATAACCTGTCACAGATTCGTAAATGCACAGCATACCGAAAGCCGAAAGTAACCTAACCTGTCACGGATTCATATACTGTATGCAAGGCATATCAAAGGCGGGTATCATGATATTAACATTTATAGCTAATATAAAAAATTCAAGTGTATTATCGCCGCGCTCTCATGGTTAACATTCGGCAGGTCTTTGAAATTTAATTGTATTATTGTTTTCAATTTCTTAAGTCGCCGCTCCAATCACTCGCCTCAATTTCAATATTGCTACCAATAAGCTGCTTCCATTATTAAATGGCACGTACTTGTCTAATCCACGTGGACTAAAACCGAGGTTGCAATGTCTTGTGCTGAGGACGAACATTAAGGTATGTGATTAAAAATTATTATTAAAGAGTTATTATTAAGAGTTAAGAATGTCAACGTACTCTTATATGAAATAATAATAATAATAATAATAATAATAATAATAATAATAATAATAATAATAATAATAGCCATTTAACAATATAACAAACTTATTCTTATTCTTATGCTTATTCTTATCGAGGAAGTAGACGTGACAACGTGATTCTTAGAGTGAAACCTACAGAGCAACAATCGGTCGGTAAAATTATGTTTTAAAAGCACACCGCACGTTATTGTATGATGCCGACATGTTAACCATGAGAGCGCGGCGATAATACACCAGGATGAAGCTTTCGTAATGTCACCTATGTAGGTATGAGTGAGGAAAGAGCTGTAAAACAGTTGGTATATAAGCAGAACACAAAGGGCAGTACCTATTCGCTAGTTTAGCCTATATCTGTATTGTTAAGGTACGGAAAATATAACCACCACCACCATCATGAGAACATCATTAGCAGCAATAGTAGCACTACCACCATCAACTTCATCACTTCACGACTACCACCACCACCTCCTCACCTTCCTCAAAAACTAGTACTGGTACCACCATTACCTCTATCTCATAAACGGATGTACCAGGTTTTTTGGGGAGGGGGGGGCACTTTAAAATGATTTGAAATTCAAAAGTGGGTGGAGGGGGTAAAGGGCTGAATCACAAAATTAAATCAGCAGTGATTTTTAACTTCCCTCTCGAAAAATAAATCAACGTACTTTTCCTCAAAATCGGTTCCCTGCATGTCTACAATTATTCAAGGTGGGAAATTTTGAAAGATAATGAGATTTGGTACTTGGAATGTTACAAGTCTATATAGAACAGAAGGGGTAACATAGCTAGATATAGAATAGACTTTGTGGGAGTACAGGAGGTTAGGTTAGATGGGAATGGCATAACACAAATGGGAGATTACTTGTTGTATTATGGGGAAGGAAAGATAATCACCAATTAGTAAGTAAGGAAAGTTTTGAAATGAACACATGTTTTAACAATTAACATACAAATTATAGAGTTTTATTGTACACTATACATTTTACCAGTATACACCATCACTATAAACTAGTATGGCTAACGCAAAGTATTTCGTAATTTATTTTTATTTGACAACACGTAGTAGAATGAAATCTGTTATCGGCAGCAGCTGTAGCCTCCTCAGTTTATTTACTTTCGGAAAAATGTCTGACAGGAGTGATAGCCAAAACATACTTGATAATTGCATAAATGTTTAGCTCTTTTATTCAGTTATCTATTTGATACTATCGTGATGAATAGTGATGGAAGATACAAGAAATTACTTTATTTTACAGTTTGGTGAACTTTGCTGTTATATACATTTTAATTGAACTTACAAATTAAACGAAACCTTTAACTCTATTAAATATGGAGTATAATCTAAATTTAACAGAAGAAGTACTGAAATCAGAAGTAAACACTGAAATAATGAAACAATTGTCTTTAGAGACAATTAATATTAGGTACCCTCCACAAAACTGGCTTCATTTATACGCCGACGGATCCTTGATTTCCAGGAAACAAGGTGCTGTTGCAGGTGTTACGTACTGTCTCTTCTCACTTTACAGATCTTTTGGATATGGAACAACAAGTTTTGATAATCATTGCAATAAGTGAAAGTCTCAGGAATCTTCTATGCCACATCAATAAATTTAAAAATGCAGTTATATTGTCAGACTCCAAAGCAGCTATTCTAACAATAGTCTCTAGACACACACCTTCATCTCAAAAAGCCGAAATAACTAAAATGCTGTCTCAATTAATAACACTCAATAAAAGAATTGTATTCCAATGGATACCATCCCATTGTGGAATTCTGGGTAACGAGTATGCCGAAGCTTTGGCAAAGATGGGCAGCACTGCTATTTACAGACCTGTTACTAAATCTACGTATTACTCTGTGAAAAGATTTATTAAATCTACATAGACTTCAACAAACAAAATCTGATAATACAATCTCAAGGGAAAAAATGGAACTCTCTGCATCATAATCCACAGTTAATTCCCGATTTATCACGAAAATCGTCTGTAGCTGCATTTAGATTGACAACAGGCCATGACTGTTTGGCCAAACACTTGTATAGCGTTGGAATATATCAGTCCCCTAACTGTTCATTGTGCAACTCAAACCAAGAAATGGATTCGGAGCACCTCAAAATCTGTGCTTCAGTGGCTGGCCATGACAATACCTTTGAAAAATATTGGAGTGCAAGAGGTCAAATGATTTTATTGTAAAACGCCTGGCATTAGAAAACAACAACAACAATATTTTAATTGAAATAGACCTACTGGTTCAGATGTAGGCCTATACATAAATCTCCTTATGGAGTTTCCAGCAAGTCCATAATATAGGCCTAACATTTTGCGTGTAACAGTGTTATGTGTAAGCATATTACTGTGTTTGAAATCAAAACAACATTTTCACTTATGATATTCTACTCGTTCAATCACTATGTTGTTTCTGCAGACCATTTCCGATCACTCCCCACACCTTCCTAGTACTATCACATTCCTCTATTATCTTCCACTACTGCTGGGGCAGAAAGCTGAGTCATATATAATAAATCAAAACGTAATCATTCTGAAATCGAAAATCACTTGGTAGTGTTGAAGTTTTAAAATATGTTTTTTTATTTGTATTAACCTACAGGTTATGGTATGATGCTTACCATAAGACATTCGGCATTAACGAGGTGTGGCCCTAGCTGAAGCCAATGGATCCAACGAGGAGTTCACAGACACAAGTCCAGCGTACAGGTCATGGTATGTATACTCATTAAAATTATTTAATGTTTAACTGAGAGCCTGCACTCGGGACAGAATATAAGTTACGCTGGTACATAACGTCATAGACGGGAGGATAATATTCAAATGGATTTAAGGGAGGAGGGATATGATGATAGAGACAGGATTAATCTTGCACAGGATAGAGATTGATGGTGGGCTTACGTGAGAGCAGCAATGAACCTCCAGGTTCCTTAAAAGCCGTAAGTAAGTAGTAAGTAGGTTATTTTCATAATCATTCATGTATCATTGTGTTGGAATCACACTCTCATAATCTTCTTGAAGTAGGTTTCTATATAAAGATTTATGTTATTCAAAGTTGGGTACCAGTGAATTTTGAGGCATCAGTACATCTTCAAATAGAATACATAATAGCTACAGTTTTGAGATATGCGTAATGTATCTTATTTATTTTCATATTCATTCATTCATTCATTCATTCATTCATTCATTCATTCATTCATTTAGTATTCTGCCCAAGGGCAGGTCTTTCACTGCAAACCCAGCTTTCTTCAGTCTTTCCTATTTTCTGCCTTTCTCTTTGTTCCCTCATATGATCCATACCAGTATATCGTAATGTCGTCTATCATCTGATATCTTCTTCGGCCCCGAACTCTTCTCCCGTTCATCATTCCTTCCAGTGCATCCTTCAGTAGGCAGCTCCTTCTCAACCAGTGACTCATCCATTTCCTCTTCCTCATCAGTTTCAGCATCATACTTTCTTCACCCACTCTTTCTAACACAGCTTCATTTCTTATTCTGTCAGTCCACTAAACACATTCCATTCTTCTCCATATCCACACTTCAGATGCTTCTATTCGCTATTTTTTTTTCTATTACAGCAGTAAAAATAATTTTGAATTTTATAACATTGCCTTTCTGTTGATCATCTTCCATATTTCTAATACAAATTGAACATTGTTCGTACGATTTGAATTTAAGATTATCTTACTCACCAAAGAAAATGTTAAATGGAGACTGGAGCACTTCATAATAGGAATGAAACATTGAAACTTTATCTTTCAGAACAATTTTGCGATTCCTTTAATTTCACAAACTGTAAATGTAAAATGTAATCCTGTATATGATGATGTGTCTGTTCCCCAGCAACAGCTAACAATGCATGTATGTTGTACTTTCGTCACGTCACAGAGATGTCTTCGTGTCTTAAGTTAGTGACTTTTTATAGCTTCTCGCTTATGAATTATCAAATTGATTATTTTACCATCTTTCTAAGTTCCATTTTTCCTCGGATTTCTCATAATAACCATGGTAATATATACATCTTCATCACACAACTTTTAACATATATCACTTCGGAATATGCAGTTTATGTTAAATATTAGGTACAGTACCTTGTTGACTGGTTTCAGCCTGTTGTGGGCTATCCTCAGAGATAGCCCAACAAGGTACTATACCTAATATTTAACATGTGAAAGCCATAAAC
Organism: Periplaneta americana; assembly: GCA_025594305.2. Lineage (NCBI taxonomy): Eukaryota > Metazoa > Arthropoda > Insecta > Blattodea > Blattidae > Periplaneta > Periplaneta americana. The sequence goes on along the minus strand of JAJSOF020000003.1, from coordinate 40,004,105 downwards.
TGCATATTCCGAAGATAATATATTTTATCACTTAAGCATCAAGTCACACAGATTCTGGCATGTGTTGCAAATTATTGAATTCAAGTTTTTTCTCGTTGTATGATAGTTTTCCAGGCATTCCATAGGTACAAGAATAAATTATTTACAACAGTTTTACTGTACAAGTGCAAACAGTAAATGAAGGTAGAAACGAAAAAAAAAGTTAATAAATGATTGTGTAAGTGTTAGAAAGTTGTAAAGATCAATAATGTGAGGACTTTTACATTTAATTGGTATGAAAAGTAATTTCTCAAGTTGATTGGAAACTACAATGTTAAATTAATTGGTATATAATAAAATCAGGTAAATATTTACTTGCATTTGATAGCAGTTGTGGCTTAAATTTTTTTAAGATACGCTACAAATTGTTAAAATTGTTACTTTCTCATTATGTCCTTACTTACAAATGACTTTCAAAGAACTCGGAGGTTCATTATTGCCCTCACATCAGCCCGCTATCTGTCCCTATCCTGAGAAAAATTAATCCAGTTTCTAGCATTGTATTGTATTCATTAACATTCCAGGTATTGTCGACCTGGTTGGCGAGTTGGTATAGCACTGGCCTTCTATGCCCAAGGTTGCGGGTTCGATCCCGGGCCAGGTCGATGGCATTTAAGTGTGCTTAAATGCGACAGGCTCATGTCAGTAGATTTACTGGCATGTAAAAGAACTCCTACGGGACAAAATTCCGGCACATCTGGCAACGCTGATATAACCTCTGCAGTTGCGAGCGTCGTTAAATAAAATATAACTTTTTTTTTTTTCCAGGTATTCATACATTGCTTCACAGCTAGAATATGGAACAAGTCAAATGAAAAAAAAAATCTTAATGGTACTATAAAGTCTTAATTTATAGTTACAGTCTAGTTGAAATATATACAGAAGAGGTATACAACATACTCTACTAACACAACTCAAAGTTTTAGTATCATTTTCATAAAGTATTATTGAATGTCATGAATTCATCCCACCTCCCTCAAATCCATTTTAATATTATCCTCCAATATACGTCTCGGCCTCCCAAAAGGTCTTTTTCCCTCAGGTCTTCCACTAAACCTCTATATGCATTTCTGGATTCACCTAAGTTATACGTGCTGCATGCCCTGCCCAGGTCGATGGCATTTAAGTGTGCTTAAATGCGACAGGCTCATGTCAGTAGATTTACTGGCATGTAAAAGAACTCCTACGGGACAAAATTCCGGCACATCTGGCAACGCTGATATAACCTCTGCAGTTGCGAGCGTCGTTAAATAAAATATAACATTTTTTTTTTTCCAGGTATTCATACATTGCTTCACAGCTAGAATATGGAACAAGTCAAATGAAAAAAAAAATCTTAATGGTACTATAAAGTCTTAATTTATAGTTACAGTCTAGTTGAAATATATACAGAAGAGGTATACAACATACTCTACTAACACAACTCAAAGTTTTAGTATCATTTTCATAAAGTATTATTGAATGTCATGAATTCATCCCACCTCCCTCAAATCCATTTTAATATTATCCTCCAATATACGTCTCGGCCTCCCAAAAGGTCTTTTTCCCTCAGGTCTTCCACTAAACCTCTATATGCATTTCTGGATTCACCTAAGTTATATGTGCTGCATGCCCTGCCCATCTCAAACTTTTGGGTTTAATGTTCCTAATTATGTTATGTGAAGAATACAATGAGTGAAGTTCTGCTTCGTGTAACTTTCTCCATTCTCCTGTAACTTCATCCCTCTTAGTCCAAATATTTTCCTAAGCACCTTATTTTCGAAAACTCTTAACCTCTGTTCCTTCTCAAAGTGAGAATGCAAGTTTCACAACCATACAGAACAACTGGTACCGGTAATATAACTGTGTTATAAATTCTAACTTTCAGATTTTGCGAGAGCAGGCTGGATGATAAAAGCTTCTCAACCGAATAATAACAGGCATTTCCCATATTTATTCTGCATTTAATTTCCTCTTCAGTGCCATTTATAATTTGTTACTGTTGCTCTAAGATATTTGAATTTTTCCACCTCTTCGAAGGATAAATTTTCAATTTTTATATTTCCATTTCGTACTATGTTCTGGTCACGTGACATAATAATATACTCTGTTTTTTCGAGTTTTATTTCCAAACGTATCTCCTTACTTGCTTCAAGTAAAAGTCCAACCAGCGAAACTCACTTGTTGGTATTATTTTTATCTTCTCTTACCCTGCATTTAACGAAGCACTAAAGAATTATACATGTACCGTAATAGATTATTTTCATAATTGTTCATGTATCATTGTGTTGGAATCAAACTCTTATAATTTTCGTTGAAGTAGGTTTCTGACTAAAGATCTGTATTATTTAAAGTTGGGTACCAGTAAAATTTGAATTTTTTTGAGGCATCAATATATCTTCGAATAGAATGTATGTTAATACATTTTTTAGATATACTGTATGAATAATGTAGCTTATATATTTTCATGTGGCAGTAAAAAATAAATTTGAATTTTGTAACACATAGCAAGATAATTGCCTTTCTGTTGAGATTAATCATCTTCTCTATTTGTAATATAAATTGAACATTGTTCGTGTAATTTTAATTTAAGGTTACCTTACTCACCAGAGAAAATGTTGAATGGAGACTGGAGCACTTCAAAATAGGAATTAAACGTTGAAATTTTGCCTTTCAGAAAAATTTTGCGATTGCTTTCATTTAACAAACTGTGAATGTAAAATGTAATTCTGAAAATGATTGTGTGTCTGTTCCCCAGCAACAGCTAACAGTGCACTTTTGTCACGTCACAAAGACGTCTTCATGTCTTAAGTTAGTGACATTGTATTTAGATTCTCGTTTATGAATTATCACACTGATCACTTTACCGTCTTTCTAAGGTCCATTTTCCCTCGGAAATGTCAAAATGACCATGATAATATTACGTTATTAATGAAGTATCAAGTCAGATTCTGAATGAAATTTTTTTCTGATACCGCTAGTTTTTCAGACACTCTATAGGTACAGGAATAAATTATTTACAGTTTTACTGTACATAAACAAACAGTAAATGAAGGTGGAAACGAGGAAAAAATGTTAATAAATGAATGTGTAAGTGTTTTAAATGTTATAAAAATCAGTACGGTAATGTGAGAACATTGATATGAAAAATATTTTCTCAAGTTGACTGGAAACTACAATGTTAAATTAATTGGATCAGGTAAATATTTATTTGCATTTGTTAGCAGTTGTAGCTTAAATTTTTTTAAGATACGCAACAAATTGTTAAAATTGTTACTTTCTCATTTTGTGGAATATAATGTGGTTTCATATTCATTATCTACGAGTCAATTTATCAGAAAATTATACTTAGAAATATAATAATTTAAGTAACAAAATTAAAGTCGACGTCATTAAAATCCAGGCTCCCATTGTCATAATTATTGATAATTCTATCCATTGAACAAAACTTGGCTTCAAAATTAGATTATAACTTTGTTTTTGCCAAATGTAAGAAACTGAGTAAAATTATATATTCTTACAACCTGTCCAGTAATAATTACTTACAATGTCAATAATTTGTTAAGCTATTATTTCATCACCCATCCTAACGTGCATCATTTATGACTTCCATATATTGTGCAGCACATTTTAAAGTTACTTCTGGTTGAATGCATTAATGTCATACTAATTTATCAGAAGTTCAATATTACAGTTCTTGTCACATGGAGCAAAAAAGATGTTATAATTTTTCCTAAACTAATGTAAATTATATAGCAGCTAGTTTTTGTTATTTGTTTTGTTTGTGCTGCAGGTGAAGTCAATGCCATTCCAAGACCAGAAGATGCACCTCTGGTCTCTACTGGAAGCGTACTTTTCCGTGAAATTCATAAAAATGCATGGCTCAAGAGATTACCCTCAACAGACAAGAAGACTATGGGAGCTTATCCTAAGGTATGGTATACGTATAAACCAATTTAGTTACAAAGCCATAAAACTCAAATGTAGCAACATTATGTGAAAATGTCCACATAGTACCCGTAATGTTTATTTTGTTACTTCCTGAGTTACTATCATTAATTCTTAGTCGTTTTTTATATTTTTTATTGTGTAATTCAAATCGTCCAAACTACGGTCCACCTTATTCTTGTAAAAATTACATGTCTGACAATGTAGACACTCAACATCTCTCTATCTGTAAAATTATTGGCAGCTTTAGGACTGTCCATTTTGACGAGAGGTTGAGAAGGTTGCTTACAATTTCTCCAATGCAGATGATTCTATGGTTTCAGTGGCCATTCCTGTGAACTAACAGTACATTAATTTAGACTAGAAATGTGAAGATGACGGATATTAAGTCGAAACTAAACGACATTTCATACAAGTTGAGAGGATGCGAAGGAATTTCTTTCCCCTTCTACTTGCACCTAGTCCGTCAGCGACAGAGATGGTAGCTGTTATCACTTATATCTGCACCTCCCAAGCTGGACACAGGAGAAAATAAAATATTAAATAAAGTACTAAGTAAATAATAAAATACAGCCATACAGATGTTTGACAGTTACATGTTTGGGTATATTTTAGTGCCGTTCATACAATATTTTCAACTATAGTCCTGTCGCTCTAATTTCCGGCAGCCAATCGCGTTGCAGGTCGGCTACATTTAAACTTGTGCTTATTGTGATTCGCTGATTCATTTCTTAAGGCTCGATAAATACTTAATATAATCGCCCACCATTTTAGCTCTTTAGTTGGCGTTCGCAGAAAGCACATGAAGACGTTATTTGCCGCTCAATTATTTGCTGAATTACATTGCGTTTGATTTATTATCATAGGAGTTACGACATGATAATGTTTAATGGTGTTGCAAATAGATTCCTCGTATGGTAGCTCGGCAACGTAAGAAGAAAAATGGCGAATGATACTACTTACCTAGACTTTATAGAGCCTTCACTTTCTAAGATGTAAGCAAAGAGGTGGAGTCACGCCGGAAATAACAGCGTTGGGACTATAACAATTAATTAAATGAAGGAATGTTAGCTTCTAGTATGCAGTTAGAGGGGAACGACACAGTGCAGACTGTTCTATTCTGTATGCCGTAGAGTAGCAATTAGCAGTGAAGAAAACATTTATCTTCTGCTGTCAGCAGCTTTTTAATGTGCCAGTAGATTTTAACAGCAATGAAAATTAAATACAAACGCTTAGTGTAAACTTCCGAAATAAAGATTACTGGTACAAGTGTTAAATAATGAAATTTGTCACTGTCTTGAAAGTCAAATAGTCGAATGTTTTTGAAATGGACAGAAGCATCTTCCCCCTCACTGATGGTAGAGAGTGTGAGTAGAGGGGAAAGACCTATCAACCAAACTGAAATAGGGTTTAGACATTAACTGAGGTAAAATACCATAATATTTTCAATTAACACAGGAAAGTTGTTTGTTATGTTATAACAAACAATTAGTGAATTAGTGATGCAAGTATTAGAAGTGTGTAGTCAAGATGTACACACATAAGTTATATTTTTTATAATAAAAAGACTAGGAATTTGTATTTAAAATATTCCAGTAGCAACACTTTGCACTGAAATAAATTATCATTTCTAAAGTCAAATATTTTCAGTCTATATTTTGTTAATCTTATATTGTTTTCTGAGAAATGGAAATAAAGAAGAAATGCGCACAAGTGTGCATAGATTGTTGTTTAGTCTTCGGTGCTAAGTTCGGCCACTGTTTTTGGGCACTCGGTACACTGCAGGACGTGGTACTTGTCACACCTTGCACCACAGAATTTACAGACACAGGAATTGTGTTGTGCTCCTCACTTTGAAGTGAAATCCATGCACTGCTAGCCTTGTCACTATGTTCCTCATTAGACCCAATCCAGCTTCGGTCGACCATGGTGCTAGTGGCATAGAACTCGTCTATATTGTTCTTTTTCTGTGTATTCTCTTCTAGAAGTTGCTTGTACGCGTCAGTGGAAGGCAGAATTAGTGAATACCGTAGATCATGGATGGGCATCGTGCCTCACTTGAGAAATAATGCCTCACTGACCTTCACAGAGCTTATCGCTCTGAGTGACATCATCTTCACAGTCTTCGTTCCTCCCTCACGTAGCTCCTAGGCGTGGGCAGGTTCTATATCAGTTTCATAAGCAATATCAGTGGTGGCATAATGGCATTATCAAAGCAGTCTGTAGGCGTTAGAAAATGACTATTTCATGAGAAATGGGAGGAAGAGTTTTTTTGCTGTTTAGAAGGGGAGAACGTACGATGTATGTTATGCTCGAAAATCCTATTAGGGCATTAATAAATTTAATATACAACGACATTACTCCTTATGTCATAAAATTAAATGTTATTTTTCGTACTATTCCGAAGAAAATTTATTTATGATCTTAACATTTGCATAATATACTAAATAGGACATTATACCTTAAACACGCTGCATTAAAAGGTAGCCTACGAGGAATTAAATGTTGTTTGTACGTATTATTTCCAAAAGAAATTTATAAAAAAATATCAAATGTGCGTAGAAAACGAAATATGATTTTCTGAAATTATTTTAGGTCGAGAACGTGCAAATCTATTAAGTAATCTTGATAAATGCCAGAATATTCAAGAAAATAAACGTAGACAACGTAATGGAATATTATTGGCTAGTTACGCAATTTCTCGCCTGAGATTTAAATCAATTCAATGATGGAGAAATAGTAAAGAGGTTTATGATTAAAGCTGCCGAATTAATTTGCCAAATTAAATAAAAGTTTTCGAGTCTCTCTCGTTAACCAAGCGCTTTCCTAATAATTTGCCACTGACCGCCTTAGCGATTACGATAAGGTGATGCAGGTCACATCAGTTTATATTTCCCATCCTACTCTAGTCTCCTCTCCTAGTAAACAAACTATTTCAAATCGAGTGTCTCACGTAACCGAAAATTGTGCCCATGTATGCCGTAGATCCTCGATCAGAAAGGGTTCCCTTGTTAACATGTAATCCAGCCTGGATGGTGTGAACACTACGAGTACCCTTTTCAGATATGTGGCTTTGACTTTTTCCCACGCTTTCAAATCCTTTTTCTTTAAATACTCCCAAACCACGTCTATGCCATAGGTAAGGATGGTTATAATCTTTGCATGGAACATCTTCATAGCTGCTTCAACAGATATATCCTGTAGGTGTCGTATGTCATTGATGGCTCTAGTGGCGGCTATGGCTTTTTCTTCAGCATGTAGACCGAAAGTGGTTCCTGTTGTCTGGAATGTCACTCCAAGATATTTGAAGGAGTTTGTGATTTTTATGTCATCACCTTTGTATGATATGGTGTCTTGAGCCTTCCGTTTCCCTCCTCTTTGGAAAGTCATCTGTACTGTCTTTTCCTTGTTTATCATTAGTCCGTTTTGGTCTGCCCAGGTTCGAAGTCTGTTGAAGATGTGCTGTAGGTCTTCTATGTTCTTTGCTATGACCATGTCATCGGCTTATATGTGGACTAGTGGCTTGTGCAGCAAATGCTGCAAACTAAGTTCATTAGACGTTCAAATAAACATTATTCAGATTTATTTTCAATGAAGAATACCAGACATTCGGAAAGTTATTTGCTTCCATAACAATGAAAGATACTCTCTCTCGAGCCAATATTGAAGAGGACCACGCATATAAATGTCTACACCACACTGCCATTAAATATATGAAAAAGACCCAACCCCTCTTGATTAATAATTATAAAAATATTTGATTTTTAATAATATTATTATCATCTTACGTAAGTTTTATAGCTTTCAGTAACATATACTATACATACTATATAGCCGCCGCTCAGTAAAATATAGAAATCAAAATCTAATTTAAGTTATATTCTACATCTACTTATATAACCGCAAAACATTTCACTTTCATATCATCAATATAGCATTAATATGTATAATTAATGAAAAATAGTCACATCATGGCATTAACTACAATCATATTTCATTTCTAATGGTAATAACGTCATCAAACCACCTCAAGTTTTGTAGTTTTTAATATCCAATACACAGCTGTACCCAGAAAATTACACACCACAGAATCGAACCTATAAATTATTTTTAGTAAGTTAATTTTTTAATAACCAATTTAATTTGAGCTCTAAATATGTCAGCATTCTTGCAGATCATGGCGTTCGTGTAATATTGTTTACTGTGTTTTATTCTGAAATGCAACATGGCTGACTTGATGCTCGCTTCGCTTTTCCTTTACAAAAAAGCGAAGGGAATATCAAGTCGGCCATGAATGCTATTAGCTAGTTCTCAAAACTGACGACAAATGGATTTTGGAAAATAGGAAAATTATGTTTAAAAATTGACATTTCACTGAAAACTACTATTTTTCCGAAAAACTTTGAGTTCCAAACTTCAAAATGAGGGGTCATTTATTAAAATCCGTCCAGCCGTTTTCCCGTAATTTCCATTACTTACTTACTTACTGGCTTTTAAGGAACCCGTAGGTTCATTGCCGCCCTCACATAAGCCCGCCATTGGTCCCTATCCTGTGCAAGATTAATCCAGTCTCTACCATCATATCCTACCTCCCTCAAATCCATTTTAATATTATCTTCCCATCTACGTCTCGGTCTCCCCAAAGGTCTTTTTCCCTCCGGCCTCCCAACTAACACTCTATATGCATTTCTGGATTCGCCCATACGTGCTACATGTCCTGCCTATCTCAAACGTCTGGATTTTATGTTCCTAATTATGTCAGGTGAAGTATACAATACGTGCAGCTCTGCATTGTGTAACTTTCTCCATTCTCCTGTAACTTCATCCCTCTCAGCCCCAAATATTTTCCTAAGAACCTTATTCTCAAACACCCTTAATCTTTGTTCCTCTCTCAAAGTGAGAGTCCAAGTTTCACAACCATACAGAACAACCGGTAATATAACTGTTTTATAAATTCTAACTTTCAGACTTTTTGACAGAAGACTAGATGACAAAAGCTTCTCAACCGAATAATAACACGCATTTCCCATATTTATTCTGCGTTTAATTTCCTCCCGAGTGTCATTTAGCTTTGTTACTGTCAATTCAAATTATATATATAGATATTTTGGGGCATGGTTGTCCCTTATGCCCATTACATCTGCAGTTGGTACGTTAAAGAGGAGTGGACTCAGTGGCTCTCCTTGTAGTACCCCGTTTGTCTGCAGAATGGGCCTGGAGTGGGTTGCACCATCTTGTACTGTTATGTGGTTGCGATGCAGAATTGATCTTATGAGTCTTGTAAGATAGTTGCGAAATGAAAATAAAACACAATAAAATTAAATGCTTGGTTCATACAGAATAAAATTATGTTATAAACAACTGTTGTGCTTACTTTCAATATAAAGGACATACAAAAGAAAAAGACACCAATGATCGGTGTTCAAGATGTGACAGATTCAAATAATAATCAATAATAAGCCTAACGCAGTAACTCCCACGTTGGATACAGTAATATCTAAATGCATCATTTTAATAATAATGCTACTATAGTCCCATTGCTCTAATTTCTGGCAGCCAATTGTGTTGCAGGTCGGCTACATTTAAACATGTGCGTCTTGTGATTCGCTGATGAAGATGTTATTCATTTCTTAAGACTCGATAAATACTTAATATAATCGCCCGCCATTTTGGCTCTTTCGTTGGCGTTCGCAGAAAGCACATGACGACGTTATTTGCCGCTCAATTATTTGCTGAATTACAGTGCGTTTGATTTATTATCATAGGAGCGACGACATGATAATATTTAACGGTGTGGTAAATAGATTCCTCGTAGCTCGGCAATGTAAGAACAAAAATGGCGAACGATACTACCTACCTAGACTTTATAGAGCCTTCACTTTCTAAGACGTAAGCAAAGAGGAGGAGTCATGCCGGGAATAACAGTGTCGCGACTATAACAAGCTTGTAGTTAAATCTTGGGGATGATAATTTTATTGCAACAATGAAAATAGAAGCAGAGTTAGATACGATTGTCTCCTGCTGGGAATAGTCAAAATCATATTGTTTGTAGAGCATAAAAATCATTTTGTTTCCTTTTGCAGAAGGGGGACCGTGTATGGGTTGTCTTCTGCGTACATGACGACACAGAACCATTCTTGGAAGTCTACTCGGAACAAAAGGTGGCTGTGATGCACAAACCTGACTGGTTTGTGTCTCTCAACAACTGCTTGCACGTCTCTCCCACCATATGTGCTCAGGAAGAGGAGTATGAATTCGTTGTGACGTTGAGCTCGGATGTCGTGCGGTTTACTGCTCCATCATGGTGAGCTTAATTCTACATCATATCTGTTCCTCAGTTTCCTTCTCATGCTTTTAGTGTATAGGGTGAGCAGGTTTTCTCCCAGCCAGAAAACAGATCTTTTGACTTTTGATGGGTGTGCGCGCACATACTGATTATGGAGACAGCACACTATAAGTGGTTTGACAAGCAACAAGCTATTAATGTGAAATATTACTTAACCTTTAGGAGCCATGCGTCCATTATTGTGGCCAGCTAGTATTATGGTCATGACATGACATAATATGTTATAAATTGTATGTTATATATAAAATACGTTGATATTCTGTAATTATATATAACATTATTGGGTGAAATAGAAGTACCGGTCACACCTGTGGTGTAACGGTTAGCACGTCTAGCCGCGAACCCAGATGGCCCGGGTTCGATTCCCGGTTGGGGCAAGTTACCTGGTTGAGGTTTTTCCCGGGGTTTTCCCTCAACCCAATATGAGCAAATGCTGGGTAACTTTCGGTGTTGGACCCCGGACTCATTTCACCGGCATTATCACCTTCATCTCATTCAGATGCTAAATAACCTTAGATGTTGATAAAGCGTCGTAAAATAATCTAATAAAATAAAAAATAAATAAAAGAAGTACCGGTACGGTTGGGTGAAATAGAAGTACTTATAAGTTACAGTAGATTTACTTTTGCTTATTGTAGGCGTTATTATAGAATAGTTTTTATTTATAGTCCTAGCACAGTCTACTATATACAGTCACGAAGCTTGAGTTTTGAGGGTGCTAGAAACAATAGACTGTGACGGTTCTATTTTACATTGCCTGTAATGAGGCGATATTAGCGATCCTAGTGGTGAGCAACTATCTAATGTTTGCATATTTACTACGTATTGAGCTTTGCGGCTGTATATACTAGACTGTGGTCCTAGGTTTATTGCATCTACTTATTTATAGTTAGAAATAAATTTACGTTTATTTTATTATTTTATTTTATTTCATTTTTTTATTATTGCTGTACTTATTGTATTATTGTAATTGTAATTATTATATATCACTGCCACCTGATGTATACCCAATTGTAGTGTTAATAAATACATACATACATACATTAAGACATTGCACTTGATTAAAACAATATTTTTTTTTTTTTTTTTCTTAAAAGGGATCAAAATCATTTCAACTGCAGACATCTGAAACCCCGTCAGCTTCCATGCATACCATTACACCGATTGCTTTACATGGGCCCTCCCCATTCTTTACCACAGGTTCAATTAACTGCAGTGCCGGGACGTGAATCTGCGATGTTAGGCACGATATGCTGGCCGGACATATCTTGTGTGCCTTAAACCGCTCGGCTAACGAACTCAACACGAATTTACCTGATTATGCAGGTATACGAACCCCTGGTTAAGAGTTAGACATTTGCGTGCAATAGTGGCATAAGTTTTCCAGCTTCTAAGAGTTAATATAAACAGTTGAAATGTCATGTACTCAACAAAATTAAAAAAAGGAAATTCTGGAACTTTCTGCCTTCTTGTTCCAAATATTTTTGACACCTGCTTAAGAAATGACAGACCACTCACTGTAGTTTCCTTTGAAAAATGGAGATGATGTTTTCCTGGATATTATTTTTCGATTCTTACAGGGTGTGTGGATTTTTTTGTACACTTAGGTCTCACTAATAAACCATGTATAATTTTTATACAAGACTTATGCAGAGTTAGGACAGAGAACTTTACTAGTAAACCGTACATAAGTGATGGATGTGTAAACAATGTTAATTATACTTGGGGATAGCTTTGCTGCCTTGTTTAAGCATTGTATACAGAGAAAAATGGCCGCCTTTCTAACAACTTTGTATCGATTGCCATTTTATGGTTATGGTTGTCTTGTAACCACGGAGTAATCAGAATAATACTGCTGCAGCTGTACTCTTTGATCAAAACAGTTAGGTCCAGTTGTACTATCAATACTTAATGTGGCACACTAGTGCACATTATTGGATGCAATAAAGAAGCTCAGTTATTCTGTTACTTTCGTAATAAAATAATGACAAAACTATGACGTAGTTCTACAACAGTTTTATTGTTATACACGACGTATATAGTGATTGTCAATCAAGAATTTACACACAAGTTATAAACGAGCTGTCCACTGTATATGTATGAAGCAGTTAAACGTCTATATAATAGTTTTTATTAGTAAGATCGTTTATCTTTAATTGGGTGGGAGGGGATTTCTCTTATGAATCAATTAAGAAAATTATATTGAGGATGATTAACATTAACGATTGCTGCTGTTGTCTTATAGCTGTTGCTTGTGGTACATTAATTATCTATGAAAATAACGCATGAAAATTAAAATTTCGAAATGGAAAATGATTGACATGATTGTCTGGCTAGTCGCTTTCATAAACTTGGTTTACTACCATCATCATGATGTTTGTTATGCTGTGATAAGGAAAATATGGATACATGGAACACACCAGATCTTGTCAAGCTTTGAAGATACATCTTCAGCCACTGGTGTAGCCCAGTCGGCAGGCATTTGTGTGTCTGCTGATCTGGAGCTGTGTTCGGGCGTGGGTTCGAGTCCCACTTGGGTTGATTACCTGGTTGGGTTTTCCTGTGGTTTTCCCATTCGTAAAGCGAATGTACGGTAATCTAAGGCGAATCCTTGGCCTTATCTCGCCAAATACCATCTCCCTATCACCAATTCCATCTACTTTTTTCATCCGTGTAGATTGACTTCAGTCCATCACTGTGGAGTAATGGGATCGATACCCGGCCCCGGAACAATTTTTCCCTTGAAATTATTCAAATCTGCTTTACAGGGAGCCTTACCTGAAAGCCTAGATTTGCATAGTTAACATATCTGACCATGAAATGAGCGGGCCTGAGTTCAAATCCTGGTTGGGACAAATTACCTGGTTGAGGTTTTTTCTGGGGTTTCCCCTCAACCCATTACTGGGTAACTTTCAGTGCTGGACCCTGAGATCATTTTGCCAGCATTATCACCTTCATCTCACCCAAACACTAGGTAGCCATAGCAGTTGATGAAGTGTCGTAGAAAATAACCAATTTAAAAAGAAAATAAATAAATAAAAGATAAACCTCTCATTAAACAAAATCTGTGTCTGAAAACACAGTGAACTCCCCTTATTAATGTAATGTTTTTTTCTCTGTATTTCTCTTTTAAATACAGCTTCAATAATGAGTTGTGAAGATTTGAATTACCATTCTTCGTTTTGTTATTAATTTTGTCCCTAAATAATATCCTGAGTAGAAATTGACTCTTTATGGTACTCTTGCAGGGAACTGATGATGGAGTGGGTGGACACTATTAGATCTAAGTTGCGTGAGATGCGAATTTTATCACCGAGAGAAAATTTATACACCAGAATGCCTGAAGCTCGATTACCCTTGGCTCCAACAAGAGACCCCAATTCTCCACTTCCGCCTCCTCCTGCTGGTCCCTCAGTGGTGGTACCGGGTGTTGAGCCTGTACACTCCGAGGGTTCAGGTAAACTGTTCATTCCATTTAGTAATGCTGGTATTTGTCAGTAAATCATGTTTTGCTGGTAATATCTCATTATATTTTGACCTTCTGTTATGTGGGCAATACATGAGAAATAAATAACACATTGTAGTTGATTGTGGAAATGTTAATACATTTTGTTTCCAGATGGCAGCTCCAGTTCTGCTGGGTCTGTGGAAGCAAACAACAGCGCAGATTCTTCCTCTGACGAAAATGTTCCACCAACCCAGCCCACAAGTTATGATAGCGTTAGTCTACAGATCAGGGCTTCCACAACATCCCTGTATATCACACAGTCTGAACCACCTGTGTATACCAGGTATGCAATAGAGACACAGTTGAACTATGCATATAGTAGGTATCATACCAATGACTAGAGAGGGCTATGCTACTGTGAAAAGTAGAACCTTTTTTAACGAATCTCTGAGGGATTACTTTTTGTTTCCTTAAATAGGGGTTTGCTTAAAAGGGTTTACATAAAATAGGAAGGAAAGGCTCAAATAACTAGTGTGTGTTATATACCAAACAGTCCACGCCTGTGGAGTAACAGCGCGTCTGGCCGCGAAACCAGGTGGCCCGGGTTCGATTCTCGGTTGGGGCAAGTTACCTAGTTGAGGTTTTTTCCAGGGTTTTCCCTCAACCCAATATGAGCAAATGCTGGGTAACTTTCGTTGCTGGACCCTGGGCTCATTTCACCGGCATTATCACCTTCATCTCATTCAAGTGCTAAATAACCTAAGTTGTTGATAAAGTGTCGTGAAATAACCTACTTAAAATATATATATATATATATATATATATACCAAACATTATAATCATTAGACCTACAGTTATTATTTACAATACATTTCATTATAATATTTTCTAACTCTTCAAATGGTGAGGCACAAATGTTTTTCCGTCTGGTTGAACCCAAACCACAATGAAACTCAGCATTGAAAATTTCTTCTTTCTTTCTCATAATGAAGTAGTCGGCAAACCATGCTTTTTTTTTTTTTTTTTTTGCCATATGCGATAATGTTATTTGAGGATTAGCCTTGACATTCCTTATTATTTTCACTTTCTGTCCGATATGCATATACAGTCAGCTCTGGATATAGTGAACTCGGTTATAGTGAACATTCAGCTATAGTGAAACTAAATTGTTGGTCCCGACCAGCATACATTAAAAAGTATGTATGTATTTATTCACACTGCAAATAGGTAAATACCCGGTGGAAGTGGTAACTAATTACACTCAATAATTACAATAATAATAAAATACAGTCATAATATTAATAATAAAATAATAATAGCAATATATAATAATATCAACAAGGAGCATCCTAAATTAAATGAATCACTTAATATAACATAATTAATTAAAGTAAATCTAATTCATATCTTAACCCTTAGTTAGAACTTAAAAAACTACGAGTATATATGATATATTCATACCTGCACAAGTACCTTTCAGCACTACACTCATTTCGCTATCAATTAATGTTTCCGTTTATAGTGAACCCTCGCTTCGGTTATAGTGAGCCTTGTATCCTGACAAATTCTTATTTCAAGTCAGACCTTCTTGTATAAAATTGAAAGAATGTGTTGAGAACAACATCCTAAGTTTCTTACTCCTTTAATCAAAGGACAAAGGTAGGATTAGTAATTCCTAGACAGTGAGTTGTACTGTAAATCCAGGTAACGCGTGACGACCTTGCCTCACTCGATCATCGAAGAGTTGACATTCTGTTCTCAGGCACTCTACTCTACTGTTATTTCTAATCCTCCACCATCAAAGGGATGCCTTTTGTTCTCAGAAACATTTCCATTATGACTGATACCATCGAAACAACGGAAAATGAAATTACCTTCTTTTATTAAAAGGGGACGGACATTATGTCCAGAGCATAAATGAAGGTGAGATTTCGATGACTTTCAAACTCCATCAACCTTCTCCCAGTTTCCTGTAAGTGACCCGGGAAATTCCAAGGCTGAGTACGCAGTCACACCATAACAGCGTTTGTAATTTCTACCTGATCTAGTGTTCCAACAGTGAATGTACTCTATAAAAATGTCGAAGCATAAAATGTTTTCTTTGGAAGATAAGGTGAAGCGAATATTATAGGTGACCTTGAACGTGGTCTTTCACAAGCGGACTTGGCTCGACAGAAAAATTTTTCAGTCCGTATAAAAGAAACCAAATGACTGGAAATGTACAAAAACTTGTCCAGACATGTTCAAACATTTTTAACAAGAGCCAGAACAGGTCACATTGTCACACAATTGTACCTACACTGTTCTGATAATCCTACTTGTCTGTGGTGTAATAATCATGATGAAGATCTGGAACACATTCTTCTATACTGTCCATCCATAAACCACAAAAGAAGTAAATTAAAATCATCAGTACCAGCTGCAGAAGACACAGCCCTGCAGTATATATTGACTACACCCCAACTCTGGCTACTAGCAACAGGCATCTATAATGAACACCGATCAAAATACCCCTCATTTCTCGTGAAAAACAACAACTGAATAGATTACAGTGGACTATAGTGGACTTTATGTTGTCAGCAAACAGCTGGATACATTAAGAAGATTGATTGATTGATTGATTGATGTCACTGTCTTCTGTTACATAGTCTGACAGCAATACTACTGCAGATGCAAATTATCACTGCATCTTGTTACACGTAGAATGTAACTTGTTTCCCGTTTCTACCTCTAATAAAGACACAATCACGTCGTTAGAATTAAAACAATAACTTTCAATTTTAATAAAGCAGTGAGTAATTGTATATTGTTTTTTTTTTATTTCCAGGCCCCATCCTGTATTGAATAGAGCAGCTTCAGTTCCTGAATCTCCAGTTCTGTTTAGTTCCTCCCTGATTTCAAGAGATTCCAGTCTCGACGAAAATGTCACAGTTATCGAAGTAAGCAATGACCAACCTGTTCCACATTCAGCCATACCTTTGGACTACCAGGGGGTTTTTAATTTTAATTTCGTCGAAGATGCCTTGCCCTCAATACCTGATGAACCCACTAGCATATCTTCATTCAATGAAATCTTAGACTTCAGGGAAGAAGCAGATAATAACGAAGCATTTTACACACCTCCTGTCACACCTGCTAGAACGGGAGAGAGGCAGCTACCAGCAGTTTCAAACGCTGGCACAACCACTGAACACGGCAGCAGAAACAATAGCAATGGCAGCATCGGAAATGGGCAAGTCGAAGTGATAGATTCTGGAAACAGCTATTATGAATGTGTATTTCTTCCAAATATGGCCCAGTCCCCTCGATCTTTGGACTCCCCTGTCAGCTCCGCAGCCAGAATCCAGGCCGCAAGTGACGTAACGGAAGTTACGATACGACCAACAGAGACACCGTCAGTTAGGAGTCCTCGTGCAGGCAGTACTTCTGCTGCTGAAATGAGGACTCAGCAAGCAACTACACCTTCTGACGTGACAGGAGGTGAAGTGCAGCAAAGGAGGAGACGCAGAAGTTCGTCAACGTCGGAAACTACATCCTCGCCATCTAGTGCTTCGTATGCTTTACGACTTACTGCTGTGACTAGTGCAGAGAGAAGCAGAGGTGGACAGAGAACTGAGGTCGAGAGGAGGCTGCAGCCCGCACCACATCCCTACCTGCAAGCTCAGGTGTGTAAGAGTATGATCTTCTTCACATTTAATCATAGAATTGGCTTATTTTGACATATCTCCTAAATATGTTACTTCCATTTAAATGTACAAATCTCAGATTAGTTCAGACACATCTCTGATTTCATTTTCTCCATTATCATCTAGAGTCTAGAGTCTTAAAAGTCTCCTGCACGTCAGCCTAAAAGGCCTTTCAAAATCTGTTCGTTATATTATTGTTAATATTATTTTTTCGGCTGCCCAAGTCACTTAATATATGGGTGTGCTCTTGCATAATGACATGCTGTATGTCGTAGGCTGAAAGGGGGGGGGGGACAAACTAATCTGAATTTAAATGAAATGTTAATGGCATGGTCAATGTTCAAAAAGGTATTTAGCAATAGATGTTCAGGAATTGATTTCAAAGAGTTGGTGTGATTCATGTAAGTTAAGAGAACAATTTCTTCTAGTTGATTTATATAATTTCATCGCATACTGTAAATTGTGAGCGAGGTTTTAGTTGCATGAATCTTGTAAAAACTGGAATTAGAAACTGCCTTTCAGTAAAAAAGTGTTAGCACTCTGCTAACAATAAATCTTGAAGGGCCTACTATAGTCGTGACGCTGTTATTCCCGGCGTGACTCCTCCTCTTTGCTTACGTCTTAGGAAGTGAAGGCTCTATAAAGTCTAGGTAGGTAGGCCATTTTTGTTCTTTCGTTGCCTTACTACCAGACGAGGGATCTATTTGCCGCACCGTTAAACATTATCATGTCGTAGCTCCTATGGTAATAAATCAAACGCACTGTAATTGAGCAAATAATTGAGCGACGAATAACGTCCTCGTGTGCTTTCTGCGAACCCTACGAAAGAGCCAAAATGGCGGGCGATTATATTAAGTATTTGGAGTCATCAGTGAGTTTGAGCCGAGTAAGGACGTGTGCTGAAGGAGCGGAGACCGAACAGCGTAGAGAGGCATTGACCTATGAGCAAGTGATAGAGCAGAAGTTACAATAGAAAATGGAAAAAGTGCTACAACGAGAAGTGATAAAGAAGGGGAGAAATGAAGTTAAGAATGGATGACTACAAATGCAGAACAGTACAAGAAACTCGAAGAAAAAAGTGGATATAATATCAGAAAGCTTGAAGTGCAAAATGGATAACATCAGTGCGAAGATTGATTATCTGGTATGGGAAATGAAAGAGAAAATCAAATATTATGAAGATAAGCAAAGAAAGAAGAATTTAATATTCTTCAGGGTGGAAGAAGAGGGTCATGAATATGAAATGGATACATATGAGACTATATGTAATGTGTGCGATAAGATTTTTGGTATCGATGTGAGAGTAGGCCATATTGAACAGACTTATAGAATTGGGAAAGGAAGATTCAGACCTATTTTAATATCATTCGTAAGCATGAGAACAAGAGAAGTTATCTTAAGGAACTTAAGAAAATTAAGAATGACGAAAATAAGGGTTGAAAAAGACGTAAACAATGAAACAAGAAGCAGACGCAAATCACTGATACCGTTCATGAAAGCAGCTAAAAATAAGGGACATTTTGCTAAGATATTATGAAGACAAACTGAAAGTCAACGGGAGATACTATGACCTGGAGTTTTGTGAGAAGAACATAAATCATCCGGAATTTGGATTAAATAATGTGGCAGAGAAACATCAGAGGCAGACTGACAAACACGCGCAGCGGGAATCGAAAGGAGGAGAGGAGAATGAAATCAAGCGAACAGAGCAACCGTCTTCAAAAGATAACATTGGAGTTAATGTAGAATATGTAGTGGATCAGGAGATGTGCAAGGTACAAACTAAAGAGAATAAAAATTTCGCATGTTGGAAAAGCAATGGTTTGGTTTAATACTGAGTAATGGGACGAAACAGCTGTTACAATCCGAATGTGACGTGAAGCATGGAGCGAAAAATGATGAATCAGGAGTCGGAGCAAGAAGGCGACACATGCAGAAAGAAGACATTGAACCAGGGAGCAAAAAACGGATCACCAAGCATAATTCTACCAAGCTAGCAGACAGGGAGAAGTACACTTCTAAGAAGAGTGGCATAAAGGCTACAGCGGTAAAAAATATGCGAATGATAAGATAAAGAAAGGTTTAAGTTGTGTAATGATGAATGAGTCTAGTGAAGAAGGGGGAGCTACTGATGGTTATGAATCATGTGAGCGGATAATAGAGGTAAGAAGAAGGAAAGAGAAGTAGAGGAGTCCAGGGTTGAGAATAATAGGAGAATCATCAAAGGGAAAGGAGTCTTTGCGAGTGCAAGTCCGAGTGTAAGTTACGAAAGGGAGTGCGACGAAGAGAAGAAAGAAGTTAAGAATACAACAGACGAGAGCACAGATGGTCAAAGTTCAGCAATCGTGGGTGTTTTTGAGAGGGAACTAAGAATGATGTGTGAAAAAATAGATGAAACTTGTATAAAAATTCAGCGAGTTATGTGATAGTTAAAGAAACAAGGAAGTGCAAACTAAGACGTGTGAAGTGTAAAAGTGAACTAGAGGAAAGATCTGACTTAGTCTGAGGCATTAGATGCTGTCAAAAATGTGATTATTAGATCAATTAGTTAACTGAAGTGGAACTGTGAATAATATAGAGGAACAAGAAATTAAGTGTTAATAGAAGATGAATAGAGTAAATTAGAGAGAAGAAAAGCAATATTGTAGCGAGACTAATAAGAGTAGGAGATAGTATGTAAATAACAGGTAGGGTTTGATGTAATTGAGAGGGAAAATAGGGGAAGTGAGGAGGTAGAAAGTGAGTGCAAGTAGTGAGAGTGAACCGTAAAAGCAACCCAATAAAGTGAAAAAGTGATAAGTGAATCGATCAAGAAATTGCAAGGAGGTATCACAAACGTTAGAACATTGCAATAAAAATTGAGACAAATAATATAATAAGATAAAGTAGATGAGATAGTAGAAATATTAGTGAATACTAGTCAGAGATAAAAAGGTTTTAACGATAAACATAAAAGTAGGGATAACAGTAATGAAAGATGACAAGGATAGTAGTAGAGATGGAGGAGTAGATGTAGACGCGAATGTTTCTATATAAGAGTAAGGTGGACAGTATTGCATAGCATTCGGGAATTATATTGAGGGAAGATAAAGAAGGTTAAGAGTTGTAATTACTGTACATCAGAAAGGATGGAGGAAGAAATAGACAGAGGCAGGGTTAAACTTTAGATAAGTGGCAGACTGGGGGAGACATAGATGGTAAGAGAAATATAAAGGATATATGATGGAATGTAAGCAAGGTAGTGGTGGACCGTATGCAGAAATGTGAGGGAAACCACTACCTGAAAGACATTTGATGACAATAAATATGAATATGAATATTAAGTATTTATCTAGCCTTAGGAAATGCACCAGCGAATCACAAGACACACACGTTTAAATGTAGCCGACCGGCAACGTGATTGGCTGCCGGAAATTAGAACGACGGGGCTATAGTAAAGAATTTCAATGTTTAGAATGCCCATAAAATGTCGTATTTTAATGTGATATAAATTCAGCAGTAATTGCCTACGTCTAATGATTTACTTACGTAAGTATATCTAGAAAGTGATAAGATGGATTGAAAGTAATAAAATTCCAAGAAACAAATTACGTAATTTTTTGTTTCTGCATACTTTATTGATTTTATCTTTCTGCACAAATTATTTGTAATATTGCACAAGCATTTCGCAATATGCACAAATATAATTTTTCATTTGTGCATTTTTGCGACAACTATTTATTTTCTAGCTTAAACCCTGTCTAACCCACATTACATCTGCTTAGGTATATTCATTATTAACTTTTAGTACATACAAATCCGTCTCTAGTAATAAGTACCGGTATGTATTTGTTTTGCAGCAAGCATCTCCTGGAGGTAATGTAGAAGTTGTAGGATCTGGACGTCTGACTCTCAGAGAGCAGCAAGTACTTCAGTTACGCAGGGAGATGCTGCACCCTGGTGGTGTTCGTTTACAACTTCGACGCAAGGACTGTACTGGTTCTATAGCTCTTGTGGACGCTTTTGGTGCTGTGTGGTATGTTACTAGATTTTATGTTTGATTTATCAGCGTTTTGGAATGTATTGTATCAACAATAATCTCACTAGAGGTTTTGATTTATCTAGAGAAAATCAAAACACGAGTGGGATTTATTTGACTATTACATGATTAGAAGAAAGTATATAAAGATTAGAAGAAATAAAGTACCGGTACTCTAATACAATAAAATATTAATTGACTTACTGAAATTCTATTCCACTAATGTTAGCTTCACCAAAACGTTTGAACGGAGTTGCCATTTTCAGTTTAATGTCTATGCTGTAAACAAATTACGATCGCAAAGCATGTTTTATAGTACCGTAAAGAATTTGCAGTTTGAAATGTTGGCAAACAAAGAAACAAATTGTAGAGAGGTGATAAAAACAGAAGAAAGTA
The DNA here is from genome assembly GCA_025594305.2 of Periplaneta americana. Lineage (NCBI taxonomy): Eukaryota > Metazoa > Arthropoda > Insecta > Blattodea > Blattidae > Periplaneta > Periplaneta americana. Next base: position 39,982,245 of record JAJSOF020000003.1, on the reverse strand, counting down.
TGTAAAGATTAAAAGAAATTAAGTACTGTAATACAATAAAATAGATATTAATTGACTTACTAAAATTCTATTTCACTAATGTTACTTTCACCAAAATGTTTGAATGGAGCTGCCATTTTCATTCGACTACCGCTATCTATGCGGGAAACAAATAACGGTCGCAAAGCATGTTTTATAATATCACAGTCTAGTATATACAGTCACGAAGCTTGAGTTGTTGAGGATACTAGGTACATTAGACTGTGCAGGCACTATTTCACATTGTCTGTGGTGAGGTGATAATAGTGATCCCAGTGGTTAACAACTATCTATGGATGAATATTCTCTACATATTGAGCTTCGTGACTGTATATACTAGACTGTGTTAATACCTTAAAGAATTTGCAGTTTGAAATGTTGGTAAACAAAGAAACAAATGCTAGGATAGTGATAAAAACAAATAAATGCTAGGGAAGCGATAAAATTGTGTGATAAGCAGCCATGATTGTTTGAAAGATGTCCTTTTGTACCGTTTTATTGGTCGAAAGTAGTATGACGTAATAAAAGTGTATTAGTCTATATAAGAGGTTTTGCAAAGTTATATAAATAACATTAACTCTTCCTTCAACATTTTTGTATATTTTTCTACAGAATGGTAAAATAAAAAGAGAGGATGTGTTCCTCCAGTTTCTGCTCCTCTTGAATGGTGATATAAGGGATCTCTATAAATTTATAACCACTCTTTTTGTGGGTTTTCATAGCCAGAGTCTTCAAAACTAGTTTTTAACTGTTTCACATTTTATGAGGACCAAACTATTGTATTTTCTCCAATACCCTGTGCTCTCAAGTAAGCCACACACCCCTCTTTTGGAGGAAAAAGAAAAAGAAAAAAGCTTTCAATAATTGTATTCACAACAAATAAAAACAATTAAACACAAATACGGTTCATTTAACAATATATATCCTAGAAAAGGATGCATTTCAAACCCATCCTATACGCACACACTGCACAAATGTCAGTTGCCTTGCTTAATCGGCCATTTACACAATATCCTGCAATATTAATAGCACACATCAGTAAATTAACTACCTTTATTTTATATGATACTACGTTGTTTGTTATAATAAATACTTGCTATCACTATTAACTTCCATGTTTTCGGCATTTAATAATGTTAACAATTTAAATACCTGCGTGAAAAGATAATGGCAGGCACTATCACCTTAGGAGTTGTGCAGGAGGAAAAAGTGCTAGGGATATTCGAGAAAATGCGTATGTTCTGCTCGCATATGAATTACATTTCATGGGTGGTTTCACTCACTATACTCTCACACACTCTTTTAGACATTTATATTCTCTCAATCTTGATTCTTTTTCACTAATTGTTGGACCTTGCTTGCTCACTATCTACCCACCCACTCACATTATTTCATATTTTAACTTAATTATAGACATTCGCATCCTCATGTTACATGGTTTGTTATTGTACAACTCAAACCAAGAAATGGATTCAGAACACCTCAAAATCTGTGCTTCAGTGGCTGACCATGACAATATCTTTGAAAAATATTGGAGTGCAAGAGGTCAAATGACTTTATTGTCAAACGCCTGGCATTAGAAAACAACAACATATTTCATGGATTGTCTTTCATTAATAAATGTTCTTTCCTTTGAGGAATACTTAAATATTTTTTTCAATTTCCTGTACTAACTTTATGAAACTTTTCTGTGTTTTTAATTCATCCACAGTTTGGATATTGTACCATCTGTTTCCTGTATGTGTCAATCTAATTAATCTCTCATACTGCATGGTGTTTGTTGTTCAGTTTCTCAATTTTATTACGAGTATTCATAAGAATCTATATAGCAACGTTTGGAGTTGTTTTTACTGCTCCAATAATTAATCTTAGGGCCTGATTTTGGAATAAATTGAGTTTATAGAGATCATTTTTGAGTGATGTTATCAATACTTCTCTTCACAATATTGGAGGATCGGTTTGTCTACATTTTATGTATTATTATATGTGATTTCAGTAATTCTTAAAATTCCTTTAAATTTCTTCATCATTATTTTAAAAATGTGTAGGTTAAAATATCAATTATTTATAGCTTGTGTTTAAGTTGTATGCAGTTATATGTCTGTGTGTGTGCTAGAGATAATTCTAGCGCTGGCAGAAGCATGTTGGCAGTGGTGGCTCAAATGTTAAATGTTATGTTTTATTCAACGACGCTCGCAACTGCAGAGGTATTATCAGCATCACCAGATGTGCCGGAATTTTGTCCCGCACGAGTTCTTTTACATGCCAGTAAATCTACTGACATGAGCCTGTCGCATTTAAGCACACTTAAATGCCATCGACCTGGCCCAGGATCGAACTCGCGACCTCGCTATACCAACTCGCCAACCAGGTCGACTGGTGGCTCGACTACTCTCATATTGTAAATTGATCTCTTTGTAGATGCACTGATCTTTTCTCTATCTTTGTCACTCACTCACTATACTCTTGCACACTCTTTTAGACACTTACATTCTCTCAATCTTGATTCTTTTTCACCAACTAACTGTTGTACCTTGCTAGCTCACTATCTACCTACCCACTCACATTATCTCATATTTTCACTTAATTATAGACATTCGCAACCTCAGGTTATATGGTTTATTATTTCTGAAAACCTAGCTTCAAACAAGTTAGTAGTAACATGTCTGATGATGTCTGTTCTTTGTTGAAGGATCACTGGCTGGAAGCAGCGGGAGCATCCAATGTTGTACAATGCTTTGCATATTGGAGATCAGCTGCTGAGTGTAGCTGGCATCATGGTGCAGAGTGCGTCTGACGCCCAGAAGCTGATTCGAGGTGCCACCAGTCTTTATGTGAGTGTATACAGATAACTTTATATTGGTCAACATTCTCATATTTAGGAATATTATATCTTCTTAAGAGGGAAGGCACACCATTGGTGTGGAAAATTTAGTGACATTATTTTTTTATATCTCAGTTACTATAAAAGCTAAATAAACAAAACTTTTCATGCTTAATATAAATACATTACACTTTATAAAACACTATTCAGAATATTAAAATAGATAATAATTAATTACCTGTAAAAATAATATCAAATTTGCATATTTTTTTACAACCGTAAAGCATTTACATAATAAAATATAGCCTACATTTAATTAATAATCTGCATGATTCTTTTACTGCAATGTTTTAAACACCCACATCAACAATGTAGTCTAGGATCATTTACCTAATTCTTCAATAAATATATTTTGTTTTCTTAATCATTACCTTCAATATTAAATTTTCTAAAATTTTTGATTAAGAAAAAAATATTTCCTCTTCTCTTTGTTATTTATGTCAATGACATAAAATTTCTTCATTTACATGGAACTGCCACTCTTTTTGCAGATGACATTAGTGTATTTTATATTACTGACTCCATTGAAGAACTGTTTGAAAAGTGTGAGGCAGACATTATTACTCTTGAAACTGTTTGAAAAGTTCGAGGCAGACGTTATTACTCTTGAAAACTGGTTAAGCACAAATAGGCTTTCTCTGAAAAAACTGTATATACTATTTTCACTAAACCTTCTTTTTATTACATTATTCCGAAAGAATTAAATTGTGTTTTTGGATGAGCCTTAATATGCATTCGAAATACAAATTAACCATATTTCGAATTAACCACTTTATAAAATACATAAATCACTATATATCAGTGGTTCTCAAACTGGGGTTCGCGCCACCCTCCTCCAGGGGTGTCTATGTGTTCAGAAATATAAACAACATATAACATAAAAAAGTTTTAGTAGCTATACACTAAAGTAAAAAATAATTTTATTCATCATCATCATCATCATCATCATCTGTGGTCCTACAGCCCTTTTAGTTTAGCCTTCACCTCCTTAAGAATCTTCGCCCAATCCTCTCTATCCAACGCTCCCTGCCTCCATCTTCTAATTCCTGCCTTGATAAGATCATCTTGGACATCATCCAGCCATCGTAATTTGGGCCTACCAACTCTTCTTTTGCCACTTGTTCAAAGTGTTTAAGTGTTCGAAAATATCAGCAAATAGGCTACTAGAAATTATGTTCATGTAATATTTCGTGTCATTGTTACACTATATTCTTTTATTTTGGTCTTTCTTTGAGTGGTATCCACTAACTTTGAATAAAATAATCTTTTTCGGTTTTATAGGGATTTATATTTTTCGAATGGGGTTAAGTACCATACAAGTTTGGTAGTGGGGATCGCATACAGAAGTCTCGCCCAAAAGTGAGACACCTTCAAAATGTTTGGGAACCACAGCTATACAGGGTGTATCTATATATGTGTCCATAAATGTGGGCATGTATTCCTGACACAAACCATAACAAAAAGTTCATATGAACATGGGTGGGCAAACCCTTTGTTAGGGAGTTATGGTTAAAAAAAATGTTATGTTTTATTTAACGATGCTAGCAACTGCAGAGGTTATATCAGCATCGCCGGATGTGCCGGAATTTTGTCCCGCAGGCGTTCTTTTACATGCCAGTAAATCTACTGACATGAGCCTGTCGCATTTAAGCACACGTAAATGCCATCGACCTGGCCCGGGATCGAACCCGCAACCTTGCGCATAGAAGGCCAGTGCCATACCAAGTCGCCAACCAGGTTGACTTGGTAATGGCACAGTCTACTATATACAGTCGCGAAGCTTGAGGTATTTTTTTGCAAATCTCGTGATAAAGCGCTCCAAGCGGTTAGCAACTAGAAACAATAGACTGTCCATGGTTAACTTTGGACTGTGTTGTATTTCTATCGAGTGCTAGCTCGTTGTGTATTTCACATTGATGCTTGTGAAATGTTCGTTATTGGTTGTAATGAAAATGTTAATGGCTAAAATATAATAATTGGAATAATAATATGGGACAAGGAGGAGACGTTTGTAGTGCTATAAATTGTAGCAACAGTAAGAGAAAGAGGCCAGAGTTATCCTTTTCCGATTTCCGAAAGATTCAGAAAGGTTCCTGGGTTTCCACAAAAATGCTGTGCAGAAAAAAAACTCGTAAATTTGAAGTTCTTTGTGACTGTTAGAATACATTATATCCTTAAATTCCACAATGAAATGTTTCAGTCTAACCAAAAGTACATTAGATACCGGTTAAAGTTCTGTCACTGCTAAATTTCCAGAGAAATAAAGGTTAGGTCTACTTTTTTTTCAGAGGATATATTTTTAATTGTAGCTATTAATTTTGTTATTATTTTTTATGTGTTATTCAATACGTAGAAAAATTAAGTTTGTTTTAATGAAATTTATTGACCACGTTTTATTTTCAATTCTGGTGGGATTATTATTGCTTAGGCCTACTTTTTTTTTTTCAAAGGATATGTTTTTAATTATAGCTGTTAATTTTGTTGTTATTTTTATTTATTGCTTTACTAGAGACGTAGAAAAAGTCTGTTACAATAAAATTTATTGATCACGTTTTATTTCCAATTCTGGTGTGATTATTATTGCTTAACCTCATCCCACTTTGTTAACTACATAAGCCTACACTACAAGTACTGGTACACGTAAGTTACTCCATTAATTCATATTTCCATTATTATTGTTGTAAAGGGAAATGCAAATTAATATTTATTGGTTTCATAGTTAATTATCGCTATAATCTTGAATGAGTGAAGCTATTATAGTAAATTTCAGTTCGTATTGCACAAACAAAAATTATATTAACTTATTTCTTGCAGGTATCTTCGAGTTTATGGTGGAATTTAATATACTTCATTAAAATAATAAATTAACTTTATGCATTTAATATTTCAATAATGGAAGGAAGGTGTTAATTTTTCCAAAAGAACACGACAACAAAAGTGTAACATATTTTGTCGTCTGCTAGGAGAGAGATCTGCGATGAGGCGATAGTAGCGATCCTAGTGGTGGGCAACTACCCATGTTTGCATTTTTACTACATATTGAGCTTCGCGACTTTATATAGAAGACTGTGGTAATGGTACATGTGATACATTTAACAACACACATTTACAAAAATTGCTCAAAGCGACCTCCTCTTGCTTCGATGCATGCCCTGAGCCTGTGTTCCATGCTTTGCTGTACTCTTTGTAAATGTCCTGGGGTGTTATGGATTTGATCATCCATTTTGGAGACGCTCCCTCAGAACATTGATATTAGGTACAGGCATTGAATTTGCAAGGATTTTAAATGTCCCCAGAGGTAAAAATCCATTGGATTTAAATCTGACTATAAAGGCTCCTCTAACGTTTTTCCACAAGGTAAGTACGTTTCTGCATAAAGTTGACGTGCTGCTACCATATTCCTATCTGCTAGGCCATAAATGTAGTGCATATCCGTCATTTCTCTCACTGAATACATTTTGTGATGTCATGAATGTTACTGTGAATAACACAAAACAGAACAAAAGGCAATCAGACAAAACAAAACAAATGAGTAACTGTAATGAAGAAAGTGGGAAAAATGCAAGTTTGAGGTGAATTACATGATCAGGGGTCACTACAGGAAATTCCTTTCATAACTCCCTAACGAAGGGTTTGTGGACTCATGTTCATATGAACTTTTTTTTATGGTTTGGTGTCAGGAATACGCTCCCACATTTATGGACATATATATAGATACATTCTGTATATAAAACTGGGAAACAACCAGTCCTTTAGAGTATGCACTACTTTGAATTAACAAATTTTTAAATAACGAATTTTTACTATAGAACATTTGAATCGGTGAGTGGAAAAGGGGTACCATTACAAAATCATGCTTTCGAGATAATGAAAGAAAACTGTTTTGTGTCTTTATTTTTAATTCAATCAAAAAACTTATAATTGGTCACATTTACTACTAGTTACAAGTATCTCAGCCTTTATATTTGTTTGTTAATATTTAAATTGTTTTTTTTTAGATTTGATTGTTTAAAGTTTGGGAATGTTACTCTTTTTCCAATCAAGTGGAATATTGGTTAAAATGAACAGAAATTTTTTTAACAATTAGTAAGTTTTCTTTATAGTGTAACTGTCGAAAAAAGTGTACAAATACTTTTTTCAAATGTGGAAAAAGAAACAATCATAAAAACGGTGTTACAATGCTGTTTTTTTGGTCTCGACTAATACACCTTTGTAGGTTACGAACTCTTCTCCCCTACTTCTAGATATTTTCTCCATTTTTTTGTATGTGTATTCTTGTTCACCTTTCCTTTCTTTCTTCTTGGCTTATTATCTTCCTCTTCTAACAGTGTTGTTTTTTACTCAAAGACACTAACTTCAAAAACTATTTTCCAATTCTTGCAGACAGAATACCGATAATCAAACAGTTCACACCTGTGGAGTAACGGCTAGCATGTCTGGCCGGAAAACCAGGTGGCCCGGGTTCGATTCCCGGTTGGGACAAGTTACATGGTTGATTTTTTTCTGGGGTTTTGCCTCAACCTAATATGAGCAAATGCTGGGTAACTTTCGGTGTTGGATCCCGGACTCATTTCACCGGCATTATCATCTTCATCTCATTCAGACGCTAAATAACCTAGGTGTTGATAAAGCATCCTAAATAACCTACTAAAAAAAAGAATGATCAAACATAACCTGGAACACCTGTAATAACAAAGTACTAAAACAGTTAAGAATCTAAACGATTATTACAGTGCTTGTCAGCGCTCCAAGCATACTATATGAAAACTAACACAATAGGGCTCCACAGTTGAATGGAATAAAAGTAACATTCCTTCTACTCTTCTACTCAACTGCAAAACACGGGTCATGCTGTTGGCATTAGGATGATAGGAATATTACTCTTTTTCTGCTCAATAGGTAGGATTATTATATATGAACAATTTTGATATCTCAGTTTATTTTCACATTTTTTGGAATGTTACCCCTTTTCCACTCACCGATTCATTTATGGAAAAGACTTTTGAGACGAAAGAGTATTATACGTCATATTGTTTCTTTTTTGTATGGAAGTGATTTTGTAGCTTCTGTAAACTGAATAATTATGTTCAGGTTGAGTTTGTGATACGTCGAGTTCCATTTGGACGAGTTTTTGCAATTCGCCGGGATGTGGAAGGACAGAGCCTTGGCATCACTCAAGAGGGAAACACGGCTGAAATCCGTGACGTGGTACCAGGAGGTCTTGCAGCTTGCCACGGTCTTGCTCCTCGAGCCCAGACTTGCGATGGACTCTCTCTAACCAACTGGGTCATCACAGAGATCAATGGAAGACCCTTAAACCTTTTCTTCAAAGATGGTGAAGTAAGGGATCGCTTAAATGCAGTAGGGAAAGAAATCTCTATACTTGTGCAGCCTTTTGATTTAGTTAAGCAACTAAAAAAGCAGCTAAAAGCTTTGCGAGGCTATAAAGAATATATTGTGCAATAGTGGGTAAGTAATTAAGTAATTAATTATTTGTACAAAGCATCTTAACAGTATGAAAACGTAGCAGTCTTACTTCAACTCATATGCAGTGAGTTTACCTATAGAAAGGCAATTTTTCCTCATTTGCTGACAAGCTAGAAAGGACGCAACATCTTGCCCATGATTTATTCTGCCAGTTGATTCAGCATCAAACTTACCTGTCCCTGAGTGAGTGTGCTCTTGGCAGAATTCGTTGGCAAGGTGTTTCTCTCCTTCGAAGTTGTTGTTTTTTAGACATATCTCTGCAGGCTAGCATCTCATTGAGACTGCAGGTGTGTCTGCAGGAAGTATAATGAAACTGCATCTAAAGTTGACAGAGTAAAAAGCAAAAAGAAAATATGATGGTAGGGGCACAATCAATGAACAAGTTCCAGTTTATCTGAAGGTAGATATATATTATTTTAATGTACCGAAGTACATATGATATTTCCATGCAGATATTCTGCGTCATCATACTATGAAAGCGTAATGGAACAGAGAAAAAGTCTCTCTGGCACCAGGATTTGAACCCGGGTTTTCAGCTCTACGTGCTGATGCTTTATCCACTAAGCCACACCGGATACCCATCCCGGTGTCGGACAGAATCGTCTCAGTTTAAGTTCCAACTCTTGGGTTCCCTCTAGTGGCTGCCCTCTGCACTACGTCATAGATGTCTATGGACGCAGGACCGAAGTCCACACATGTGTTGAGGTGCACTCGTTATGAGTGACTAGTTGGCCGGGATCCGACGGAATAAGCATCATCTTAAATCACGAAGTGATTTACGCATATCATATATATTATAATATTCCGTCAGATCCCAGCCAACTAGTCACTCATAACGAGTGCACCTCAGCACATGTGTGGACTTCAGTCCTGCGTTCATAGACATCTATGACGTAGTGCAGAGAGCGGCCACTAGAGGGAACCCAAGAGTTGGAACTTAAACTGAGACGATTCTGTCCAATACCGGGATGGGTATCTGGTGTGGCTTAGTGGATAAAGCATCAGCACGTAGAGCTGAAAACCAGGGTTCAAATCCCGGTGCTGGAGAGAATTTTTCTCTGTTCCATTACTCTTTCATCGTATGAAGGTAGATAGCACATGTTTCTCTTCCAATGTATAAACACGTTCAACGTGAAAGAAACGCGTGAAGTGCCCTTTTTCCTGAATTTGAATAATCTACATTCTGCAGTGCGAGCTTTTGTGGTTTGCTGAAACTTGAATAGGAGTAAGCACTATCATGGCACACGAGAAATGTCGTCAAATAATTGCTACATGTCACAAATCTCGGTGCTAATTGTCACAGACTTCGGTCTGTCACTTACCTAACTCCTCATGAAACCCTCTATAACTTTGTTGGAAACCTCTGCATACTGCTGCTGTAGGTACAATAGTGCTTATATTCAAGTTTGGGCTCTGGTTTTTGCACTGTAATATAGATGCAGTGGTGTCATTCAGCTGGTTCGCCCGAACTACTTCTTAAATTCGCATTTTGTAGAACCAATTGTTAAATGTTTTAAGTTAAAAGAATTAGCTTTTTACAGAATGGATTGCATTTATTTTAACACGAAATTCTCTAGCTTTTTAACATTACAGTAAACTAAACGCAAAAATAAACTATACTATAACTCGAAGCGATTTTATTTGTTATTAGGCATACACTGTTACTGCCTGTCCAAGTATACAGGCTGTCAGGACAGAACTGTGGTATGTCTGCAGTCTTGAAACTCTCTGCGATTACTTTGGCAGTCGTCTACCCTTTCCTCATTCAATGATAATATCGCATATACAACAATGAAACGTTCATTGATCCCACCATGCAGTTTGAAACTGCAGTTCAACAATCCATAGCAGTACATGAATAAAAGAAGACCATCTATGACCCTACAATTCAATACTTTAGGGATTATTATCATATACAAGGACAGATTGAAGTATTTGGATTATTGTTCGGAGCAAGGGGAACAATCCCAAAATTCTCAGCTGAACATTTTAAATCTTTTGGAATTCCTTTAAAAATTTTTTAAATTATCGCTGTAGATGTAATGACATATTCTGTTCAGATTTTACATAATCACCTGTACACCTAAATTTCTTTATATTCTATCAGATTACTAATAAATAATTATTGAATAAATGTACGTACTTTCCCAAGGGTAGCTTCCATTAGAAAATAATAATCATAACACAAATGTTTATTTTTATTTTTATTTGTTTAGTATGCTGTGTCTTTTGGCAACCCTTACTGAAGGGCAGCTACCCTTGTGGGATTTATATATAAAAATATAACAAAAATGGACTTGCAACTACAAAACACACTATTAAGTACATTAATTCGTTTTTCCCTTTTAATGTTTCTCCTACAATTTTTTATTCCATTTGAATTAAGTAAAATATTTTTTCATTAAGAGTATGGACAATACTGATTGCATTATTGGTCACTGGACCAGTAACATTTGGTATCATTATTTTAATCTACACTTATGTTTGATGTAATTTGTAGAGGGCAATCGATGTAGTGCAAAGAAGATTTAAAGTATTTGGTCAAGTTTTTTAGTCATGGTGGTAGTGGTAAATCTAACAAAACTAAAATAGGTGATACAATGGTTGATATTCCAGGAAGTAAAAAGTTAAATTAGTAAATATTCACTACATCACTGCCACTTTGTAGCAGCACCATATTGTATTTTTGGTCTAGAGAAAATACTAGTCTTTTAAGGAAACACATCTGCTACTTTATAGCATTGCCGTATTGTATTGTATTTTCCTGGGCCAAAAATATAATTTGACGTTGCTACGAAGTAGTGGTGATGTGCTGAGCATTTAATGTTAAATTAACTTCATACAGAAGGTATAAGTGCATGTGGATGTTTCTCTTTCTTTTAAACCACTCTCACTTAATAATTCCGCATACTTTGTTAACAAGATTAATAATAATAATAATAATAATAATAATAATAATAATAATAATAATAATAATAATTTATTTTATCTGGCAGAGTTAAGGCCGTAAGGCCTTCTCTTCCACTCAACCAGCAAAAAGTATATATACATATGTATGAACTTACAAAGATGTGGGAGGTTTGAAAGGGATACGGTGTATATCCAAGCATTTCAGCATTAGATTACTACTACTTATTACCTTGTTTAATATTTTTGATATTACAATTTTAGAATTTGTTGTTATTAGTGGAGAGAACTGGTTGTTAAAAAATTAGAATGACACCACTGTATAGACGCAGCAATGTTAATTGTTTTGTAGATGATATTTATTGACCTTGTCATCAGAGATCAAGAAAAGGGGAGCCTGTCTCTTTATTCTGTTAACAAAAGCTGTTCTCCAGGACTTGGTAATAGACACAGCAGGTAGATTCGTTTTTTCTTGCTTTCCCTGATGACAGATCTGATACTTAGTTCGGAATTGTTGAATGTTTTTTTTATACTGCAAAAGCTCCGAAAATACTTAAACCAAGTTCTGTTTAAGACACAAACAATAGGAGCAATAGTGATGAAAAACTTCTTGAGATGTCAGCAAGTTTTGGAAATGGTTACATTTCTGTAGGTCCTTACTGTACTTAGAATAACGCGTTAAAGTTCTATATGCTCCATTTATGATTTTATAATATGTAGACAATTTATCTTAGTCAAAATGGCGATTGGATACTGCAATATGTGGAATTTAAAAAGTTCATACAAGTCATATTTTTGTGTGTATTTTATGGTAGCAATAATTGGCCCTCTATTGAGAGTCTTTGGAAATGTTCCAAAATTATCCTCCCTATTTTTTATTTTTATATACAGGAAGTAAAAGATCTTAGAGCGTTAAATTTATAACAATTCTCAATATTGAACCAAAGATATTTCTGTATAAAATTTGTGACTTTTAAGGTTTTGTATCTTGAGTGTGTTGTTTGAAACACACGAGGGATTTTTCTGGCATAAATATACTCAAGAGTTCTGCCATTGGCAGTGAAGAATTGTTGGTATTCAAAGTTTTACCAACTAAAATATTTAAGATCTGTGTTTGCTCGTTATTGGAACTTAGTGATCACTTCTTTGAATCTTTAAGGTTCGTGATGCAATCCCAGATTATGCAGCAAATGCATTATTGATGCAGAATTTTTCATCTCTATTTTGTCTTTTCTGTTTTCTGAAGCTTTTAGCCAAGATAAGTGTGATACTGATATGTTAATGAATCTTTATCTATTTCTGAAGTGATGTTATTATCATCTGTGTCAATGTTTGAATTTAAAATTATCATGGGGAGTCTTGTGCTTTCAATCACAGGAAGTAAATCTTGTTTTTTCTTCTCTCTTCAAAGTTAACCCCTTTCCACATACTGGGACAGATATGGCGCATACTGGTTTTATATTCATATAACTTATAATATAAGCCTATAATATTTCAAACTGCATACTGGGACAGATATGGCACACTGTCAATAACTGGATTTGACCATATATATGACATCAGTTGAGAAAGAGAGAACTACTTAAGTTATTTGATTACTAGCCATACCCGTGTGCTCCGCTGCACCTGTTAGAAATAAATATAAAGTAATTACAATTAAAATAGGACGTTTGATCCAGGGAACATTCGTGTTTGATAGAAGGATAAATCGTTTAATATGTTACTTAATTTAAATTGTATTTAAATAATTAAATGCGGTCATTTTGGTCCAGAGAGCAATCATTTGGTGCAATGACAATTCCTTTAACATCAGTGGCGTATACTGGTTAAAGGGTTTGGGCTACCGCTGACCCTATTATTACACAAAATATATCTAACAATTACTTTAATTTTAATTACTATGGTAAAACTAATAATACAAAATTATTACATTATGTTATATTATAAACTTTTTCTTTTGTAATTTCCTTGGGCTACCGCCGGTAGCCCCGGTAGCCCGCAAAATACGCCCCTGTTTAACATGTTTCTTAATTGTTATTACATGCAACCATAGTTTAATGAAGATTGACGTATCATTTAGTTTTAATGTGCATACTTTATATTAGCTTGTTTCAGAAGTTCCTATAATAACATTGTAGAGTTATGTCCATCTAGAGAATCTACACTTTCCAATGGTGAAATAATAATTAAACAATTAATTAGCTTCCGATATTACTTCATACTAACACAGAAATATTTTCTGTAGGCTATGATTCATAGCTTTCGATTGTTGTTGACCAAGGCCACTTATAGACGAATTCATTTGTTTATTTCATTACACCGCCTTAGATGGCAGTTATTTTAATTTTGAAACTCATTTATCTCATTAAATATCAGTCCTATCAAAATTTTTCAAAGAATAAAACTTATCGGAAATGATTTTTAAAGAAAGGTTTGTTATGTAACATTTTTCACAAAAATCAATAATAAGCGAGATATTTCGATTTATTTAATTCAGACCCCCTTATAACCCCCCTTTTAAATAATGTATTTTGAATGCCATATAGCCTAAAATCTAAGTTACAACGAACTTAATTTATATTCCAATTTTCATCGAAATCCGTTCAGCCATTATCGCGTGAAAAGGTAACAAACATACATACAGACAGACAGACAGACATACATACAAACAAAAATTTCAAAAAAGCGATTTTCGGTTTCAGGGTGGTTAATTATATAAGTTAGGACCAATTATTTTTGGAAAATCGAAAATTACCAGAAAAATTTCGGCTACAGATTTATTATTAGTATAGATTAAACCAGTGTGTGCAAAACTGTCCTATGCAGTAAGGGGATAATACCACCTTCAATATGAATAAAGCCATTTAGAATTCTTTCACTATTTTGTTATGATTAGACCTCGGATTTTTAGGTTCTAAAAATTTTACTTTAGATATCTATTCCAATGCAAAATAGATTCTAAAATGACAAAATAGGTTTTTGAAAATTCTGATTACATTCATAAATTATCATCAGTCCCAGGTAATCTATGGCGAATCCTCAGTTTTCACGTGATCTCGCCAAAAAATTGTTTAACTCGACTTTTTCCACGTATTAAAGTTTCAATGCTAATATAAGATCTATGAAATGCAATAAAAATTAATTGAGAAGAAAAAATAAAATAATGTGAGATGTAATACAGGAAAGTGTAATGCAGTAAAAGGAAGTTGCATAGTCAAAATTGTACTGATGATAAACACATCAACACTTTTCTAACAATTAATTTTTAGAAGGCTCAGTATACGTTCTAAGGTTTTAATTAGGTGACACTGTTCTTACCTATATATTTTATTTTCACACAGACAAATAGAAAGTATTATATACCCATATAAATGAGGCACGCAGTTAAGACACAATTCTGCAAGTCAGAAGGTCGCAGGTTCGATTCCCGATGGAATCATGGATTTTTCTCACTGATTTAATCCTTTCGGCCACACATGGTCCTGGGGTCTACTCAGCCTCTAACAGAAATGAGTACCAGGGGTACTTCCTTAGGGATAAAAGCTGTGGGCACATAGCTAGACTGCTGAATTTCCAACTTAATTTCCTAATTAACCGTGCATTTAATCACAAAACGTAATATAGGTTTTCTATTCATTTAAGTGTGTCCTGTTGTCCCTTTCAATCTGCAGAATTATTTCTCTTCCACTCTGTATATCCATATGCTTGCCTACATTTGTTCACTTAATCACCCTCTTGATCCTTTAAAATGTTAGATGAATGATTCGTCCTTCCCAACTTAGTCCAACAAACCACAGAATAAACTTGTAATTGCAAGTCCTTTATCGTTAGTTTTTATCTAATAAAAAAGACGTAAAATTGAATATAAATATTTAAAAAAGAATGGACCTGACTATTTCAGCTATCAGAGTAACATGAAACTGATAAAAAGTTAAGGTAGCACAGTGAGACAGGTTTATACACTGCCCATGATGCTGAATATTGGAAATAATTTTGACAGCTGTAATATGTATTTCAAAAGTAAGTCTATCTTTAAATTCAGTCTTCAACTTCGTTAAATACGCGCCTTTCACATATCAGTGGCGTACAGAGAATAGATCTTACTGATATTGTGTTGACATTTTACAACTTTATCATTTTCAACAATCCAGTGGTACTATTCAAAAACCTGCTACACAATATCCTATTATACAACAAAAAGAATAATTACTTCACAATACCACAAAATTATAACAAATTATCATCTCCAAATTTCCAAAAATAGAAGGTGGGAATTTGTCTCAACCCAAAACGTCCCTGGATACCCAAGGAAGAACGCAGTTGCAATTTTTAGACTGTTTACGGATTGGAACATCTACTTTACCACTCTGCCCCTTATTTGATCTTCAAGAGGAAATGGATCAAAATCATCTTCAACACTGCCCACAACTCAATATGAGCAAATGCTGGGTAACTTTGGGTGTTGGACCCCGGACTCATTTCACCGGCATTATCACCTTCATCTCATTCAGACGCTAAATAACCTAAGATGTTGATAAAGCGTCGTAAAATAACCTACTAAAATAAAAATAAAAAACACTGCCCAGTCACTATCAACTTGGCGTCCTTGAGTGAAAAATACTGGAGAGCGAGAGAATTAATGATTTCGTTGTCAGAAATTCAGCATTAGCAAACAACAACAACACAATTAAAAGATTGTGTTGTTTAGTCAACTGTCCAAAGACAGGTCTGAACCTCACAAGTGATACCAAGTAGGCACCACTTATGAGGCAACTAGACCAGGAGATAATGGGGTAGAGTGGCCAGTTCCTTTCCCCTCCATTGCAAACATTGCCGACTAGCTACATATTACACTAGTCAGACTTCAGATGCATACAAACAATTGTTTTTCCTCCGACACATATTGTGAAGTGAGATGTACTGCGTGATAATAGACGTACATATATTAAAAGATCATCAACTCAAAATATCAAGGCATAATATCACACCATTTCCACAAAATTTCAAATAATAAAAGATGGGAGTGTATCACTGTGTAACAAAATACATATAATTCCTGAGGATCCAAGGAAAAGTGCAGTTGCATCCTTTAGATTACTCACAGGACATGACTGTTTGTCAAAACACTTGAACAAAATTGGAATTATTTCTTCACGTTGTCTATTGTCAGTCTTGAGAACGAAATGGATTAGAATCATCTTCAGTAATATCCAGTTCTTTCTATTCACTTTATTTCCAAGAACTCAGAATCAGTTAACAACTAATACAACAAGCTGTAGTTTATTTGGGATTGAATAACACATGTATGTTGAAAATATATTTTAAGGGAAATACTATGTTTTAAATTTCAATTTTCTTCATTTTATGTACCAGTACATATTGTTAAAACTTGCGTGCAAAATTAAATTACCTGAGCCTTACAGATAGTGACAAATCGTATATATTCTGTTTCATTACCCAAAATTATTGAGAATTATTGTAATACAGCATTGAATAGCTTTATTCTTCTTTCTCTCTACATATAAAGGGTTGGTTATGCAGTGACCATTCACTTTAGCTGTTTAGCAATGTTACGGTTGTCCAAGTTAGTGAAAACATTTGGTAGTGTAAACACAGCTTTATATTTGTTAATTTTCATTATATCAAGCTGTATGTTATGGTGTATCTCCAACTGATGTGATTATTACAACATAGTGAAATAGATTTTTAAGCTTTCATTGACATTCCGAATAATGTAACAGGTTGTACGTAAGGGAGGAGTGAGATTTCTGACAATAGTAATAAGCAGATATTTAGATTGGTTGTCAAATAATTTTTATAATAATGTATTAATCTGTATCTCTGTTAGTAATAATTCCATACGTCAGTTATATTCATTTGCAGTAATTAAGAACTTATTCTGTGTTCATGTTACATTCTTAAGAAATTGTGTACTGTATATAGGGTTGCCAACCCTCCCATATTTCCCGGGATCTCCTGTATTTGCCCCTAATTTTTAACAGTCTCATGGCTCCCGTATTATTTTTCTCTTCGAGCATTTTTCTCCCTTATTTTCGCATAATGTAAAAATTTTTATTCCAAACATTTGATTTTGCCGTGAATGATGATTGATTATATCATGAATTTTGTTGTTCAAGAAATGCATAAAAATGTGCAGTCTTTATAAGGTTCGTTGCAACAAGCGGTTCATGGATCAGTTCCTGTACCATCTTATGCGCATGCGCTAGTTGAGCATCTGCTATGGGATTGAAACTGGACTGGACACTGTTGGAACGCTTTCGCAGATCGTTAAGTACTAAATCCAGAGATGCTATAACTGTGATCATCTTTGCTAAGAACGAGATGCTTAATTATTATCGTTTCGCAGCTAATTCTAATTGCAGAAAATAGAATTTTGAACATTTTCTATAAAAAGATGACAAAAAATATGGAAGGCAAGAATTCCTATAATTCAATGTCGTCTACTGGGGGATTCTCATCTAAAAATAGTTATTTTTTTTAATTATTAATTTATGTATGTTATTTATTATACTTTTAATCATCGCTGCATGTTGAAATTGTAATTAACGATTTCAATACCCAAATAATTTCCATTCTCTTTCTTTTTGGCGAAAATTTAAATTAAATCTCTAGTTTTATTATTTGTCTGTACTGTCACTTTTCATCTTAACCTCACTGATGTGAACAGTCGATCATGTCTTTCTTCAGTATCCAGGAGACGTTGGCGAGCTTATGCGCATGCGCGTCTCGCGTACTCTTCCGTACATGCCTCAATCCACGAACTACTTCTGACCGTTCCGAACCCGTGTCAAAAGCTTGTTGGAACGCCCGACTGCAGTACATGTTTCCGGTTCAGGACTGGTTCAGATTGTGTTGGAACACTTTTTCTGTACTGCACATGCTCACGATGGTTACGGACTGTTCCTGATTGTTGTTGGAACAAACCTCTAGAAAGTAATGCTTGCCAGAAATGGGTTTTAGTGCTCACCTGTCTAAAATGAAACCGTGTTAATGTTATAAATTTGGAAAAACTAGCTAGTTTTGTTCTAAGCATAAAGTTGTTTTTCAGTAACTGAACCGAATAATTATCTATTTTCTATGTGAAATTTTGTCGATTCTTTACCCTCCCGTATTTTCTTCAAAAAAAGTTGGCAACCCTGACTATACTTTCATAGTTTCTCAAAGATTTTTAAAGATAGTTTTCAATAACTAATCATTTATCTGGTTCATACTTAGCAAAGTATCTCGAAAGACTTACCAGTAGCACTTTCTTATTGAAATGTGTTTTTTTCTCCTGCTTCAGATCGCTTATTGTTGGAATGGCATGTGACTAGCTATGGCTTGTATAAGTATAAACAAAAGCTTCTCAAACTTTCTCAGTTCACGATTCTCTCTCAGTGTCTTGAAAGTTTTTATATCATCCCAAGTCCGAAAGAAATATATATCAGTAAGTTCCATCTATTGCATAGCTAACATTCTAACAATTTTTATGCTCGCAACAGTATATCTTTATAAGGAATACTACATATCAAGTAAAATTAAAGCTGTATTTTCATTTGCTATTTAAATACCGTAATCACAATTACTAATGGAAATGTACTTCTGCTGGGAACTACGTAGTTTCTTAAATCTTGCAAAGAGTCTGAATACTAGGACCCATATTTTCTGTTCCATTTGCTTTTCACATGGTATCTTTTATTACAGCAACAACTGAAAACCATAGCTTTAATAAGATATGATGACATAAATGGAATTTCTGAGCTGTAGCAGCTAGAAGGAGATGATTAATTTTTTATTGATACAAAACACGATTAGTTCCATGTTGCCAAATTTTATTTTTAAGCCTTGTTACAAGACAGCTTATCTTATGACATTAGAAAAGAAAAATTGATAGATAAATAAGTAAGTAGTAAACAAATTAAGAAATTCCTTCTCGGACCAGTACCTTTTTAGCCATAGCCTGATCTCTTGTATTCATTGATGCAGTCATAATTTTTAAATTCCAGATTTGGATCAAAATGTTCTGAAATTATTATTAGACCAAAAATTATGTTCGGAAAAGATAGGTTGATAATTAAAATTTTAGGAACACGTACCGGTAGTATTTATTGAACAAAGCATTTTTGAACTATTACTGTCAAAGCATTGTATATAATTTTGGATGTTACTATACGGTACTGTTTGGAACGTAATATTGCTTTTTTGAATAGTGCAAATTTCATCATGCATATATCTTCATGTAGGCAACTTTTATGTTTAACCGTACTGGTATATTCTGAAGATATCCGTACTTGATAAACTGAGAAATTACGGGATTTAATTATGTAAGTACATACCAGTATGTTGTTTTTAAGAAAACACAGAACATCCTAACCTCATTTTTAACTTTGAATAACAATATTTCACTACAGTATCGGTACTACTATTGACATGATTCTATGATTCTAGAGTTTTAATAACCACCTTAACCACCAGTATCTTTTTTTCTCTCTCTTTTTTTTTTTTTTTTGTAAAACTTCGTAAAAATCGAAATGTGCAATCCAAGGCGATCTTAGACTTTTTTTTTTTTTTTTGCTTTAAAGACGAGCGTTTTTCCCAAATATAAATATTTTCCTTGGACCAAAAATACAGTACAAATGGAATAAAAATTAGTATTGGGCCAAGATAATAAAAATCGATTATTTTCCTATAGATATAATTGGCAGCATACACATTTCTGAAGGCTATGGTGCTTATTAGGCCTACTTTCTAGAGCAAAAATGAGATAGTTACAGTGAAAATCGTTGAACTACAACCAATATTTTGTTCTTAAATTAAAAAAAATAATATAATAAAATGTCGTACAATTTTCTTGCTGAACATGCCATGGATATTCCTTTTTAATAATAATTAATACCAGTATGTGAAATGTACCACATTTTTAATATTTAAAAGCTGCTTGAGAATTTAATACAAACGTTATGAAGGAAGTTATTTTACAATAATAATTAGTTCAAATAAGGACATTTTATCACTGCAGTGCTGGCTTATATATTGTAGATTCGTTACGCCAATCTTTTACTTTATGTTTATATTTCACTTACTGTTAAGATTTTTTTTAGAACTTTTGTTAATACTAGTTCGATCTTACCTGAACATTGTGCTTGGTGACTGCTTGATTTGAATATGGGATAACATTTACCCATTGCAGCTATTAACCTTATAAGAGTAATTCCATGGAAAAATTTGTTTTCTAATTTTACCATTAATAGTTTCGATCAATTGTTGTTGAGTATTCTGTTACTTTGAATTGGTAATATTTCAGGGCTAACTTTAGGATAAATTGTAAGTTTGTATTTACAGTGCAGGAACTGTCCAATTTAATTCATGAGTGTTAGTGCTGATGGATGCACCACACTAATCAGTACCGGTATGAAAGTCTCAAATCTTAAACATATGTTTTAATATGATATGGAAGTAATATACGAATTTAACGAATATTCAAGTTAAGGGGACACACTTGTAAATTTGGAACTTTTCTTCTATTGAGCCAAATTTAACCAAATTTTTACAGCATAGTTATGCTAACCAGTAGTGGTATGCTACTAAATTTCAAAATAATTAGGTAATTCCTTCAAGAGACATTTTTTTTAATATATTGTGTAATCTTTTGATTAGGCCATACATACTTTTTATACCTTAATTACCATTGAACTTTGTGTAATTTTTACAGCTGTCTCTCCACTTATGGGACAACGAGGCTGTTCATTAGGTTTACATAATATGAATTAGACTCTGAGATATAACTTTTTGAAAAGTTATATAACGGACGTATATACGTCACCCAAACATCGTAAGATGAAGATTACATTTGTAAAGTTTCTTTCCAGCCATAAGCAGTGCTGACTAAGATCAGACGCTATGGACAGTACTCTATAACAGAGTCGCCAGTATGAAAGGATAATTCCGAGCCTCTGGCGTGAGACGAACTCGATAGCTCAGTGGTAGAGCGCCTGACCGGAGAACAGGAAGTCGCAGGTTCGATTCCCGCTCGAGGTTGTGAAATTTTTCTTTCATACCATGGCATGATTGTGACTATAATAGTATTTAATTCATTATATAAGTTCATAAAATTTTAATATTAAAAATTAATAAAACCAAATTTTATTCATTATTTCAAATTTCAATGCAGAGATATATTTATCTATCAATTCTTTGCGTACTGTAAAAATGTAACTAGGATTGAATAATATTTACTATAAAAAGTATGATCTGAAGCAGAAAAAAATGCAAGTTACAGGAAATTGAGTTTAAATTTTTTTTGGCAGCTTTCAAATTGGTTACGCCCACTCAGATATTAGGTAATCATTTAAACCAACTTAGAAATGGAATTGGACAAATTCCTTTGGCAAGATTAAAGTACACATAGTAATGATGTTTTAAGTGAAGGAAAAAAAAAAAATCCCTAAAATTTTTTAATTTTTCACCAAGAGTCTCCCCTTAATCTCAGAATAAATGGGACAGCTTTAAATTTGATTTTAGGAGAATTTGGAGAAATACATGTCGGAAAAATGCTCTATCAGAGAAAGATATGCTTCCCAATAGACTTGCTGCTGGTATGCAGTACCCTTCAGTCAGTGTTATGCATTGTGTGAATGTTTTTTGTTATCCTACATTATATGTCGGTATGTATTGAGAATATTTTCACCTATGCTACTAGAACTTCATAATTATGTGATATAGCATGAACTCTCGAATATTTTGCGACTAGTATACTATAGATTCGTCTGTGTTTTAGCGTCATGGTCTAAGGTGTCATGCCTGGACTTGCATTAAGGAAAGAGCATTGGTTCGAGTCCTGATGGGGGAAGAAATTTTCTCATGAGATATTGGCCAGTGTATGGGACCAGTGCCCACCCAGCATTGTGATGAATTTGGGAGCTATGCTAGATAGCGAAATCTAGTTCTGTGAACCAGCTGTAATGGCTGAGGGGATCATCATACTAACTACATGATACCCCTGTATTGGTTGGATGATTGTTACTGAGACATATGAACGTGAGGCCAGTTGTTGTTGGATGGTCTGCTTTGGCCTTCCGTGGCCTGTTGTGCACAGGATTGTTATGCTATAGAGCAATGTTTCTCAGCTTTTCTGTAAATGAACCTCTTTAGGCTTCCAATATTTATTAAGTAGCTTCATAATTTTTTTTACTTGGTTATTTAATGACGCTGAGTCAACTACTGGGATGGAATTGGTGAAAGTGGGTTGGTATTTGGCGAGATGAGACCGAGGATTCGCCATAGATTACCTGACATTCGCCTTATGGCTGGGGAAAACCTGGGGGGAAAAACCCAACTAGTTAATCAGCCCAAGTGGGAATCGAACCCATGCCTGAGCACAACTGCGCATCAGTAGGCAAATGCGCTACCTCACCGCCTGAGTTACGCCAATAGCTGCCTCCATAATAAATATTATAAATATAAGAAACTACGTTTAATGTGCAACAACCATTATGAACGTTACTTTTTATAATTATAAATATAATATTGTTATTTTTTTTTTAGTAATTCTGGGATCAACACAATGAATAATAACATAAGAAACGTAAAATTGACAGAGTGATTTTATTTATTCAAAAATACATGAGTATTCCGGCAATAATAATTTTTATTTAAAAACTATGTAAAGACTTAAGTTTGTATCATTGCCAAAACACTGTATAATGTTAAAAATTAATCGAATCAAGACATGAATAAAATGTATAAATGGTTATGAAAAAAGTTCATTTAAAGGGAAAGCTGAGCCAGTTTTCGTGAAATAATGTCATCCATTCATGTCTTTGCTTTTACTGGTAGCTACATTTAAATCATTTTCGTGTTTTTAAACGGTTTCGTACTTTGTTCCGCACCGTGGCGTCGTGGTCTAAAGCATCCTGCCTAGGACTCGCGTTACAGAATGCACACTGGTTCGAGTCCTCATGGGAGAAGAAATTTTCTCATGAAATTTCGGCCAGTGTATGGGACCGGTGCCCACCCAGCATCGTGATGCACTTGGGGAGCTATGATAGGTAGTGAAATCCGGTTACACAAACCAGCTATAACAGCTGGGGGCTCATCGTTTTAACCACACGATACCTCCATTCTAGTTGGATGATCGTCCACCTGTGCTTCGGTATGTGGCCATGAGGTCAGCAGTCGGCTGGTCGGTCTTGGCCCTTCATGGGCTGTAGCACCACGGATTATTTATTATTTATTATTCGTACTTTACACTTTAGTTAGATATGAAAAATTGGACTCCCACAAATATGTAGAGATGAAGTGCAGAAGTTACGTCAAAGTGATTCAGTGGCAACACAAAATCTTGCCAGTGAGTATCTGTATTATAGTGGCAATATCATGAGAAAAAAAAATTGTACCTCTTCAGTTCTCTCCAAGTACCCCAAGGGGTACATGTACCACTGGTTGAGAAACACTGCTGTAAATTTTTGTGAAGCATATCTCAAATTCAGACTTAGTTCTAAAGATAGCCCTGTTTCTAAAAGACCAAACAAAAAAAAAAAATTACTGTATTTACACGTGTAATTGCTCCACCTTCCCCTCCTCCCCCAAATATGACTGAAATTTAGGGTGTGGCAATTACAAGGGACAACAGAGATTTTAATACTCAGATATCAACCTCTTAAAAATAAATAATTCTAATTTGAACATTTATTTTTGGCATTTCTAAAGTAACATGCAGTTGTTGCAATTAACACTGCAACAATACCAGTACCAGTAGTTTTTTTTATCAAAGTTAATGCATAAATTGGTAAGTAATTTAATACCTAGAGTAAAAAAATATTAGGAATGAAAAATTGTGTGTTTCCAGTCCATGAATTATTATTTTTCTACCGTTTCTTCTCAGAAATAAGAGGCTGCCATTATATGTGTTAATACAGTGAAAAAATATTTAACAAATTATAAAAGATAGTCTTCCAGAATAAGTATATACCAAGTAATATACGATAACTGCTATTTTAGATATGCATTTTACTCACTGACGCTGTATTTTTACAATCCAAAGTAGTGGATATTTTTATAGGAGCACATTACTACTGTGATAATGGTGTGATGCGATCAGATGATGTATTGAAGTGAGTTACATCTTGTTTGAAAGTGATCATTGCATGTGTGATGTGTTGATTGTATCATTCCAGTCATGTGTATATGAATTAAAATATGTTTTATCCAAATTTGTGTCATTCATTCATAGTTTTCTGCTAAAGAGCAAACCCAGCATTCTCCAACCATTCTCCTATTTTCCGCCTTTGTCTTAGTCTCCACATACGATCCATATCTTAATATTGTCTACCATCTGATATCTTCTTCTGCCCCAAACTTTTCTCCCATTCACCATTTCTTTCAATGCATCCTTCAGTAGGCAGTTTCTTCTTAGCTAGTGTAACCCAGCCAATTCCTTTTTCTCTTCCTGATCAGTTTCAGCATTATTCTTTCTTCACCCCTCTTTCCAACACAGCCTCATTCCATATTCTGTCTGTCTATTTCACACGCTCCATCCTTTTCCAAATCCACATTTCAATTTTTTTCTTCACTTCGTCGTAATGTCCCATGTTTCTGCCCCATACAATGCTACGAGGCGTGTTCTTAAAGTAAGTTCCGTTTTCAATTATGGCTGTCGCATCGCTGCAATCGTTATTTTGCCCATGCATGCTTTTTTCTTCAGTCCTCAGGCAAGCTGTGCATGCAGTTTCAGAGCTTCAGTCCGTGTGTGTGGTTAGTTGTGATCAGTTGAAATGTTTAAAGTGATCGAGCACACCGCCGACTGTGAGATGCGGTCTGTTATCTGTTTCTTGAATGCGAGAAACATCAAACCAGCTGACATTCATCGTCAACTTTGTGAGGTGTATGGTGATGATGCCATTAGTGATGGAATGGTCAGGAGATGAGTTAGGAAGTTCAACAAGGGCCGTGTCTCTGTGCATGACGAGCAGTGTACCGGTCGGCCATCTTTGATCAATGACAATTTGGCGTGTGCTGTCGATGAAAAAATTCATGAGGACAGGAACAAATTAACCATCCCCCCTACAGCCCGGATTTGGCTTCGAGTGACTTTCATCTCTTCCTGCACCTCAAGAAGTTCCTCGGTGGTCAACGTTTTGATGGTGACGACACCCAAAATCTCATCTCGAAATTTGGCTGGGAACTAATTGACCATCCCCCCTACAGCCCGGGTTTGGCTCCGAGTGACTTTCCTCTCTTCCTGCACCTCAAGAAGTTCCTCGGTGGTCAATGTTTTGATGGCGACGATGATGTGAAAACAGCAGTGCGGGAGTGGTTCACATCGCAATTCTACAATGAGGGTATAGAAAGACTTGTGCCACGACTCGATAAATGCTTCAATAATGGTGGAGATTATGTTGAGAAGTAATTGAAGTGTGGGGAATACAATGCAACAAAAATGGTTTGTAAATATCTTCCCGTTTACTTACTACACCCTTCTGGAACTTACTTTAAGAACACGCCTCGTACATTCCACACAAAGCACTTCACTAGTCTCTCTAGTTATTTTTCTAGAGATCCGCAGAAAATGCTTCTTTTTCTATTAAAAACTTCCTTTCCTTTGAAGCTGCCCACTTGCTCTACTGCCTTGTTTCGAATTCGAACATTTACCTTCTTTATTTTTCTTCTGATAACCATGGTCTTCGTCTTGTTTGAATTTATCTTTATCCCATACTGTTCACAGCTATCATTTAGCTCCAGTAGCATATCCTATAATTGGAAGCTTGCTTCTGTTGGTGGTGGATTTAAAGTAAATAAATAAAATGATCTCTTCTGCAAATTTGTGCATTGTCCTCAATTGTTCACACCACAAATATACCCGATGAATGGAACTGAAAATGACAAATTAAATTTGTTAAATTTGACCTTGGAAATGAATAAAAAATTCGCTTATTAAATTCTGATTAATAATACTTACTTACAAATGGCTTTTAAGGAACCCGAAGGTTCATTGCCGCCCTCACATAAGCCCGCCATCGGTCCCTATCCTGAGCAAGATTAATCCAGTCTCTATCATCATATCCCACCTCCCTCAAATCCATTTTAATATTATCCTCCCATCTACGTCTCGGCCTCCCTAAAAGTCTTTTTCCCTCCGGTCTCCCAACTAACACTCTATATGCATTTCTGGATTCGCCCATACATGCTACATGCCCTGCCCATCTCAAACGTCTGGATTTAATGTTCCTAATTATGTCAGGTGAAGAATACAATGCGTGCAATTCTGCATTGTGTAACTTTCTCCATTCTCCTGTAACTTCATCCCGCTTAGCCCCAAATATTTTCCTAAGCACCTTATTCTCAAACATCCTTAACCTATGTTCCTCTCTCAGAGTCAGAGTCCAAGTTTCACAACCATACAGAACAACCGGTAATATAACTGTTTTATAAATTCTAACTTTCAGATTTTTGGACAGCAGACTGGATGATAAGAGCTTCTCAACCGAATAATAACACGCATTTCCCATATTTATCCTGCGTTTAATTTCCTCCCGAGTGTCATTTATATTTGTTACTGTTGCTCCAAGATATTTGAATTTTTCCACCTCTTCGAAGGATAACTCTCCAATTTTTATATTTCCATTTCGTACAATATTCTGGTCACGAGACATAATCATATACTTTGTCTTTTCGGGATTTACTTCCAAACCGATCGCTTTACTTGCTTCAAGTAAAATTTCCGCGTTTTCCCTAATCGTTTGTGTATTTTCTCCTAACATATTCACGTCATCCGCATAGACAAGAAGCTGATGTAACCCGTTCAATTCCAAACCCTGCCTGTTATTCTGAACTTTCCTAATGGCATATTCTAAAGCGAAGTTAAAAAGTAAAGGTGATAGTGCATCTCCCTGCTTTAGCCCGCAGTGAATTGGAAAAGCATCAGATAGAAACTGACCTATATGGACTCTGCTGTATGTTTCACTGAGATACATTTTAATTAATCGAACTAGTTTCTTGGGAATACCAAATTCAATAAGAATATCATATAATACTGCCCTCTTGACCGAGTCATATGCCTTTTTGAAATCTATGAATAACTGATGCACTGTACCCTTATACTCCCATTTTTTCTCCATTATCTGTCGAATACAAAAAATCTGATCAATAGTCGATCTATTACGCCGAAAACCGCACTGATGATCCCCAATAATTTCATCTACTCTGATTAATAATATTAATTATTATTTATATCTCATTGATTTAGTTCATTGTAGGTGATTTTTGTGTCCCTTAAATTCTTTTCTAAAATATCTGTTAATCCTTATGTTGTCATTGCATAAAAAGTAAAATTGACTCATATTTGATATTTTCCTTCTTGATTTTATTACAAAACATTTCGTGCCGAATGAAACAAATTGTTTTATTTCGAGTAACTACTGTACAGGGTGGCCAGTAAGTAGGTGTGCTGAATGAAACAACATGGTTTATTCAGAGTAACTACTGTACAGGGTGGCCAGGAAATAGGTGTGCCGAGTGAAACAACATGGTTTATTCACAGTACTGTATCAGTGGCGGCTTCTCAAGGGGGTTGCAGGTTTGTACACCCCCCCAGTAATGTTGCAAATCTCCTGGCTTTTTTACTAGTAAAAATATAATTTTATTTTGCAATTTTCATTCATGACTATCTGCAGCTGGCGTCTTGTTTTGTACATCTGCAGGAGCCTCCGAGCCTCTTGGTTTGCAGAGATGTTGAAAACCTATGGAAGGTAGTTTATAGAGATGTTCGGCTAGTGCGGGGACAGGGGGGTTAGAGGCGTGGTCTACTTCTATCCTCATTGAGAACGGTTTGTCGCACTCCCTGACATGGATACCAACGTCAGTGCAGAAGAAACTAAATTCACTGGGAAAGTATCTGTTTCAACTAGACATTTGTCCGAAGTAATAAGCATAAGTACAGAAAACTGTCTGTGCACAGAAGAGATACAGAAAGATAAATAGGGAGGGTTGAGGGAGAGGGGAATAGTTTGAAGGGAAGTTGTAGTATTTTGAAAATGAATAAGAAAACACAAACTATATATTGAATAATTCATAAATACAACCATGTAACAGAATTAGAATGTATATTTTACATAATATATTAATTTCTAGTGTTTATTTTTCTCTATCATAAGATCATTACACCTATATTTTTTTGCTGTAAACATCCAGCAAAACGATTGAAAGAATTTATTTTTATTACTGTTTTTTATAGTGCCCGAAGATCTTTGTTACAGGACTTTTTTAATGTGACAACTACACATTTAACTGCAAAAATGCATGTAAATAATTAAATTTTTGTATCCTAAATATATTGTTTTTATGAAGTGTAACCTAAGATACAATGTTCTATATGGTGTGAGTTTATTAGATTTTTATATCATATGTCAAATATAGAAATATCCAGTTTTGTAGAGCTAAGTTTCGGCTTTATCATTAGAGGGAGTCCCAGTGACTAGTTCTTGGTAACAGAACCAATCGGTAGGTTTTCTTTTTCTCACCTCTGATAATGGAACTGACACACAATTCTGAAACGTTGGAATTTTCGACATTTAGAACTTGATGCAAAATCCAGAAATTCGTACCACTGTTTTTTGTGATGTTAAATAATATTTAATTCATAGTTCAGTTTGAAATATTCTGCAAAACTGTGATAGAAAACAGAGTATAAAAAGTGTGTAGAAAGTACTCTAAAAGCAGTTCAGAAAGAAAAAAGTACTACAGAAAGGTAAGTAGAGGTATTTCTTAAAATATGTTTGTATTTTATAAATTATCTTGAGTATTAGGTACTTTTGAATGCAAGGAAAGCTTCTAAATAGATCATGTAGCCTTATTGAAAAATGAATATCGTGAAAATTAATAAAGATATTTTATTTACTTTTGTTTAAGGATAGACTGATGTGTGAATAATTAGAAATGAAAGAAATGAGTTGCTGGTTTAGATATTTGTATATGAAGAGTTCGCGGGAAAAACGATGAATGTCACAGTTTTGTTAAGGTTGATGTCATTATCTAATTCATGGATCATTACGAAATTTAATGTTGTTCTTATGAAAAATGGTAAAAAAGGAGAACTATCACCACGAATACAGCAATCCTTTCCTTTATTTTCTATAGAAACAGCACTACATCTTGCATTTATAGACTCAATTAGATCATTATCTAATCCTTAACAGAAATGTGACATTCATCGTTTTTCCCGTGAACTCTTCATATTATACAGTGCATTTCGCTGTCGAATCGGCCGCAGTGCCAGGAACTCCGTTATCAACGGTTGCTATCGCCAGCGATAACCAACCTCCCGGCACTGCAATGAGTGACTCGATAGCAAAAGACACTGTATTGAGATCCATCATCTCCCTCATTCTATCAGTCAGTGAATTCTTGCTGTATCTTACTGGAACAGATGTGGTCATGATGATTAATATAAATTTTGATGTAAACATTTAAGGGGTTAGGTACAGCTTACAGCAGTAAAATTTTGGAAATATTCAACATTTATTTCCTCCATTACTGTATCTTGTACAATAATGAAAATTGGTATGTGTAAAACACTGTTCTTCTGCTATGTGTAAAAAGTATTTTTACGATCAAAAAAAATTATTTACATTTTTTTTTTTAAATTCAGTTCACTGTGCAGTGATGATACGTTTCCCTCATAACCCCAAAACTATCAAACATTCTGTGATGAAATTTTTTGCGTGTATTTATGCATATATCTAAAATATGATGCAAGATCACTTCTCTACCTTTAATAGATTGTCTGATAAAAAATAAATTCATTTAAAAAATGGTCAAATATCAATATTTTCTATTGCACAAAACAAATATATATATATATATATATATATATATATATATATATATATATAAAAGGAATGTAGTTCAAAGAGCATGATATTGTAAACATGAGTTTCAGCAATAAAATAAAAGAGAGAGAACATGAAAAAGTTAACAAGTTTTTGAGTTATGAGGGAAATGCTTCGTCACTGCACAGTGAACTGCCAACATTTTGAATTTTGAAAAAGGAATATATAAATAATTTTTTTAAATCGTAAAAATATTTTTTTCAAATAGCAGAAGTAGAGTGTTTTATACATACCAATTTTAATTATTGTACAAGATACAGTAATGGAGGGAAAAAATGTTGAATATTTCCAAAAATTTTACTGCTGTAAGCTGTACCTAACTCCTTAAGTGGGCACGTTGATGCAACCCGCAACATATCATTATTGGAAAAAATAAATTAAGTTTGAATATCATCGTATAATATGTATTACATTCAAGAAACTACTAGAGGCTTGAGCAGCGAATGCCACATTTATTTTTTTGCACTGGTTAGATATTCATTAAGTTCAAGTTCTTTGTTTTGTGATTGTGCTAAGATGATTCTCTACGATTGTTCGAAATCATTCAACTGCCAACCACTTAAATGTTCCACGCAATTACAGGGATTCTACGAATCTCCTGCCAAATTTCTGGTTTAAGAAAATATTTTTATATTCTTAATTGCTGATATTTATTTTCCTCTTGAAATATCACAGAGCTTTTACTGTTTAATTCAATTATTATTTCCAAAAACATACAAATTTTCTTTTATTTATAATTTGAAAATATAGCCTACTTTTGTATTCTGATCTTTAGTATAGAAATATCTTGAAACTAGATTTGTTACGCTATTCTGCAAAACTTATTCCAGATGAGCTGGTTTATACAGCTAATCATCTGTAACAAACGCAACTTCTGTTAATTGTAATACATTTTTAAAATGATAATCTTTAAACGAAGATGTATATTATACTCCTAATGGGCTTTAAAATAATTTAAATAATTCTTGAATAGTCTATGTAAAATACTGCCTCTAGATCTTCAGGATCTTTCAAATGTTATATATTATGTGAATATGATAGATCTACATATAGAAATACCTGAATCAAAATTGTTATGTAATTCACAGAAGTTACTAATTTTAATTGAAAAATTCCCTTATATATTAGCAGGTAATGAAGATTGCAGATAATTCTATTAACATAATTTATAAATATTTAATTTCATTATTTTACAAACAATTTTAGGTGTTACCCAAAATAATACTCAGAATATTAAATAATATCTGGAAAAATTAAATATTAAAAATGAAAATTTCTTTATTGTTGTCATATATTGATATGTACATGCAAAATTAACCATTTCCTTTACAGTTAATCTTCAAATTTCATATTTCTTTATTAGGCATTTACACTTTTCAGCATTTGCCTCTAATGCTCTTTCCTCTCGATAGATGGGAGCATAGGCCTACTCAGCCAGTTGTGATACTTCTCAGACAGATAGCTGGTCTGTCGCAGAAGGTGAGAGGATGATATTATGATATTACTGCATTTATTTCTTCTTATCTTCTACGTAAAATAAGTTGCAACTGTATGAACATATTACCAGCATTTAATTATTGTTATGGAGTATTTGAAACTGTTAAATAGGCTATAAAGTTCTTTCAATTAAATTCAAATAAATAGCAATTTTGTATTTCATGTTTCTTATGATTTTTTTTTATTTTACAGCTGCGATGTACACTTTACAGTGACTTAAGATAAAATGTATTAATTAAACCAATTTAATAGTTTTGTTATTAATCTCCAATGTACTTCATTGCGACGTTTTTGTTGTGAATTCAGAGCCTTAGATAAACCCAATAAATTAATAAAAAAAACATACAGTAATGAAATGTACATCAATCCAGATTTAGTCTAGGAAACTGTTTTTCTCCAGTAATATCCTAGCAGCTGTCAGAATCTAATTCCATTCGTGCGTGACAAAGATAACTGAAAAGTGGACAATTGCAACTGAGGAAATTACATTCTAAGTAACATTACCAGTAACTGATTAGTTTATTAATTTCAGCCCGAAAATAGCTTAAAGGGACTTCTACGTTAACATATTGAAAAATCCTTTATACCAGTAAATCTACTACCGGTAATATTTCAGTTGCAGATGAAGAGCTATAATTTGATCTAATTTTTACAGCTGTATAATGATCATGTGTCTTTGCATCATGGTCCATGGCATCATGCCGGAACTCGCATTATGAAATTAACACAGCTTGAGTGCTTATGATGGAAGCAATTTTTTCATGACATTTAGGCCAGTGTATGGGACTGGTGTCCACTCACCATCGTCAAGACTTTTTGGGAGCTAAGATGGGTAGTGAATTCTAGTTCTGTGAACCAGCTATAATTGTTAGAGGGATCATCGTGTTAACCACACAATACCCCCATATTGGTTTGATGATCCACATTTCAACAAATTGTCATTGCGTGAACGTGTGTATATGTATAATACATACATGAAAAGCAGAAGGTCGTGTGCGAAAACAAGACATAAATTTCGAATAAAATTTCCAAACAGAACTGTGCCTTCTGCCGAAACAATCAGAAGACTCGTTAAAAGATTTAAAGAAACAGGCTCAGTAAACATTCGAAAATCAAACAGAAAACGTAGTGTTCTTACAGAAGAAAAATTAGATGAAATTGGTGAAAGATTGGAGGCCATTTTCGGCAACGACTGTGAGCATGGTAAGTCCAAATTATTGAACATTTATTGTTAGTAGCCTACTGTTATTTATTGTAGAAGTGCCAGAGAAATGGTTACGTGGTCGTCAAAAACCATGCTAGCAGCGGGCCACGAGTAACCTACCATTTTCTCGCATCATGTCATAATAACACAGTCTAGTATTTACAGTCGCGAAGCTCAATACGTAGTAAATATGCAAACATTAGATAGTTGCTCACCACTAGGATCGCTAATATCGCCTCATTACAGGCAATGCAAAATAGTACCGTCACAGTCTATTGTTTCTAGCACCCTCAAAACTCAAGCTTCGTGACTGTATATAGTAGACTGTGATAATAATGTCTCTGTAGTAATGTTATAATTTCAAATCTTAGTAATACAGGATTAAAGAAAATAATGTACTTTGTATTATGTTTTTGAAAATCTTACACAATCATAAAACTAACATTTTAGAACCATGACAGAAAGTCACTTACATGAAAATAATAGGTAAATTACGAGTATGGCTATGTAGACCCTTTTACCATTCTTCTTATCATGTTTTTATTGCTTTCAGGTGCTCATTCATTGCGCGTCAAGAAACATGACTTAAAACTGGAGGTTGTATAGGTGAAAGTGATCATCTTCATGCATATTATGAAAATTAACACATCGAAACAAACTGAACAAAATTCAAGCAAGTGTGGGGATGGAAGAAGTTGGTTTTGTTCATTCTTTAATTGCCATTCCATGTATGGTTCAGTCCTTGCCAGCTAAGTGAATGGCTGCACTACATATTGGCACCATGCCTTTCAATTTCTTGCCACACGTGGTCCATGTCTGCATGTGTTGCTGGTGGATGGCATGATGTCACAAAACGGAAGAAGTTGCGGTATCCTTTATGGGGCAGAGGTTGGTAGCTGATCATCAGTGTTCCGGCCAAGATCAAGCTTTCCTTGATTTTGGGTGCTACCTGTACAGAAGGCAAAATACAATAATTTATTATTTTTATGCTCGACCATGCCGAAATGTAGTAATTATACACCTGGTAGTAGCCCTTTAATGCATCTCATTAAAGTACACCTATTCACTATAATTCAGTTGTTCAGCCAATGAGAAATCAACATTGTACCATTACAAAACCGCAAGTATCGATTATTCTCGGATATGCAATCGAAAGACAATTAGCGAAAAGTCACGGAGACTGGAAATCCAATACTGTCGCAGAAGGTTATGTTTTGTTAATATAATATAATTAGCGTTAATTGTAAATAATGTTCAAATAAATTCAATTTATCATCTCGTTTTTCAATTCTAAATCAATTTCCAGGTTATATCAAGCCTAATGTTCATGTTATTCTCTAGATTATATCAAGGTCAATGACATTCGTGCCTCGGAAAAAATCAATACTTTCGCGTCTGCGCACATCTCACAATTCAGCAGTTCCGCTCCTCACTTACATAACCATAACATGAATACTTATGAATAATTTCAAGTTAGAAATATGGTCGAGCATAAAAATTCGTATGAAACTTGCCTATAATGGTAATTAAGACGCTCGTATGAAAATTATGAAACTCGCTTGCGCTCGTTTCATAAACAAACATACTCGCGTCTTAATTACTAATATTATAGGCTTGTTGCATAATGTACTATAATTAACATATTCTCTTAGGAAAATATTTGGGGCTAAGAGGGATGAAGTTACAGGAGAATGGATAAAGTTACACAACAGAGAACTGCACGCATTGTTTTCTTCACCTGACATAATTAGGAACATTAAATCCAGATGTTTGAGATGAGCAGACCATGTAGTACATATGGGCGAATCCAGAAATGCATATAGAGTGTTAGCTGGGAGACCAGAGGGAAAAAGACCTTTGGGGAGGCGGAGACGTAGATGGGAGGATAATATTAAAATGGATTTGAGGGAGGTGGAATATGATGATAGAGACTAGATTAATCTTGCACAGGATAGGAACCGATGGTGGGCTTATGTGAGGGCGGCAATGAACCTGCGGGTTCCTTAAAAGCCATTTATAAGTAAGTATTAACATATTTACATCTAGATAAATAAGTGAGCATAAAACCACTTACACACTCACACGCATACACGCACGTATACACACACACCTCTTAAATTTTACTAAAATTAAGGTAGACAAATATGTTATTATATATATATATATATATATATTTTATGTAATTAATTGTTTAGTATTTA
This sequence comes from Periplaneta americana, assembly GCA_025594305.2. Taxonomy (NCBI): domain Eukaryota; kingdom Metazoa; phylum Arthropoda; class Insecta; order Blattodea; family Blattidae; genus Periplaneta; species Periplaneta americana. The sequence goes on along the minus strand of JAJSOF020000003.1, from coordinate 39,947,163 downwards.
TCAGGGATTTCTGTAAATTCACTACTGATGTAAACTGTATACATGCTTGAAAACAGTTCACACTAACATTTAAATGTATATCAATAATAATAATAATAATAATAATAATAATAATAATAGTTATTTACTTACACAAGGCTTTAAGTGAATCCGAAGTTTCATTGTCGGTCTCAAATAAGTCCGCCATCGCTCCCTATCCTGAGCAAGATTATTCCAGTCCCTAGCATCATATCCCACCTCCCTCAAATTCATTTTAATATCCTCCCCTCTATGTCTCGACATTCCCAAAGGTGTTTTTCCCTCCGGCCTCCCAACTAACACACTATATGCATTTCTGGATTCGCTCATACGTGTTACATGCCCTGCCCATCTCAAACGTCCGGATTTAATGTTGCTAATTATGTCAGATGAAGAATACAATGCGTGAAGTTCTGCATTGTGTAACTTTCTCCATTCTCCTGTAACCTTAACCCTTAAATTCACAAAGTATCCTATAGGATACAACAGATTAATAGGCTATATGCCGTAATTTTAATAGAACAATAAAAAAAATTGGTAGGAAAATTAAATTTAACCAAAATTTCACAATACGAGGGGGATCCAGGAAATAACGACCGTTTTGTTGTAATAATTAAAAAAATATATATTTATTTGAAAAAACAAAGTCTATTACATAACTGAGGCTTCCTTTACTTCTCTACATAACCACCACCTACATTTAAACATTTGTCGTATCTGTTCACTAGCTTTAGAATTCCCGTGTTATACTCCTCTGCCGCCAGTTCATTAAGCCAGGTGTTCACTGTCTTCTTCAACTCTTCATCACTTCCAAAACGCGTACCACCCAGAAAGTCTTTCAGCTTAGTGAAAAGGTGAAAATCGCTAGGAGCAAGGTCTGGGATGATCAAAGATTTCCCAACCGAATTGATCCAGCAATTCTCGAGTTGAAGCAGCAGTGTGGGGGTGGGCGTTGTCGTGAAGAAGCACAACTCCTCTCGAAAACATTCCTCGCCTCTTGTTTTGGATGGCTCGCCGTAGTTTTCGTAAAGTCTCACAATAACGATTTGCATTGATCGTAGTGCCTTTTGGCATGAAATCCAGTAAAGAACACCTTTGCGATCCCAAAAGACAGTAGCCATGACTTTTTGTGTTGAGAGAGTCTGTTTGAATTTTCTCGGTTTCTTGGGTGATGAGGGATGATGCCACTGACGTGATTGGCGCTTGGTCTCTGGGGTGTTGTGAGACACCCAGGTCTCATCACCAGTCACAATTTGATCAAGAAAGGCGTCTCCATCTGTGTGATATCGCATCAAGAATGTCAATGCTGAGGCCATTCTCTGAGTTTTGTGTTGGTCACTCAGTTGCCGTGGAACCCATCGTGCACAGATTTTGTGGTAGCAAGATGTTGCGACACAATTTCACCAAGCAAAGAAGAGAAATGTCAGGAAAGGCAATATGCAATTCGTAGAGCGATGTGTGCCTGTCTTGCAAGATTCTGTCGTTCACTTTAGTCTTCAGGTCTTCTGTGATGAGTGATGGGCGTCCGGGTCGAGTTTCATCGTGGACATTTGTTCGCCCATTGTTGAACATTTCGCACCATTTTCTCACATTTCTTTCATTCATTACAGTATCACCATACACTTCTTTCAATTGCCGGTAAATTTCTGCAGGTTTCAAATGTCGGGCATTCAAAAATCGAATCACACTCCTCACCTCACAGTCGGCGTGATTATCAATCACGTTTTCATTTTGAAGTAACACAAAATGCACAATGGCGACTTGTTGCAACCAGTACTCACAACATTATGAGAACACATGTTAAGGAAGCCAGTTGACCTTCAAACAAGGAAGCTGCTGCGCGGCGGGTATGCGCGAACGGTCGTTTCCTGGATCCCCCTCGTACTATAATATTGTACAACATATAAAATATGGACATTGCGATTGTGTGTTTTCTTTACAGTCTGACATGGCTTAATAAACTAGTGTGAGAAATGAAGTTTTGCCAATTTAAGGGTTAACCTATTTTCGTCATTCAAAGTGAAAGTCCAAGTTTCACAACCATACAGAACAATCGGTAATATAACTGTTTTATAAATACTAACTTTCAGTTTTTTTGAAAGCAGACTGGATGACAAAAGCTTCTCAACCGAATAATAACAGGCATTTCTAATATTTATTCTGCGTTTAATTTCCTCTCGAGTGTCATTTGTTATTGTTGCTTCAAGGTACCGGTACTTAAATTTTTCCACCTTTTCAAAGGATAAATTTCCAATGTTTATATTTCCATTTACTGCTATGTGCTGGTTACGAGACATAATCATATACTTGTTTTTTCGGAGTTTACTTCCAAACCTATCTCATTACTTGCTTCAAATAAAATTCCCGTGTTTTCCTTAATAGTTTGTAGATTTTCTCCTAACATATTCACATCATCGGCATAAACAAGCAACTGATGTAACCCAATCAATTCCAAACCCTCTCCGTTTCCTCTGGACTTTCCTAATAGCATATTCTAGGCCTAGAGCAAAGTTAAAATGTAAAGATGATAGTGCATCTTCTTGCTTTAGCCCACAGTGAATTGAAAAAGCGTCAGATAGAAACTGTCCTATATTATGGACTCTGCTGTACATTCCATTGAGACACATTTCAATTAATCGAATTAATTTCTTGGGAATACCAAATTCAATAAGAATATTATATAAAACTTCTCTCTTAACCGAGTCATTATGCCTTTATCAATAATAATAATAATAATAATAATACATTATCTTCTATGTCATGCCTCGAATTTGTCACTGAGGGAGGCAAAGAAACGAACTCTGTTAGCAGCTCCTCAGTTGCTTTCAACTGCTACTATCTTCCAACAAGATACTTACTGCGTGTATCTTGTCCCACCATTCTTCATTTTCTTCCTGGTCCCGGAGGCTCGGCGGAATGAACCAGAAGCAGATGTTGGTGCATTCAAACTCCTCTTGCACCAATCTGAACCCCGGTCGAGTCTGTATCCTCTCCTTGAAGTATCTGTGGTAGCCAAACAAGATACCGATATTTTAGTTATCTTTGTAAACTACAGAGGCTATTAAAAGTCTGTAAACTGGTAAGACGCAAATCTCACAGGATCTGCTGGTCATTTCTATGAAGAACTGTCAAATGACTGAGCTTTGAATTGGTTATTTATTTATATATTTATCCACCCATCCATCCATTCATACATCCATTTGTTTATTAATTTATTTATTGACTTTGCCTTGTTTATTTATTTACTAATTTACTTATTTAATTATCTATTTATTTACTTATTTATTTATTTATTTATTTATTTTCTTATTCATCCATCCATCCACCTGCTTTATTTATTTATTTATTTATTTACCGGTATTCCGTATTAATTAATTAATTAATTCATTCATTCATTCATTCATTCATTCACTTCTTTATTCATTTATTTATTAACTTAACCGTATTTATTTATTCAATAATTTACTTATTTCATTATTTATTTCTCATTTATTTATTTATTTATTTACCGGTATTCATTCATTCATTCATTCATTGAATCATTCATTCACTCACCTCTTTATTCATTTATTTATTAACTTAACCGTATTTATTATTCATTAATTAATTAATTTTATTATTTATTTCTCATTTACTTATTTATTCATTCATTCATTCACTTCTTTATTCATTTATTTATTAGCTTAACCGTATTTATTTATTCATTAATTTACTTACTTCATTATTTATTTCTCATTTACTTATTTATTTACCGGTATTCATTCATTCATTCATTCATTCATTCAGTTTCATTCGTTCATTCACTTGTTTATTAATTTACTTATTTATTTGTTTATTTATTTATTTACCGGTATTCATTCATTCATTCATTCATTCAGTTTCATTCGTTCATTCACTTGTTTATTAATTTACTTATTTATTTGTTTATTTATTTATTTACCGGTATTCATTCATTCATTCATTCATTCATTCATTCACTTCTTTATTCATTTATTTATTTATTTATTTGCTTATTTATTTATTTACCGATATTCATTCATTCATTCATTCATTTCTTTATTAATTTATTTATTAACTTAACCGTATTTATTTATTCATTAATTTACTTATTTCATTATTTATTTCTCATTTATTTATTTACCGGTATTCATGATCTTATTCATTAATTCGTTCGTTCATTCATTCATTCATTCATTCATTCGTTTACTTATTTAATTGCTTATTTATCTGAATCCGTGAATTGTAAATCAATCACTGGAAATTTATTGGGTGAAACGAGTGTTGAGTGACTTCCACCGAATTTGGTTGTTGTTTAGTCAACTGTCCTAAGTCGGAATCTCATCAGTGACACCAATAAGGCATCACTCATGAGACAAGCCATAAGATAATTGGGGTAGAATAGCCAGTTCCTTTCCCCTGAAAGATTCCAACCTGCGACTCGTTGCACTATGTTCTGCACTATTAATGTGTTAATCGCGATTCCAACTGTGACTTCTAAACTACAAAAACCTACCACAAAAGTCGGGGAAATAATTGACCTATTATGAAGCTGCATACTTTTGCAAAGTCTATATATACAGTCACGAAGCTCAATACGTAGTAAATATGCATGCATAGATAGTTGTTAACCACTAGGATCGCTACGATCGCCTCATCACAGACAATGCGAAATAGTACATACACAGTCTATTGTTCCTAGTGCCTTCATAAACTCAAGCTTCGTGTAGACTGTGCTATTTGCCCAACAAATAAAGGTAATCTCCATCCTCCCACACAAGTAACGGCAGCTTCTTTCACTCCTGCATATGTAAGCAATTCTGCGGAGGAAGAAATGGAGACTCATGACTAGGGCTAGGATTTTGATGAAATTGCATCTTTTTTCTAGTAAGCCAGAAACATAGTTGCTTGAAATGTTGTTATTGGTTAGCTGAATTGAAGTTCCCAACTGCAGTGCAAAGACGATTTAGGCAGGAAAATGGTGCAAATGCTTCGGAGCGTCATATCATTGTGAAAAGGTATAATCAGCTGTTGGAAACAGGCTCTGTGTTACGGAAGAAGGGAAGCGGCAAAAAAGCAGTGTCCGCAGCTAAAGTTGAGATATTAGGCAAGCATTTCAGCGCAGCCCAAGGAAATCAATTCGACGGACCATTTCAGGAAGTCGACTGTTCACAACATTGTCCATTGCGACTTAAAGCATACAAAATCCAACTGTGCAAAAGCTGCAGCTTGTGCTTTCGCCACATCTGTAATGCTGCGGAACACATGGATGGAGATAAAATACCGTCTTAATATTGCCACCAAAGGCGCACATGTGGAGATCTATAGAAACTTGAGTTTTTCTAACATAAAATGTAAGTCCGGTTATTCTGTTACTATTAACCCAGATCACATATAAATTGCTCATTCCTGTGTTAAAATCTGTTGCACCTTGAAGAGAACAACCGCCAGGATCGCCACCTGTCCGCCGTAAACGAACACGAGATGGCAGTACAGTAGCTAATGCAATTCAAATGGGAGTTATGACGTGACTCCATATGTAACAACTAGATGGCGGTATAGTAAACCTGACAAAAGTTGTTACCGTGAAAGCATATAACGCAGAGCAATCTGGGTAGGCTATATAAGATCTAGGCCAGTGTTTCTCAAACTTCTTTGAAGTGGGGACCACTTTTCTTGAGTCAGAACAGTTATATATATATATATATATATATATATATATATTATTTTAATGTACCGAAGTACATATGATATTTCCATGCAGATGTTCTGCGTCATCATACGATGAAAGAGTAATGGAACGGAGAAAATTCTCTCCGGCGCCGGGATTTGAACCCGGGTTTTCAGCTCTACGTGCTAATATATATGATATGCGTAAATCACTTCGTGATTTAAGACGGCGCTTATTCCGTCGGATCCTGGCCAACTAGTCACTCATAACGAGTGCACCTCAGCACATGTGTGGACTTCGGTCCTACGTTCATAGACATCTATGACATAGTGCAGAGGGCGGCCACTAGAGGGAACCCAAGAGTTGGAGCTTAATCTGAGACGATTCTATCCAGCGCCGGAGTTGTATCCGGTGTGGCTTAGTGGATAAAGCACCAGCACGTAGAGCTGAAAACCCGGGTTCAAATCCCGGCGTCCGAGAGAATTTTTCTCCGTTCCATTACTCTTTCATCGTATGATGACGCAGAACATCTGCATGGAAATATCATATGTACTTCGGTACATTAAAATAAAATAATATATATATATATATATATATATATATATATATATATAATTAAGCTAATGTTAATAGAAGAAAATTAATTTTTGTTTCTTTAATAATTCAAGGCTATTAGAGTTTAGATATTCTTTAACTTATTAACTAAAACAAAATAACTAAATATTGTTACTAACATTAATGAGGTGGATGAGCTGCCGATTCTTGCACAGTTGTTCTATATTTGGATGTATACTGGTAAGCTTAAGTCGGAGTTCGTCACATACATCGAGTCGATTTCGGTAGCCTACTTTGTTTTTATTAGAGCTAGTGATGAAAACCCTTTCTCACACAGATACGTAAAAACAAACTGAATTATAATCTCTAAAGCACCATTGTATAGTTCACTGTATTCTCTTTTCACTTGTGATGCGGTCCAGAAATTAACCATACCTTCCGCTTGGAATTTCATTTTAAGTCAGTCTCATTCGAGAGTTCAATTAACTGTTCTCTTTCACTCAATGAAAGTTTGTTAGTTTCAATATCGCAATGAAAGTGATCACGAACCCATGAAAATTCGTCATATTTACTTGGAAAATAAGTTTCAAATTGTGACCTCAGAGTTGTATTATTGGTGTACGACGTACAGTACGTGACCATTTCAATGTGCAGATTGGGTGTCGGCAAAACTATTAAGAAAATCATAAATACATGAAAAGGTTCGGTCCTCTTATGAATTTGGGTGGTCCCGGGCTAGGTTACAGGGGCGGCGCCAGATGTGCAGGGAAAAGATGGCGAGAAACACCACGTTCATAGTGCTTTAAATCCCTCGTTTGTTGTTGAGAGTAGACGGATAGGGTAATAAATTTCATAAAATGTCAGTACTGGAAGAAAAAGTGAAAGGTGATTACCATGTGTCATTTACAAACGCTGAGATTTTCAGCTATAGAGTGATACGCAATTCGTTTAAATTTTAATTTTTCTTCTGCCTTTTTTGAAAGACCACAAAGGCAGACCTCGAGGACCACAGGTGGTCCGCGGACCATAGTTTGAGAAACGCTGATCTAGGGTATTAGGCTATCTAGGCTATTAGTTTAGTTCAGGTTTCTTTGTGGTAGTGATTCTATGGGACACACTGTATATAACTTAATATATAATACATGTATACAAATAGACAATAGTCAGAGAGGGGGTGGAAGAAATTGTGAAATTTTAGAGCAATTACTTGGAAGCGTCCATTGCGTTGTTGATAAGAGCCTCAAATCCGTCGTCGCCGCGTGCTTTCCACATCAGCCAGAGCTTGAATGCATCCACCTTGCGTCCGCACTGTACGCTCATGTCTCCAGTGTCGTACGATACATCGTAGAACTTGTCCTGCTGAAAGAGGTAGGACGCTGATGCCGAGTTGCAGTGCTGCATCAGACCCTGAAGGCACAGAATTCACACAAAAACATACAGTAGTTATAACTGTATTCTTCGCTGTGACTCAAGTAACGGTATTTAATCGATGTTTATCAAGTATAAATTCTATGTATAACATGCAAACAATAGTGATTGCAAACAGGGAAAAGTTAACAACACTACGTTGTTCAGTTATTACTTATTAGTGACGGCCGTGTAGCTCTATTAGTAGAGCAACTTACTACGAACAGGAAGGTCCTGGGTTCAATTCCGGGTGGAGACGGGATTTTTCTCGTTGCCAAAATTTACAGATCAGTCACGAGCATGAAGGATATGAGGATGATCCTACAGTTTAATTTTGTGCCTCTGAGGATAGAAAACATTTTAATTACAGATTTTGATTTTCAATGGATCCCGACGTATTAATTTTCTTCAAACTTCCACTTTCTGTCGTGAGTCGTCGTCATTGCACATCTCAGACCTTATAAATACTTTCCGAGGAACCCTCCAAATATCTTACAGCAAACGGTTTTTTTCTAGCAGTGAAGTTAAGGACAGGGGAAGGTGCGGAGGGCAGGGTATGGCTTAACTTTAACCGCGTTTGAGGATGTGACCGTATATCCTAATACTATGACCCTTCTTTCTAGGTCAGAGACTACAATAAGAATTTTCAAGTATCCTTGCAGCCTCCTTAAATGCAGTTTATTGGTCATTTTAAAAGAACAGAGTAAACGAAATAAATAATTTAAAATTATATAATATAAAAAATAAAATTAATAAAAACCAAAATTACCTACATAAAAATAAATAAAATAAGCTATAATAAAACAAGAATTAACAGAACTTTCAGATGACAGGACTGCCGAAAGAATATCTGAAGTTGTATTTGATCATTTAGAAAAATTTAACTGCAGCAAGAAATTAATTGCGTATGCTCTATTATTATTATTATTATTATTATTATTATTATTATTATTATTATTACTATTATTAGTTTCTGTCTTTGTCATGTTATCAATCTCATATCCTACATACAAAAAATGTCACGAGTCGCCACTGGTCACGAGAACCTCTCAGCCTCTTGTCAAATTTGGTCTTTCCTGGGGATAAAAGGCTGTCTGCGCGTGGTGCCAACTCGTGACCTCATTCTACACTCACCTAGCGTCTAAGAGACAAATTTTTAGCTTATTATTTAGTGTATGAAAATCGAGTACGGATGATCGAGGTTCTTCTTAAAAAAAACCGGCTGTCATATGCTAAGTCCCCTTCGGAAGATTTCGGTTGATTCCGTGATAGCTTAGGTTTACACGTAAACAATTCCTTATGCTCAACTCCGCTCTGTTTTTTCTTTGTTTTGTTATTGTCGCTTTTTCTGTCTGTTTATAGATGAAGTGTTTTAAGTAGGGCTCGGAAGTTAAAAATGAGAGAAAAGTGACCTATAAAATTACCGTAAATTTCTGAAAATATCACATTAAAATTAAAAAATACTGAGATTTTAATAATAATAATAATAATAATAATAATAATAATAATAATAATAATAATAATAATTGAGGTTCTGGCTGATATGATCTATTAATAGGCAGTACATCTCACTTGATGATATATGTCGGGGAAGAACAATTGTTTGTATACATCTGAAGTCTGATTAGCGAAATATGTAGTTAATCGGGGATGCATGCAATGGAGGGGGAAAGGAACTGGCCATCCTATCCCATTATCTCCTGGCCTAGATGCCTCATGAGTGATGCCTTTATTTCTGTTACTCATGGGATTCAAACCTGTCTTCGGACAGTTGACTAAACAACAACAATAATTATAGATACCCCTTGATAGAGATTTCAGTGTATACAAGCCATTTATTTGTAGTTACACTTCTCTGTCGACTGGCAGAGAGACAAGTGGTAAGTTCATTGCTTCAAACGCCACCTAGTATGCAACTAAGGTATTACTAGGACCCGAGAAAGGAGAAATTTGGTCCAAAGGCTTTAATTTAGGCATGGAGGTCTTTAATATGCCGGAATACTTCGACACGGGACACACGACTTAAAATTTCTCACGTAGAACTTGCGGTCCTGATTTTTGTGTCCTGAAAAGTCCATCGACCCCAGTCAGGTTTGAACTCGCAACACCTAGACCACTGGGGGCGACTAATTAAATGCACTTTTATAGATGTTATTAGCACAGTCTAGTACAGACGTCTCAATAGGGCCTTCTCGGAGCACTTCCTCCTCTCTCTCTCTTTTTTTTAATGTAAGAGTGGAACAAGATGCGGGAGCAGTTCGTGTATCTCCGGATGACGTCATTGACCGCGACGTTTGAATATACATCTGTAACCGCTACGATTTTGTCTCCATCTCCGAGGAAAGAATGTCCTTATTACCGCAAATGTATGAACAAATAAAAGCTTTCATAGGGAAAGCGAAATTGTGGGAGTTGCAAGTTTCAGTGGATAACTGTTACCACTTTATTAATCTAAAATTGTTACCTAATTTGAATCGAGACCAGTGTAACAAATATAATGAAGTACTGAAGGACTTCAGAAAAGAATTTGAGAGGACACATCATAAGAACACGTACCTTAACAATCAACAAGTTTAATTGTAATTTAATTATTATTTAATTGAGTTTTATTTTATTAAATATAGTATGAACTTAAAAAAAGAGAGATACCAAAAACCATTTACTAGAAATGAAGTATTATTTTTAGTCAACTGTCCGAAGACAGGTCTGAACCTCACATTTGATATCAACAAGGCACCACTTATGAGGCAACTAGGCCAGGAGATAATGGGATAGGGTAGCCAGTTCCTTGTGCTTAAATAATTACGTAACATGTATGGTTCTTCATGCTTCAGATGTCTTCTTTTTACTCATAATATATAATTAGAAAATACATTTATTATTATTATTATTATTATTATTATTATTATTACTGCAAACGACTTAAGAAATTTTATTCCTTCCGAAAACAACAGTCTATTTTGACAGTACAACTCAAAAGTGCAGCTTTGTGGAATTTCTGCCGCGACAGTTACAACTTAGCTCACTCATGGTTGTAACATAAATCAACGATCGGCTATTTTCGGGCATTGCGCTTATCTCTTCAGCTGACTACTCTATCTACATTTGCTCTGCGTAACAACTTTTATGCGTTGGCCTTGAGACGTCTGGTCTAGTATATACAGTCACGAAGCTTAAGTTGTGAGGGTGCTAGGAACAATAGACTGTGCCGGTGCTATTTCGCATTGTCTGTAATGAGGCGACATTAGAGATCCTAGTGGTTAGCAACTATCTATGGATGCATATTTACTACGTATTGAGTTTCGTGACTGTATATACTAGACTGTGTTATTACTACAGAGACTATAGCAAGTAAAATAATATCACTGTAGGCTATTTCAACTAAATAACATATTTGTACAGTTTTTTCCCAAATAAATTGTTATTTTCGATATTTCATATGTCCTGTTTTTTATGATAAAGGCATGCACTGATTACGAAATTACCTTCTCTCTGGTGAGGAACAGTGAGCATTGCAGAGGAGCTCCCAGCATCTTGTGGGGATTCCAAGCCACAGAATTCACCCTGCAACAGTACATAACAGTCAGTAAACCCATGTGCTGTTGGTCCACTGATGTTTTATCCAGTGAGAAGGGATAGTATCTGCACACGACACTTAACAAGAAGCCAAGCACGTTATTTGAAGAACAGGCTAGTTGTTAGTTAGTTCTTTACTTACGGGTTTATTTTTTTAGTTGCTTATTTAACGACGCTGTATCAACTATTAGGTTATTTAGCGTCGATGAGATTGGTGATAGCGAGATGGTATTTGGCGAGATGAGGCCGAGGATTCGCCATAGATAACCTGGAATTCACCTTACGGTTGGGAAAAACCTCGGAAAAAAACCAAGTAATCAGCCCAAGTGGGGATCGAACCCGCGCCCGAGCGCAACTTCAGACCGGTAGGCAAGCGCCTTAACCGACTGAGCTACGCCGGTGGCTACTTACGAGTAGAAACTAAGTTTCGTGTTGAAATTAAAGTGTAAACCAGTTATCATGTGGCATCCTTGGGAGTCTGTGTCTTGAAATATTGATAGTGATGATGAATATGAACGTTGTGTGTCATCAACAGACATCGAGATTTTGGACCCGATAGAATAAGTTTACTACGTCCGTACTATAGGCAGTTTTTTCATTGTGTTGGAGCCGGCAGAAGAAGAGACATGTGTACACGAAACCAAGTTCAGTCCAGTCTGCTAGTACTGTACAGTGACGTTCCAAAAAAGGCAACTAATTTATCAAACATTAATATAAAATGATTGTTAGAGGAGAAAAATTCTATAGGACCAAAAAATTAATCTTTACATAGATTAAAATAAAAAACCTATCATGCGAAATTTTCAAAATTAATTAATATGATTTTCCTTTCGGCTTCTATCATAAGCACAAGTGCAATACTTACTCAACATACATAATAATTGTACACAACATACACAACTTATGAAGTACAATACATGGTACTGTTACAATGTAGCCTACTACAACACACATTCTGAAATGAGTCCGGGGTCCAGCATTTGTTCGTATTGGGTTGAGGGGAAAAACCCGGAAAAAACCTCAACCAGGTAACTTGCCCCGACCGGGAATCGAACCCGGGCCACCTGGTTTCGCGGCGAGACGCGCTAACCGTTACTCCACAGGTGTGGATGATGTAATGAATGCAAAACGAAAAAAAAAAAAACACTAAGTCATTGAAATCTATCTTCGCTACCCCAGCAATGTCCGTAGACTTCTTCCCTGCTAGCATGTCTTTTATGTCACAGAATATCGTATATATTCTTAGACTAATCACATAGATAACCACAAGTACAGATCAAAACTAGACTACTAGCTATCTTCTGTCCTCTCTTCTGATAAAGTGAACTAGGTGTACGGGACTGTTTTATTGTCAGAACAGTACCTCCTCTCCTGCCTTATGAGCAAAGCTCGGAACTTGGGGACTTGTGTTTCATGTGCACGAGTAAGGTTACAGGTACAACGTACACACAGCTCACCCTGCAAGTGCTCAGGGACAGTCGTGTGTACTAAGAAGTGGTCACATCGAATGAGAGGAAGACGGACGAGGAAACTGTGGCATGTCGAAGACAATGACATTCAGAGAATTACAGATAAACGGTCTGTTTGAGGAATTAGAAAATACGTGTTATTCGAATGCATATTATACAAGTTTCAAAATACATTTTTATAAACTTTAGGTACAGAATTTCGTGGAGGAATTCGAAGGAGATACATTATTTTCTTCGAATGGAGAGTTTATATTTTGTAAGTTGTGCTACACACAAACTAAAGGCTGGAAACCGGCATTCATTGAAAGACATTACAGTCCCTTAAATTAGTGGAAAATTTGTCCATAGCCATGGATCAATTAGCAGAGGAACCTACGTAGAACAAATTGAAAACTATTTTTGAGAAAAATTTAGGATATACTTATCTTTCTCACATACGAGATCAGCTAGCAATTGCTCAAAATCAAACAGAAAACAGTGACAGTGAAAACATTCAGTATTTTAAGTTTACTCTCGTCACTTCATGTGACTTGGAAATAAGTTTTTCTTGTTTCATATCAGCGAAGAAGTTATGGGTTTGAAGATATTGGAATGTACGTAGTCATACACTGTAATAAAATGTACAGAGCAGAACAGTAAATTTGATATATTTCTCATGTTTATTTTTATTATATATGGTGTACAATTATGTGTTTCAACCTACCATAATACTATCAATATGTTGTTCCAGTCAGAAACCACTTTTATAGCAGACCTGACAGTACCTCCGTGCTGGAAGCGGGAGTTTGTTGACATTGAAGTCCGGTCGCTTAGCCACGTGCAAAGACACAAGTCCCCAAGTTCCGAGCTTTACTTATGAGTATGACTGAGTAAATAAAGCACATCGGACGACAGGACTGCCCCCACCCATTATAGTCCAGCTATCCAACTTGAAATCGCACTGTTTTCATCTATCGGGTCTAAAGTCTCTAAGCCTGGCCATCAATTGGACGCGATAAACCCATACACACAATCAGCTAAAATCGTTAAAAATGTACAGTAGAACCCCGATTATTCGTCACCCTATTAGCCGATTGGTGGTTTATCCGTCTGTCTTTCTCGCTCGCAGAAAAAAAAAATGAAATAGCTACTGTACATTATATTAGTGCGAATTTTTTCTACAGAGTGTTTTTTTTACAAACCTTTACCCTTACGCATTATGGCCTACTCTTCGAGTGGCCGTACTGTTTATCTTCTAGGCAAAATGTCTTCTACAAGTGTCAAAAGAAAACATGTTGTACTACAGAAAAAAGTGCAAGTAATTGAGTGGTTTGGAAAAAGAGAAAATGTGATTCATCTCACATCACAATAGGAGATATGAATTACAACTGTAAGCGATTTAGGCTAATGAAAATTAAAATACGAACTGTATAAAATTTGTAAATCTACAACATGGGACCTGTACTACTCCTATCTTTCCAGAGACAGTCGTTATAAGTTTTCTTGGCCTTAAAAACCCGTCGTTGAAAACCAGACATAAGTACAATAAATAATGTTTTAATAACTGACTTATCGGAAAATCAAACACGTTATTGTAAAACAAAAACAGACTTAAATTAGTGAACTTCTGATCCACTACCTAGCGTATTAAAAGAAAAGACCACGGAGGAAATTACGAAAATATTATGTACTTAGTTTATGAAAACTTTTTATGGTAGGGATTATTCGATTTTTCGATTAACCGTTCACTCCACCCCCTTCATTACCACGGATAATAGAGGTTCTATTGTATAGAAATATTTTAAGGAGGAAGGAGGAGTCGACCTGGTTGGCGAGTTGGTATAGCGCTGGCCTTCTAGGTTGCGGGTTCGATCCCGGGCCAGGTCGATGGCATTTAAGTGTGCTTAAATGCGACAGGCTCATGTCAGTAGATTTACTGGCATGTAAAAGAACTCCTGCGGGACAAAATTCTGGCACATCCGGCGACGCTGATATAACCTCTGCAGTTGCGAGCGTCGTTAAATAAAACATAACATTTAAGGAAGGAGGACAATGTCATGATCCACTTACAAAAACCATACCTGCGAGAGGATCAACGTGGTTCAGTAGTTCTGTAGTATGTGAACTCGTACAGTATTCAGTAATTATTACTTTGCTGAAAACAGCGCTAAGAATTTTATCTACAGTCGGAAAGATTTTATTTGCATGAAATTAACACACTTTCCTTCAAATTAGGTCACGACCAAATTAATCGATTCTATGTAGGTCTGTTCTTTTGTTCTGGGCACATTTTTTTTTTTACTTTGAATATTTTGCTATAATTTAGCGCAACTATTTTCTTCAACTATGATTTTTGCAAGAGGATCATGGTATTGTCCACAGTCTAGTATATACAGTAACGAAGCTTGGGTTTTGAGGGTGCTAGGAACAATAGATTGTGCCGGTACTATTTCGCATTGTCTGTGATGAGGCGATAGTAGCGATCCTAGTGGTTAGCAACTATCTATGAATGCATATTTACTACGTATTGAGCTTCGTGACTATATATACTAGACTTTGGTATTGTCCTTCTTCCTTCTTAAAATATTTATACACATTTTGAATGATTTTAGCGGAGGCGATATCATATGTCCTAAGTGCTGATCACATAAACTTACTACCCAGGAATTGATGGAAAATTGATGTTCATGACTCGATTTTGCCATGGCATGAATATATTGATATGATCAGAAATATTTATAATCGAAATTCATAAGACTTATCTTTTGAAAATCCTGCTTCAGTAGTAAACAAAACATTGGCGTTGATGTTGTTCGCCTGAGACTGACTGATTAGCGTCTGGGTTGTTTGAGGCATCATTTCTTGGACATTCTAAATATGAAGCTGTAGGCCTAGATACAGAACATCAATAGCACTAAAAGATACTGTAATTTTATTATTTAGAAACAGTGGCGACAACTTATATGGGCCCATGGGGCCTGAACCCACCCAATAATTTGTCGTATCATAATCATCATCATCATCATCATCATTTCCTTTTCCATTCTTTCTTGGCTTAGTTACCTCATGAGTGATGTCTTACTGGTGTCATTTATTAGGTACAAACCTGTCTTGGGACAGATGACTAACCAAGAACATCATATGTGATGGTTGCTTATTGAAATCAGTAAATTACAATAAGTAAAATGTCAATAAGTGAGGATGTATTCTTGGTGTGCACTTTATTCATCTCTCCTAACGATAGTCAGGTGCCACATAAGGTGAAAAGTTTGATTTAGAAGATGTTTGTGACGAATTTATAGGGAGAAACGTATTTGTATCACTCCGTGCTACGTAATAGTGAGTCCACTTTCGTATTATCAATTTATAGTTAGAAAGAATTCAAATCCCCAAGTTTATATAATTATTACGTTCTATTTAATCACTAAAAATCGATAATTGTGCAGAACAGTTAAGCACAAGATAATGCGGAGATTTTTTTGATTTGATTTAATTTCTTCCTGTAACCACTACAGGTTGCCATCGACAAAGAGTACCATGATACAATAGAGTAAATGCCTTGAGGCTTAGTTACTAGTAAAGGGTGCGTCAGAAAGAACGGATGGATTTCAAACTATCGATACGCAACGAGGAGAGAGATATAGTGAGGGGGACCACGACTGTTGGGTCAGCCATAGAATGCAGTTTCAGTTGAGAATATGGTGTTGGTCTGGTGTACAACGTGCTTTCATCGTAGAGACATTTTTGAAAAATGAAGAGTCTGTGATCGCCACTCAGGACTCATTTCGACATCGGATGTCACGCTAGGATTCCAACTCGGAATACAATTTTGCGGTGGGTGGCTTCATTTCGTATCACAGGTTCAACATTAAAGAAGAAATCACCTGGACGAAATTCTATTGCACTGAGATTGTCCGAGGCTGCGGTAAGATCTCGCGCCCTGCGACTTCTTTCTTTGGGACCATTTGAAGGCGTAAGTTTGTAAACATCGATCACATACACTGGACGAACTGAAGACAGCGATTCGCGAAGAAATCGTGGCAATTGCACCAGCTATGACTGTGAAAGTGATGGCGAACATCAGAAAACGCCTCGATGCCTGTATTGAAAGCCAAGGACATCATATGGATAATGTTGTTTTCCATAAATAAACTGCATGTATTGGTGAATATGTTGATAACAATAAATTTTTGATTTGATGAATCTTTACAATTTTCTTGCCATGTGAAATCCATTCGTTCTTTCTGACGCACCCTGTATGAAGGAACAAATTGGTATTCACATAAAATCCAAAAGAATGTTACCTACAAGTAAATGGAACATAGCCCCTAGACCTTATACTAACTACATACATTACAAAATCGTTCTTCGATCTCCATTTTGTAATTTTTAGCATTCTACACTATGTTGTACAGGGACATCATTTTATTTTTACTAACATTTTTATATTAACCTGGCTATATCTTTGAATTAAAGGTCTAGAACCGGAAACACCGCTTGCCTCCCCCCCTTCCAAGACTGGAATTCGATAATACTGGCGTAAAATAAAAATCACTTTACTAGGTATAGGAGGGAAGAAAAGTAGTTCATCCATTTATGTAAACTAGGAAATATCGCAATTTTGAGTTTGATAATTTTCATTAGGTTTTTGTTTAACCAAAATACAGTACTGTATTAACACTTAGTGTTTTTACTCACGAATTGAGCTATCCATTCGGACGTATTAATTATGCAGTGTATATTGTACTGTTACAGCACATTAGTGTACAATATAGAGGATGAAGTTAAATTTAAAAATAATCATAAAATGGATATTTAAACACAATTTTGAAAATGGTGGCCGTTCATTTCGATACAGGCTTCAGTTCTTTTGTGCATATTACCGCATTATAGACTATTGTACCGAATTCCAATTACCAGTTTCGTCCTTCGTACTAGTAACTCACGTTAAAATAATTCTGTACCTACTCTATAAAAGAGTACTTTACGTACTGTAAATTTAATCTTTACTTCTGCCCGATCCGAAAAGATAAAATTACTCAGAAATGCTATCGTCCGCCCAAGTGGTTATGTCGCAGGGTCGTAGAAAGGGGGGGGAGGATCACGTGACAGTTAATTACTTTTATTTAAGTTATTTTAAACAGTTGTATAATATTACGTAGACGTCCAATTCCTAACAGAAATTAATGTTTGCAGAAAAGAGCTAAGGCAGCCCAGTTACTAGACTTTACAGAGGGGCGAACAGAAGCAGGTGGGGGAAACCAGGATGCGACGTAGGCAAACGGACAACAGTACCTGTGCGAAAATATGATTCTATATTGGAAGCTCTTTCGTCACTGGAAAACGTGAACATATTTCTGGAACGTACTATACACTCACTAACTCAGTACTGCATACGGGGCTTTGTTTCTGTGTGGCGAACGATTCTAAGTTTACTAGTAGAGGG
Source organism: Periplaneta americana (assembly GCA_025594305.2). NCBI lineage: Eukaryota > Metazoa > Arthropoda > Insecta > Blattodea > Blattidae > Periplaneta > Periplaneta americana. The sequence continues at coordinate 39,929,045 of JAJSOF020000003.1, read as the reverse complement.
GGTGGGAGTGAAGTACATTCAAAAACTCAGGTACAATAAAAATTGAAGTAAAAATAAAATGATGTCCCTGTATAAGCCTATACTATCCGTAGTCACATCAATATTGCGAAAAATAATATCATTAAAGGGAGGATTTATGAGATTCTTTTGGGAAATTATGGTCAAGTGTTTGAGCCCACCAAATGTTTTTATAAAGTTGGCGCCACTGTTTAGAAAAACTTTTTTTTTAACAGTGTAATATTTAGAGTCTATTTTGAATGCTGAATCCATGGTGTAATTTTTATTCGGCGTAAATGATCGAGATATAATTAAAATTAATCGTTTTATTTGAAGAGAAATCGCTGTTCATATGTCTTTTTTACGTTAATATTATTAAGTACTGCAAATAGTTTCGATAGACCGGATAGAGAGCGCTGCGAGCGAAATGACATCAGGGTCCGTGGATACTCAGAATGACATTAAGTGATGTAGCTTTTTTGAGGCTATGATACGAAGTTGTTTGGATGTGCCTGGAACTTGTAGCTACGTTCGATGCGCGTTGGTAGTAGCGTTTTCAAGATTGTGCGCGGAAGTGTTTATTTAGCAGAGTTTATATTACTGAAACGCTGCTATCCAAACCAATGAAAACATCTAAATAATTTCTTCAAAGTGACCAGCCCAGCATCATGTATTCGCCGCCGCATCGTTAAAACGTAAGTTAAAAAATTACTGAAACTTCGAGGTTGCTACACAGTACACACGGGGCTGACGTCTAGTTTGGGTTGCGTAATTTCATGATGAAATGAAATAGGGAGATGGTATAACTTTACAAATGTAGCCTACATTATTATCGGTTTAGGAAATTTTGGAAGATCTTTAGCTCTCAATTTAACAGACAATGGTCATGAATTTTTGGAGTAGACAATAAAATGGAAAAAGTGGACTTATTAAAAGATCATATAGCCAATGTTGTATGTATGGGTGCTAATAATGAAGCCGCTTAATGTTTAGAAAAATAACTTACTTTGATTATGATGTAATGTGGACTTTACGTCACTAATAAAAATGTTGTAAACATATGAAGAGACCACTGCAAAAAGGGGGAATGTCGTAAATTTGTGAAAAATGAGATGAAGGTTCAGTACTATAGATAAGAGGGAGTAGACTATAATACACTTTGTTGCACTGCAAGAAAGATGATAGTTCCAGATCTACATAGTGTTGAAGAATTGATACACCACACAAAGTGGGAATGTCAAAGTTTAAATTGCATTTCCTGCAAAATACAATATATTCGACATTCCCCCTTTTTGCAGTGGACTTTTCACATTCATTAGCAACTAGTTAGGTAATGATACTTCTATTACGCAACTAGTTGGGTAATGATACTGCTTTTACCTAACTGGTTGCATCATATCTTACGCGGAATTTTGATGGTACTAAACATTCAAGTGCAGAATTTGTAGCATTTTCAATATCTGAATCCTAGTTTGAACTAATTTTAACAATGTTGGTTTATTTCTCCTAGTACTGTTCTTTTGTTAAAAACAAAAGTCTGTCGTGATAAAAAATAAATAAAATTAAATAAATAAATAAAATTAAATAAATAAATAAATAAATAAATAAATAAATAAAATAAAATAAAATAAAATAAAATAAAATTAAATAAATAAAATTAAATAAATAAAATTAAATAAATAAATAAATAAATAAATAAATAAATAAATAAATAAAATTAAATAAATAAATAAAATTAAATAAATAAATAAAATTAAATAAATAAGTAAATAAAATTAAATAAATAAATAAATAAAGTAAAATAAATAACTAAAATTAAATAAATAAATAAATAAATAAATAAAATTAAATAAATAAAAAATTAAATAAATAAATAAATAAAATTAAATAAATAAATAAAATTAAATAAATAAATGAAATTAAATAAATAAATAAAATTAAATAAATAAATAAAATTAAATAAATAAATAAAATTAAATAAATAAATAAAATTAAATAAATAAATAAAATTAAATAAATAAATAAAAAATTAAGTAAGTAAATAAGTACAGTAAGTAAGTAAATAAATAAGTAAATAAATAAAATTAAATAAGTAAATAAATAAAATTAAATAAATAAATTAATAAAATAAATAAATAAGTAAATAGATAAATAAATAAGTAAATAGATAAAGTAAATAAATAAATAAATTAATTAATTAAGTAATAAACAAATAAATTAATTAATTAATAAATTAATAAATAAATAAATAAATAAATAAATAAATTATTAAATTAATAAATTAATTAAATTAATTATTAAATTAATAAATTAATTGATAAATTAATAAATTAATTAATAAATTAATTATTAAATTAATAAATTAATTATTACATTAATAAATTAATAAATAAATTAATTAATAAATTCATAAATAAATAAATAAATAAATAAATAAATAAATTAATTAATTTAGCTTCCTTTATGAAAAGGTTGCCAGATTTGACAAAGCGTATTACATATCATTTGGAAACACACCTAAAAGGTAAAATGATATACATTTAAAACGGTTAGGGAATCGAATATGCAAAATGTCAGAAAAATTTACTAATAAAACAAACATAAACGAATCGCCTCTCGCAGGAAGAAACTAATAATAGTAATAATAATAATAATAATAATAATAATAATAATAATAATAATAATAATAATAATCGTCTCTTCACAAAAGACATGTTCAAAACTAATAGAAATAATACAATTGCTTTTATTAAAAATATTTTTTATGAAAGTGGATAAAACATTGTAGGCTATAACATACTTATCGTAACTTCATATTACAATACTCGACTGGTTATCAAACTCTGCCTGCGGTTGTGACAACTTTACAATCTCGGATTGTGATATGAAACGTTACAATAGTCATATCGTAAATAACTACAGTATTACGTTTTTATCAATTCTGATGTATTTTCATAATATGTTAAAAGCCTTGAAAACATTTGGGGGAGAGAGGGAAGGAGGGACGGACGAACGTAAAAAAAAGCTAGGACTTGTGCCAGTCTTGTTCTCATCACCGTCTGTTTTTTTTTTACTAATGGTGTGTATGTAATTTTTCGTCATTCACCTATACCAGGGCTGGGCACCGAGAGCGAATCCAGACTCTAATTTTCATCCGCAACAACGCTGCGCGGTGTTAGGCGGGGAAGAAAGGGGTTGAAGAGAAATCATATGGCTCCCCGTGAGGGAGTAGAATCCGCTCTTACTGCCCAGCCCTGACCTTTACAAAGCTAGTTGTGCACACTAATTTAGTGCACACACTAATGTCGTTGCCCAGGGTGCGCCATAGGAGGCTGGTCTACGCTACACCCGCGATGAGATGAAATCCTGATTTGATGGGATGCCATAGGAGAACCGGAGTTCCCGGAGAAAACCCCTGTGTTACCTGGACCACGGGCTTCCCTATAAAAGTTATAAATCGGGGGTACGCTATAAGTAAGTTCAGCGCTATAGCCACTAGATTATCGTGGCGGGTTCTTCACTGAAAGTCGAAAGACACGAATGAACCTACAAGGCACACATTCAAAGCAGATAGCGGTGTATACAACCCAATTTATATTGATTTTTTATTATTATTGTTTTTTTAGACTCCTCATTTTCGTGTAGATGGTGAGAACAAGAGTGGCATACATAAGTGGTAACTTTTTATATGATCATTTGCCCCCTCACCCCTCCCCACCTTAACGTTTTCATTGTTTTTGACAAATGGAAATACGTCGATATTGACGAGTTTCAGAAAAGTACCGCTAAAAATGGTGTTTTCCAAAATATTTACTCATGAAAAAGTTGTGCAATCTGTGACGATGATCTAGAAATGTAATGAAGGTCGATGCAATAACTTCTTAAAAGTCTTCATTTCTGTAGTTTAATATTACACTATAATACTCGGCCGTGCACAAGGAGAGAGTTTTCAGGATTTAACCCTCTCCCAAGTGGGGAAGAAATCGACGAGATAGAAAGTAAGTACTGAAATATTTTAATGTGATATATGTACTGTACATTGCTGGATTAATTATTAAATTTAATAACTTTAATTTACGAAACCGTAATGCTTTTCCCTCTTCAATCCTCCCCTTTTTAAAAAGTCCTGCACACGGTCCTGGTATAATGGGTATCGTATAAGCTAGCATAAAATTTTCAGTACAATCCTCTTACTGTATCTATAATTAATTTTGTCTTTAAAAATAAACAAGCTATGTTTTTTTGCTGCCCAAGAAATTTTTAAATCCTTAAGTCGCTTGGTACCCAATTTTGTTGTTATTTAAGTTACTTTATCTTTTAATAAAAACAAGTCCGCTGACAATCCTACACTTAAGTATTTTATAATTTTTTCTTTGTTCAGTGTACTCACACCATAGACTATTACAGGTTTTCAAACCATATCATTGTGATTTTCAGCCTATCATATATTTGTAAAATATGTAGGCCTACATTTAATAAGTCTATACATTCTAATATTACCTTATAACCACAAAATTATCACATTTTATTTTCTGACACACAACCATTTGATTTACAGCATTTACGCACACATACTTCCATATATTTGACATCGTTTATTTAAGTTAAATATGCATAATTATAAACAAATTGTGATTTTACATGTATCATCAAGTGTTTTCACTATTTTTAACTTTTTAACTTTGACATTTATTGTACATTTTATTATGCTTTCCCTCACCATGTATCGCAATGTTGTTTCATTAGATATCGTCAACCCATGTCTGAAGATGCCATAATGTATGGCGAAAACGTTCACATTGTTACTAATATAATGTAAATTGATAACTACACAATTTTACATTAAAAATAAGTCATGTGATGGAATAATATTTATCTTCTCTTGTTAATTGTACATTTACGTGTTTATTTCTACCTCTCCGTTGGAACTCTATCGACAACGATACCACTGTCTACCTCAAGTTAAATGTATGCAACACGGTCAAATGAGTTTGTTTTCCTAGAAGAAAATGATTAATTGGAGCATTAGGCCTATATTTCACTACCTAGAAGTTGATAAAAATATTGTATGTGGTGTCATAACATACTTTTGTGAATGTTCTAAATCAGATGTAGAAAATACGTTCCGACGCGGACACTGTTATACACCACACCGTCATTTATCCCTTCACAAAGATTCTATCTGTGAGCGTGTACGTGTAGTAAGCAAGGATTGAACCCGGTACCATAGCGTGTGTAAAGTGGTGGAATATAGCGAATAAATTACAGGTTTTGTTTTAATTTCCAAGAAGCATGGGGACAAAAGTATTTTGTTATTATGAATAAAGATAAAGCTCTGTGCCTCAGACCTATCTGTTTATTGAAATTATTATAAAACCTTATAATATCAGACGGCACTTCGATCTTGAACATAACGATCTTAACAGACAAACTTATAGGTAAGAGTTTAAAACAGGATTGTTAAAAATTGTTTATATTAATCAAATAGTTCATACATTCGATAAAGCAATACATTTTGCACCAACTTATGTTAAGGCAAACACTAAATAAGTAAACTGCATTGGATTTCAGTTTTCTTCGTTCTGATAATGACATTATTGTAGGTTTATTGTTTACCGTAACGTAGAAACAGTACAGTCTAAGGAAGAATGTGTTTAGAAATTGAATTTTTTTAATCTAGGATTATAATTTCAGTTATAAAGCAAACAAAATTAGATGTTGGTAATAACGGAAATTGTGTGTTTGGGCACGATGAAATGTTTATCTGTATCCTGCATTGAAAGGTAAGCCATTTCACAGTCTATTCTTAATTCTTAATTGGGAGACGGTAATCGTAACTCTTACTCCTCTTTGTCTATTCAGTGGTGAATATAAAATTGGTTAGTTTCCTTATTTTTTGTGTTATAACACAGCTATTGTGTGAAGTGTTAGGAAACATTAATGATGAAGCTGATAACGATTTTCAAAATTTTGGATCTTTCTGGATCAATTAAACTGAATGAAAACACAAGAATCTCGCCTAATTTTTCAGTAGTCGGAAAAATGACAAGCCATCTTCGTAGGATGGATGTGGAAAATGTAATTCCCATTAAAAAATCTCAATATCCATTTGCAATTACTTCATGAAATGAAAAAAATGAAGAAACGGCGCCAATGTGGTAACTTTCATTTGTATGAGGGGATGCAGGGCATTCGGATAAGCAGAAATAATACCTGTTACGGTAAACATTGATAATATTAAATATTACTGATTAGTAAGGGTGTGATTTGACTGTGGTTATTTATCCTGATTTTGGTAATTAAAATGATTTAATTTCGGTGAATATTTCGTAAAAAAATGATCAGTTTCGCGCATATTTCGCACATTAAAGAAAATTTGAAAAATAATAAAATAACACTTTTTAAAAATCATTAGGCCTATTGGAACAATCCCTTTGAAACTAACAGAAAATTGTTTGTAGCATTAATTAAATTCATAATTCAATTTCATTCGACTGTGAGTGGGTGACAACACTGTCTTCTTGATCTCACAAAGGCAGCTGTTGCAGGAAAGAGAAATGTTTGCGCTGCTATCTGCAAGTAGTCCCTGAAACTATGCGTACATCGTTGACCGATACAATACGTACGTAACGCTGAACGATGGAATATGTAGAAATGTTCATGTATATTTTATAACAAAAAATTTTCACCCTTTATTAGGAAGAAAGAGCCATTTTTCGTGCGAATTTTCCATAAAACCTGTTATTTTTTCTAAATACCGTGATTATGAAGGAATTTCGTAGATTTCTATAAATTTCGCGAAAATTCGGGGATATATTTCACTTAATTTCGTACTTTCATTAAGGGATTTAAGTTTCCCATGTATGAAATTAAATTTTTAACACATTTCGCGTATATCGTTAATACAAAAAAATCACACCCCTACCGATTGGCATTACAATTTATTCATTCATTCATTCATTCATTCATTCATTTATTTTATTCCATAGATCTTACATGAGCAATGAAGCTTTAAGATGTGGAACATGTCAACATTTTACAATATTACAATTACAATTTTTACAAATTTTTATAGTTTTACAATTTAGTAATTTATTTTCTATATTTTTGTACTCCGCTTAGAATCGAAACAAAAGTAAAATTTAATACTATGAAAATAATACATAAAGAAAAAAAATTCTTACTCAGTCACAGTGATGAGGCGTTTTGCAGTAATTTTAAAGGAAAATTTGTGAGAATAACAACAACAATAATAATAATAATAATAACAACAATAATCCTGAAAAACCGTTTATATCAAATGTTATAGTTCCCCTTTTCTTTAGTTTGTGATTGTTGGAAGTATATAATTATTATGAATTCTAAAATTCCTGTTATGTTCACGTAAATTTGTCTCGGTTACTATAATCAATATTCATACTCATATTAGCTAGTGACGAGGATACGTTACAAAGGGGACTATTTGAATTGTGTAAAATTATGAAAGATATGAATCTATTTCGAAAGAAAAAACAAAAGTAATGGCATTTATGGGCAAAAGGGTGGTGAGATCAAAGGTAGTAGTGGAAGACTATATTATCACAAAACAAGTTAATACTTTTAACTTGCTTGGCTGCCATCTATCATATATTCATGAAAAAGATAGTGATTATAAAATTTCCAAATTTAGTAATATATGTGGGACCATTAGAAGAACACTCCGAAATAAAACAAGGAAAGATACATAGATTAAACTATATAAAGTTATGGCAATACCAACGGGCTTATATGCGAGTGAAATTTGGACCTTAAAAGAGAAATATAGAAGTCGACTACAAGCAGCTGAAATGCGATTTCTTCGAAGTGTAGCAGGAGTAACTCGACTGGATCACATCAGGAATGAGGAAATAAGAAACAATCTAAAAGTTAACAGCCTGTTAGAAACTGTAGATGAGTATAAACAGAAATGGTGGGAACACGTACAGTACAACGCATGAGCCAAGATAGAACCCCGAAAATAATCGCTGACTATGTACCCACTGGAAAAGGAAGTATCGGCCGACCAGCGAAAAGGTGGATACAAGAAACAAAGGAGCCGCAACGGGCTTAAAGCCTACAGCTTGAAGCAGAAGAAGAAGATGAAGAAGAAGAAGACTATAATCAATTATTTATTATTCTTGTATATTATATATTATTCTATGTTTTTGGCAACACAATGACGATTTTTGGAAAATAAATAAAATAATAATAATAATAATAATAATAATAATAATAATAATAATAATAATAATAATAATAATAATAATAATAATCTATTTAATAATGCTCTGAAACAATTTTCAGCTACATGTTCAATATTTATGAAGAGTGCAGGTATAGAAGTGTGGGCATTCGCTCTCCAAAGTCCCCCCCCCCGTTGGCGACACCCTTGAAAAATAATATGCTGAGAGTACTACTCACCTATCAAGACCTTTGAGTCGATGGCAATGTTTCTTGGAAAGCATCAGTGTACCGCCCCAGCATGCCTACAACAATTGAGTAAATTATTTATCAGAATATATTATTATTCTGGAATGTATCCATCAGTGGCATAGGCAGAGTGGTGGATCCATTTTTTTCAAGAAATATTTAAAAATAATGTATTATATTATATTTAAACCATAAAGCAACAGTCCATCATTGGCATTGCAGGTGCGACACTGAAAGAAAGTGCATTATTTCTATCGACAATGATCAATAATATATTTAGAATAACATATTCTTTGTATTTCTGCCTACAGATTATTTTAAACTGACCAATTATTTTCAAAGAATTTATGAAGCTACCGTTCTCAACACAATAACTAGATTTATTTAGGGTCGGTGTATGTTCACTGACTCTGCAACGGTGGAGAATGGATTTTGATTTATAACAATTTTTGGGAATCTTTATTGGCATGTTAGGTTACCGATTAAAGCTAATGAATTCTTAATTAGAACCGTATGTAACTTATCACATAATATGTCTTGCCACACACCAACGTCGTGTTCTTATGTTGGCGAGATTGTGTATTTACTTAAATTTGGTGCTAAACGTAACGGCACGGTTCAAAGATACAGTGGGAATTCTCCAGTTTAGCGTAGATTTATATTTATATGTGATAAGCAGGCTTCGATCCTGGGCACAGAAACGCATAAAGTTCAGAACGCACGGACTATAGTGTTGTGTTACCGATTAAAGCTAATGAATTTTTAATTAGAACCGTATGTAACTTATCACATATAACTATGTCTTGTAATTAGATATATTTATATGTGATAAGGAGGCTTCGGTCCTGGACACAGAAACGCATGAAGTTCAGAACGCACGGACTATAGTGTTGTGTTGGTCGAGTCGAGTAGAGTGGGAGATGGGAGCGCGCCGTTACTTCGTGTCTCAATATGTAAACAGTCCGTCACAGTACGGCACAAAATATATTTCACTCTGTACAGATGCAGTATATACAGTACATTCCTAGTGTAGACAATAAATGTCTACCATTAAGCATTAACGTGAGTTGTAACCTTCAATCAGGTGTCCCTACGCCGAAGCCTGTTACACGTACTACAGCCAAGTAGCAATACACACAACGGTAATGCACATTACGGACCACCTGTGCTGTTGCAGTCACCCTTCCACACGGGTCATGACGTCATTTATACTCTTGTGTACTCTAAACCTCATACTGGTTACTCTGTGTCCCTAGACCGAAGCCTGGTGATAAGTTATAGACGGTTCTACAGGGACATCATTCTATTTTACTAACATTTTTAAAATTAACCTGGCTATACCTTTGGATCAACGCCGTTTCCTACCCCCCTTCCACAGCTGGAGTTCGATGATACTGGCGTAATATACAAACAAATCACTTTACTACGTGTAGGAGGGAAGAAAAGTAGTTAATCCATTTACGTAAACTAGGAAATATCGCGCTTTTGAGTTTGATCATTTTCATTAGGTTTTTGTTTAATCAAAATACAGTATAGTATTAACAATAAGTGTTTTTACTCATGAACTGAGCTGTCCATGTGGACGTATTCATTATGCAGTGTATGTCATACTGTCTACAGCACATTAGCGTACAATGTACGCTAAATTGAAAAATAATCATAATATAGATATTTAAACACATTTTTTTAATGGTGGCCGTTCATTTCGATACAGGCTTCAGTTCTAATATGCATATTATCGCACTATAGACTATTGTACCTAATCCCAATTACCAGTTTCGTCCTTCGTAACTAGTAACTCATGTTGAAATAATTCTGTACCTGCTCTGTAAAAGAGTACTTTACGTACTGTACTGTAAATTCAATCTTCACTTCTGCCCGATCCGAAAAGATAAAATTACTCAGACATACTATCTACTGTCCGTTCAAGTGGTTTTGTCGCAGGGTCGTAGAAAGGGGGGAGGGAAATCACGTGATAGTTAATTACTTAACGAGGCCCTTTAACTTAATTTATTTTAAACAGTTGTATAATATTACGTAGACATCCAATTCCTAACAGAAATTAATGTTTTGAGAAAAGAGCTAAGACAGCCCAGCTACTAGACTTTACGGAGGGGCGAACAGAAGCAGGTGGGGGAAACCAGGATGCGACGTAGGCAAATGGACGACAGTACCTGTGCGAAAATATGATTCAATATTGAAAGCTCTTTCGTCACTGGAAAACATGAACATACACCGTGTTCCGCTTATAAGTATAACAAAAGAAATAGCTATAACTTCTGAATTAATACAAGTATATAGTTGAAACCAACTGCTACAAAGAATGAAAACTGGGAATTTTTGTTACCTTATGTTCCATAAACCTCAACATGGCTTCCATTGGTGGCACGGGAAATATCCAACCGGTATTCAACCTCGACCCAAGTGTTATGAAGCATCTGTGGTGTAACATTGTTGACAGCAGCATAAATTCTTTCTTGTAAGTCTGCCAAATCACGTACTGGCGTCCTGTAGACCTGGTCCTTAACAAACCCCCACAGGAAAAAATCAGGTGGTGTTAGATCTGGTGATCTGGCAGGCCATGTGATGTACGGTGATCCTCTTCCGATCCATCTTGCAGGGAATTGTTCGTCTAAGAATGTGCGAACCATGTTGGCAAAGTGTGGTGGAGCCCCATCTTGCTGGAAAATTGCTCCATCTGGGAGTTGTGGCACAGCATACAGTTGCAACATATCCAGGTACGTGTTTGCAGTGACTGTCTTTTCAGCACCAATGATTCTGTCACGCATGATCCCACACCAAACATTCCATTTAGGGGAATCCCGTTGATGTTCAATTACGACACTTGGATTTTCCGACCCCCAGATGCGACAATTGTGTCGGTTTACTTTTCCACTGACGTGGAAGGTTGCCTCATCTGAGAAACAGACTCGATACGATACGAACAGATACGATACGAATTCTCTTATTTAATGATCTGCGCATGCGTGAGTCTTCTAAAAATAAGTAACAACAATGGATTAAAACTTCCCAATTTCCTCTTTACAATGGTACCAATCTTAACCCATTTGCATGCATTGTTATGAAATTATAACTATTTCTTTTATTATACTTATAAGCGGAACACGGTGTATTTCTGGAACGTACTATACTAACTCAGTACTGCATACGCGGCCTTGGCTCTGTGTGGAAAACGATTGCAAGTTTACTAGTAGAGGTGGTGGGAGTGAAGTACATTAAAAAACTCTGGTACAATAAAAATTGAAGTAAAAATAAAATGATGTCCCTGTACTTAAAAATTCATTAACATTTAGAGAGTCAAAATTGGTTTTAAATTTCATAGAACTAAACAATAATTATCTTTTAAATATGTTGCATGGAAGTTACAAGGAAATTTTCCAAATGATGTTCCCGAAACTTGGCCCCCTCTCGCATCTTAAATTCCTGATTGTGCCACAGATATTCATAAAACAAAACTAGAATAGTTTTATCGCTAATTTAACTTACATCTACATGAAGCCAAAGACCATACTGTCGACAAACATCAGAAATCTCCTCCAGCGGGTCGAAAGCCCCCAGGACTGTGGTACCAGCTGTTGCAGAAACAAAGAATGGCTTCTTTCCTTCAGAGATAGTTTGCTGGATACGGCAGTTGAGGTCGCTGGACATCATTCTTCCATTGGAATCAGTCTTTATTGGAATCACATTTTCTGTGCCCAGTCCTAGCCAGTGGGCACACTTCTTCACGGAGTAATGGCCCTGTTTTGAATGGAAAAAAGAACATATGAATCGGTCATTGTTAAAAGGCACCAAATAATTTCTTTCAGTATCGTGACAATGTTGTGCTTACGTATCTCTCACAATGATGATACTAAAGTATAATTGATATTTGAGGAGGAAAAAAATTCGCTCCGGCGCCGGGGATCGAACCCGGGTCCTTGGTTTTACGTACCAAGCGCTCTGACCACTGAGCTACGCCGAATTCAATCCAGAGCACCGGAACGAACCCTCCTCCTTCAATGTTTCCCTTTGTGCCCTGACTCCAAGTTAGGCACATATGTTGCCGTATATGTCCAATGTCAACTGTGTCCAGGTAACTGCGGAATCCCGGCCAAACAAGTCACTCTGCTGAGTGCGCTCCTAGTATAATGACAGTTGACATGGACATATACGGCAACATATATGCCTAACTTGGAGTCAGGCCACAAAGGGAAACATTGAAGGAGGAGGGTTCGGGCCGATGCTGTGGATTGGATTCGGCGTAGCTCAGTGGTCAGAGCGCTTGGTACGTAGAACCAAAGACCCGGGTTCGATCCCCGGCGCCGGAGCGAATTTTTCTCCTCAAATATTAATTGTCAATATTACAGATATTATTCTGTAGGACAAATAAAGTATAATTGGTTCCATTCCCTAAATCCAGAGAAAAATTAAAAAAAAAACCATCAAGATGTACATTTCGTCAAGAATTGATAGTGCCTTTTAACAATGACCGATTCATACATAGAGTGTAAACGATATAAACCGCCAAAATGATATAGGCAGTACAAATAATAACAATAATAATAATAATAATAATAATAATAATAATAATAATAATAATAATAATGGTTTATTTTAGCTGGCAGAGTTAAGGCCATTCGGCCTTTTCTTCCACTCAACCAGTATGATAGAAAATTAGTACATTGCTATGAATATAACAATAATTAATACAATACAATACAAAGCAATACAATGCAATACAATACTACACTACAATACAATATAATACATAATTAATATAATACAGTGACAATTCTTTTTATCTACTGAACAAAATACCTAGTGAAATTTATTTATATCGTATAATTTTATTTTTAATTTGCAAAATGCCACGTATTTAAGATAGATAGTAGTTGCATTATTTGTTCACCTTTCAACTGAACGTAAATGTAATTGCCAATGAATGACCTTTCACCCAACACATACCAATACACAACAGAGTAACAAACGACTGCTTCAGCGTATATACCGGGTAAAGTAGCCTAAATAATGACTGTCTATTCTCTTTTCCAAAAAAGTGAGACTCACAAAACGCATTTTTTTTTCTGGAAAAATCCTGAGCGTTAGAGAAAAACAATATTTGACTTTTTTCTTCAGTTATTTATGCCCTATCACCAGTATTCAGCCACCGGTGTGGCTCAGTCGGTTAAGGCGCTTGTCTGCCGGTCTGAAGTTGCGTTCGGGCACGGGTTCGATCCCCGCTTGGGCTGATTATCTGGTTGGGTTTTTTCCGAGGCTTTCCCCAACCGTAATGTGAATGCAAGGTAATCTACGGCGAATCCTCGGTCTCATCTCTCCAAATATCTCGCTATCACCTATTTTATCGACGCTAAATAACCTAGTAGTTGATACAGCATCGTTAAATAACCAAATAAATAAATAATAAATAAATCACCAGTATTTTTTGGCAGTTTATATCGTTCACACCCTGGATATGTGTATATATAGTATGAAAGTGAAATAACCCTGTAGATTTTTAGAGAGAATAGCTCATGTTGTATGCGAAAAAAAAAAATTTAGTACCATATTGGTGAAAAGTTCATAGTTTTCTCAGAAAAAAAAAATTGTTCCCCCTCCCCAAATGTTTAACACCCTCTTATTCGGTAACTATTGCGAGTAGGAACGTGATTTTTGCTCATAATGATGCAAGAAATTAATAAAGAATAGTTTATTCCTCTCAAGTAGGTATTTCGATTGCGTGGACGGTTTTCGTGTAAATTTAATTTAAAAACTACTAATTTCAAGCCACTAAACGATGCAACCAGATTGCAACGTTGTAGTCAGAGAGAGAAGCGGGAGATAGCTCACCTAGGAATACAGACTTGAGTTCGTTGACCTCTTACATATGCGTATGTATATACGAGTAATATATACAGGGACATCATTTTATTTTTACTAACATTTTTAATATTAACCAGGTTATACCTTCAGAGAACTGGAAACACAGTTTGCTATCCTCTTCCACGACTGCAGTTCGATGATATTGGCGTAAAACACAAACAAATCACTCTACTAGGTATAGGAGGGAAGAAAAGTAGTTCATCCATCTACGTAAATTAGGAAATATCGCAATTTTGAGTTCGATAATTTTCATTATGTTTTTGTTTAATCAAAATACAGTACTGTATTAAGAATAAATGTTTTTACTCACGAACTGAGTTATCCATGCGAACGTATTCATTATGCAGTGTATATTATACTGTCTACAGCACATCAGCGTACAATATAGAGAATGAAGTTAAATTGAAATATAATCATAATATGGATATTTAAACACATTTTTGAAAATGGTGGCCGTTCATTTCGATACAGGCTTCAGTTCTTTTGTGCATATTATCGCACTATAGTCTATTGCATCTAATTCCAATTGCCAGTTTCGTCCTTCGTATTAGTAACTAGTGTTGAAATAATTCTGTACCTACTCTGTAACCGAGTACCTTACGTACTCTAAATTCAAACTTCATTTCTGCCCGACCGCACAGATAAAATTACTCAGACATGCTATCTACTGTCCGTCCATGTGGTTATGCCGCAGGATCGTAGAAAGGGGGGGATCATGTGACAGTTAATTACTTAACGAGGCCCTTTTATTTAAGTTATTTTAAACAGTTGTATAATATTACGTAAACTTCCAATTCCTAACAGAAATTAATGTTCTCAGAAAAGAGCTAAGACAGCCCAGCCACTAGCTGGCGAATAAAAGATGGTGGGGGAAACCGGGATACGACGTAGGCAAATGGACGACAGTACCTGTGGGAAAATGATTCAATATTGAAAGCTCTTTCGTCACTAAAAAACGCGAACATATTTCTGGAACGTACTATACTCACTAACTCAGTGTTGTTTACTATATGCGGTCTTAATTCTGTGTGGACGACAGTTGGAAGTTTATTAGTAGAAGGGGTGGGAGTGAAGTACATTCAAAAACTCAGGTACAATAAAAATTGAAGTAAAAATAAAATGATGTCCCTGTATAATATGTATGTATGTATGTATGTATGTATGTATGTATGTATGTATGTATGTATGTATGTATGTATGTATGTGTCTGTATATGTGTAAATACAGTGCGTCTTCGCCATCATGCCCGCGATGATTGACCAGTCGCGTGCCCGGTGAGAGGCCGCGCTTCTGCCGCTAAGACGACGTGTATGCTTACGCAGGTAGTTAAGATCATTCCCATTCATATGAACACTACGACGTCTATAAATAAAACAGTTTGTAACCTGGCCTCTGGCAGTATTCATTTAGCTGAGATGGAGAAAAGATCGTTTCGTCATGGTAAATAGATATTCATTAAGGGAAAGTATTTACATGTACAACACTTACATAAAGAATAAAAAATCGTGTGCTTCGACGAGACGAAAATTCAGACGTAGATTTCCTG
The DNA here is from genome assembly GCA_025594305.2 of Periplaneta americana. Taxonomy (NCBI): domain Eukaryota; kingdom Metazoa; phylum Arthropoda; class Insecta; order Blattodea; family Blattidae; genus Periplaneta; species Periplaneta americana. Next base: position 39,913,174 of record JAJSOF020000003.1, on the reverse strand, counting down.
ACAGGCCAGTACCAGCTAGAAAAACAACTTTAAGGTCATTTAATAGATTCAATTAAATAGGTTCTGTAAATGACAGAAAAGACAAGAAGCACCGTGTTCTTACGGAGGAAAAACTGGATGAAATTGGTGCGGCATTAGAGTGTAGCCCACACAAATCTCTGAGACGTTTAGCACAGCAGACAGGGATTTCTGAAGCATCTGCGGGAGTGGCAACAAAATTATTGAAAACCATACAGAATTCCATTATGTCATGGATTACAGCCCCAAGATTACAATCGCAGGCTTAATTTTTGTAATTAGGTGTTAAAAAAAGTAAATAAAGAAGAATTTGATCCCCGATCGATTTTTTTATGATGAGGCTTGATTTCTTCTGCATGGCCACGCGGCAACACAGAATGACATATTGATCATCAGAGAACCAGATGTTGTTCATGAAGCTCCGTTGTAAGTTTTAACGGTTAAGTTGCGCGAGCATGCCTGCCTTCTCAGCGGCAGAAGCGCGGCCTCCAACCGGGCACGCAGACGGTCAATCATCGCGGGCATGATGACGAAGACGTACGATATGTATGTATATTATGTATACATGTCTCCAATATCGCTAATTTTTATTTCTTGTCTGTTTCTAAGCATGTCTCATAAGTCCACCTTATACTGGAATCTTTTAGAATAGTACATTATGCAACGAGCCTATAATGGTAGTAATTAAGACGCGAGTATGTTTGTTTATGAAACGAGCGCAAGCGAGTTTTATAATTTTCATACGAGCGTCTTAATTACCATTATAAGCAAGTTTCATACGACTTTTTATGCTCGACCATATTTCTAACTTGAAATTATTCATAAGTATTCATGTTATGGTTATCTAAGTGAGGAGCGGAACTGACCTTCTAAATTGTGAGATGTGCGCAGACGCGAAATTATTGATTTTTTCCGAGGAATGAATGTCATTGACCTTGATATAATCTACAGAGTAACATGAACACTAATCTTGATATAACTTGGAAATTGATTTAGACATTGAAAAACGAGATGACAAATTGAATTTATTTGAATATTATTTACAATTAACGCTAATTATTATAGTAACAGAACATAACCTTCTGCGACAGTATTGGATTTCCAGCCTCCATGACGTTTCGCTAGTTGTCTTTCGATTGCATACCCGAGAATAATCGATACTTGCGCTTTTATAATGCTACAATGGTGATTTCTGATTGGCTGAACAACTGAACTTTAATGAATAGGTGTACTTTAATGATGTGCATTAAAGGACTGCTACCAGGTGTATAATTACTACATTTCGGCATGGTCGAGCATAAAATATATTTTATATGTTAGCTCTGTGTATTCAACTTTGTTTTCCACTTTATAGCATTTTTAGGTACTACTTTGATTATCTGCATCAAGGATAAGGGTCACGACTAAAAAAATCGCGGTTAATCCAAAACTTGTTAAAATTAGCTATTTTATTGTGATAAGAAAACCTTATCCTAGGTTTATTTGAACATTTTTATTAGCTTTATTACCAACTGCACCACAAAAATACACGAGAACAGTAGGTAATTACCTGTAACTACAGACTAAATTAACAACTTCAAAAGAAAAACTTCACTCAACTAAAGTTTTGGCAAAATAATAATCAGTAAGAGTCTTCTACATTTGAAGTGAAACACTTTTGCTTCATTGATGATTGTGGTTTACGAAAAACCATTTTGTTGAACATTATTGGCATTGATCTTTTTGGAGGGAGGGGAGATTACAATATTAAGCTGTAGTACAAGATAATCTGTTAACAATGTGGTGAGATTCGTTTCCATGGTTTCAGATATTCCAAATTAATAACGTAAACTAATATTAGTTATTTTATTATGTACTGCAGAGTTGGATATATTGATGGTCTCACTGCTAGATATTACCGTTGGTAAAGAAGAAATCCTTCAGACTAGGTTTGTATGGTTTGTAAATGGAATTTATTTTAAAATAATGTCCGAAACCTGGAACAGAACGCAAATATCTGTGGTGTTCGGGTAAAGGGATATGTCATTTTTTTGTCCAGGTGGAATTTTGTTCCCCAGATGAACACACAAGTTAAAGTATACAAGTGGGTGTGCAAAAATCAAAGAATACAAGCAGTTGATATGTTTTATTTGTGTAGAAAATTATTTGTAATAATGGTTCCAAGTTTAATTTTCATTTATCTCCGAACTCATTTTTATGACTTATCTCCCTTTACCCAAACACCACAGATATAGTCTGAATTTCACTTGGTTATGTATTTAGTGTCCGTCTACTGCGAGAATCAAGGAATTTGAGGAAATTTACAGCTGTCAGTGGCAGCGTGGTTGTCTTAAAATGCAAGTCGGATTACATGAGAGAACTCGACATTGAAGATGTTGATGAGATTTATAAAATCTGTCGGTCTGGGTAGCGTAGTCGGCAGAGCGCTGGCCTTCTGTGCTCGTGGTTGCGGTTCGATGGGATTTAAATGTGCTACAGGCTCATGTCAGTAGATTTACTGGCATGTAAAAGAACTTCTGCGGACAAAATTCCGGCACACTGGCGAAGCTGATAAAACCTCGACAGTTGTGAGCGTCGTTAAATAAATAATTTTCTTCTTTTTTTATAAAATCGTTAAGTACTATTTCAAAAGATTTCTTTATTCCTACTATTCTTCACAATCTTGTTGTAACCGGGGAGGACGTATTGTACAGCATTGAAAAAAAAAAACCGGACCGACCCTTGTAGCTGATTTGAGAGCCTTGTTCACTCCAGAACACGATGGACTAGTAACTAAGACTTTCGTGGTTCGAATCCTGCCTGGGAACGAAACTTTTTTTTTTGTTCCTTATTCAAATTTATTTCCAATACTTTTCGATTGCTGGTAAAATTCATGTTCTGGGAATAATAAGTTAATTAAGTAGTAAAATATCGCTGCAATCGAAAAATATTGGGAATAAATTTGAATAAGGAACAAAAAAAAAACGTTTCCTTCCCAGGCAGGATTCGAACCACGAAAGTCTTGGTTACCAATCTATCGTGCTCTGGAGTGAACAAGATTCTGAAATCAGCTACAAGGGTCGGTCCGGTTTTTTGCCACTATTGTACATCGATTGAGAATTTTCTTCTATGTTTTCAAATTGTTTTCTTTATGTAATGAAGAGGAAAAAATTGATCTAATGTATATTAGAACTTGTAAAACTCTAACAATAAATAACAATATCGTTAAAAATAATGGCATTCAAGGCAGAAAATGACTAACTATTTTATCATAGACTAGAATACAACGTACTGGATGCAAGCAAGTACTGAGCAACATAAATTTTAGAATTTAGCATATTTGTTTATACAAATTCATCTTATTTTCCTCAGAATCGAATAAAAAAAACTAGATAATGTTCTTACACAAAATCTTTTAATTGCAGGCGACCTTGGAATGACTTCTATCAAACTCTACTGCAGACGTCCTTGAATTTAATGAAGAGGAAATCTCTGCAGTCTTCTATTCGGTGAGTAAAATTCGTTACCTTACATTATATTTTTACATATTTCATTTTGATTGTTCAGTTAACGTGTTGGATTTCCATGTCCAGAAACTTGATTTGAAATTAGAGTGAGAAAACGCATTTTGTGATGGACAAAAGCGCTGTTAGAACAGAATTCCTTGGAATACTGCCATTTTCTTTATCATTTCACAATGTCTCAATATCAGCGTCGCCATAATAACCCTTCATCATCATCATCATCATCATCATTATTTTGCAATATTGCGTGAGTTAGCAGTATTGTACTTCACAGAAGATTAAAACTGCGATATTTTAAATTTCGGGTTTTTGTTTTTATACGATATATTGTACACTGATATTTAGACATGGATTTGGGGAGAAGAGTCGATTTAAGGTCTACAAGTTGGCGATGCAAGTATGTTTAGTTTGGATGGGCATTTGAGTAGACAAGATTTATTCAAAGTGGGGAATCCTCCTTGAGCACTACTTAGGGGAGAAGTGGGTACAGTGAGACAGGGAGAACAATGAGACATTTTTATTAGATGGTAAATTTTGATGTTTAAATGTTTGTAACAGTGGAGTTGTATGTTGCATGAGTAAAGTAACAGTATTTTCATACTCGATTTGATTCTAGTTATAAAGGCGAGTGATGAAAAAATAATTCGTAATTTTTCACTCTAGAAGTAAAATTTTGGCTTGTGTTTAATGAAGGTTATATTGGATATACAAATTAAATAGAAATATGAACGTTTTGTTACCTAATACTATGGTATTTGACGTTACGTTTTACAAAGTTTCGTCTTTCTTGTTTTGATTTTGAAGTTATGGTGCCATTTTTAAACGAACGATGCGTAAAGGGAACAGTGAGACATGCCATTGAAGGGTACACTGAGACGTCTCACTGTTCCCATTTACCAATGATTTGCAAAAATAAACTGTAATTATATTACATTTACCGGTAACTAACATTAAAAATGAACATACTAGTAACCAATTTAGGAACTATAGCTTAAAATAATGGATACATATATGAACGTTTTGTTACCTAATACTATGGTATTTGACGTTACGTTTTGCAAAGTTTCGTCTTTCTTGTTTTGATTTTGAAGTTATGGTGCCATTTTTAAACGAACGATGCGTAAAGGTAACAGTGAGACATGCCATTGAAGGGTACACTGAGACGTCTCACTGTTCCCATTTACCAATGATTTGCAAAAATAAACTAATTATATTACATTTACCAGTAACTAACATTAAAAATGAACATACTAGTAACCAATTTAGGAACTATAGCTTAAAATAATGGATACATTACATTTTAATGGTTTCTTAAATAAAAAATTATTCACAAAATTTAAAAAAATATTAAAAAATAATAAAGCATTAAATTAAATTCTTATAATTATAAGCTTTGTTGTCACCAAAAATTAATTTTATTTTTTAGCAAAAGTTTGAGAAGTCATGGAAAATTCACTTTTCCAAATGTTCCAGATGTTTCAATGGTTTCGAAGTCAGACATCAAAATGATTCTAAATAAATCTACATAACATGGCAAGATAAAGAGACAGCAAGCTTTCTTTTCTTTTGAAATAAATGTAAATCATTTCAATGACCGTTAATAGACACTGTGGTGTCTCACTGTACCCTCCTGAATGGGAACAGTGAGACATTTGCATTTTTTTGACAAACACGCATTGTATATTATGTCCTTTATCTATTAACATTTCTGTTTATGTATTATTATACTGCATGTTTTAATGTATATTTCTGTTGCACTTGATTTAAAAAATACTTGAAATTTCACTTGCATACATATGTCTTAATATTTTGTGTCTCACTGTACCCACTACTTCCCTACACTACCGAAAATTTGAACTTCTCCGATAACATGGTAGGCCTATATCTGTCTGTTCATCTGCGTGTATCTATCTCTCACTCCCGCAACAGTTTGTGTATGTGTCTTGACATGCAAATTGTTCAAACATGCTAATTATCAAGATTAGCATGTAAATTGCACATATATGTAAATGAAGACAGGAAGTAGGCCTAAAGACCTTTGACTTACAGCCTCTGATGTGAACGCCACTAGTGGGAGTTGGCCTGACAGTCCTTTAGTCTTGCATTCAGGAACAGCTTTGTATCTGGCCAGCACCATGCCATACATGTTGGATATACTGCCACCTGCACTAACAACAAACATGCCCTGAATTGAACTGTTAATCTCACATGAATAAGGGGCTTAAATGTTTCAAGACTTGACATATAATGATATGGATGGAGGGCGTATCTTACAGAATCACTTATGAAAGTTAACTTATTAACTTACAGAATTTTCTGTCGTGGAGATACTGTAGTTCCTAAACCAATTTACATAGCCTGTAGGTACACTGGTGTTCAGTACTTGACCCATACTAATCGATTGTGATCGATATTTTGTTCGTGTAAGTGTGGCTTCTTTAGTTATTACTTCTACGAATAGATGGCGAAGATAAATAACAATCAGTGTCGCCAATAGTAAATAAACTTACTTACTTACTGGCTTTTAAGGAACCTGGAGGTTCATTCCCGCCCTCTCATAAGCCCGCCATTGGTCCCTATCCTGAGCAAGATTAATTCATTCTCTATCATCATATCCCACCTCCCTCAAATCCATTTTAATATTATCCTCCCATCTACGTCTCGGCCTCCCTAAAGGTCCCTTTCCCTCCGGCCTCCCAACTAACACTCTATATACATTTCTGGATTCGCCCATACGTGCTACATGCCCTGCCCATCTCAAACGTCTGGATTTAATGTTCCTAATTTTTAGAGTCGGGCAGACTGCCTCATATTATCGCCCGTTCTCGGTTGCGCAATCATCGTAGTCTCGCTCGGTGCGCGAGTACCTAACGTAGCCAAATGACTCATTGATAGAGAACACGAGATTCTCTTGGTCCCGGGATTACCGATACCAGGTCATTCCCGACAGTCTCGGAGGTCTAGGCGGGACTGTAGTACTGATAAGCAAGCGATATCGCTCGGGCCGTGCTCCTATAGGAAGCATTGGCTTATACACTTCCCGGTTCTTTAAATATATATCATGTCGTAGCTCCTGTAATACTTAATCAATCGCGCTGTAATTTTTTGGATTGATAGCTCAATGTCTAAGGAAAACATAGGGAAAAAATCGAACTGAAAATATTATTTGGAAAGTGAGAAAAAAAATATTAACTTCGATGGAGATTGATGTGTTCAGAATAGACATTTGCAACTTCACCTTTGTAGGCTGAAAACTTTTTGTTTTTCACGTTAGATGGGGTCAAAGCGAGAGAAATGTTGAGAAAGGATGGAAATTACTTTTAAAAGTGATGGCCACTCAAAATCTTTACTGGTTCTCGAATAACGGCGAGTTAACCAAAGAGCTGTTTGCGAAAGACTCGTGACTCAAACGTTTGTTCCGTAAAATTTGTACGGAATCCTTCAACGCATGAAAACCCGTTATTGTACGGATGGTATTAAATAATATTTTAATACACGTAGTTGAAAATGAGGCTATATAGTCCAAGATGATTTACACTTTACAGTAATTAGACTATCTTTTATAGCAACTAAATAAAAAAATAGTTTGTAACGCAATGATGTGAAACATGAAAATAGTAAAAGCTGGTTCACAATAAACCGGGAACGGAAACGGCAACGAGAACTAGAACGGAAATATTGTTAAAATAAATGTATTTAAATGTAAGCATTCACAATTAACTATTCTGAATGCTCACATTTAAATACTGTAGGCTACATTTATTTTAACGTTATTTCCGTTCTCGTTTCTGTTCCCGGTTTATTGTGAACCAGCCTATACTATAGAAAACTACACTTTCTACTGATGTGCACGTTATAAAGTATTGTTACAGAACAATCCTTATTGTATTGCAGCCACGTTGCAATATAAAATGACATAGACCTATATGGTTTACAATAATTATCCTATATGTTATAGGAACGAGAATAACAAATTAAGAATTAATAAGATTTCTAATTCGTTGTACCTAATGGTAACTTACAAGACAATAAATAATAAATAATAACCATCATAATAATCCTGATAATCATAATCTTGATCATCCTAATGATTACGATAATGATAATGATGATAACAGTGATACTAATAATAATAATAATAATAATAATAATAATAATAATAATAATAATAATAATAATATAATAATTAATAACAATTAATAATAAGAATAATAATAATAATAATAATCCATCGCTGTAGAGTAACGGTTAGCACACCTGACTGTGAAACGATCGGGTTCCGTTCGAATCTTGGTTGGGACAAGTTAACACTGGTTCACAATAAACCGGGAACGGAAACGACAACGATAACGGAAATATTCTTAAAATAAATGCATTTAAATGTGAGCATTCACAATTAACTTTCACGTTCCCGGCCCCGGGCTCCGGCAATCTTCTCGTTAATTGTGAATGCTCACATTTAAATGCATTTATTTTAACATTATTTCTCGTTGTCGTTTCCGTTCCCGGTTTATTGTGAACCAGCCTTTACCTGGCTGAGTCTTCTCGCCTCAACCATTAAGAGCAAATGCTGGGTAACTTTCGGCGCTGGACCCTGCACTCATTTCACTGGCATTACCATCATCTCATTCAGATGCTAGATAGCGATAGCAGTTGATAAAGCGTCGTAAAGTAACTAATTTAATAATAATAATAATAATAATAATAATAATAATAACCGTTCCCTTTTTATTCTCTGTTATGATATAGCAAATATAAATGACACTCGGGAGGAAACGCAGAATAAATATGGTGGGGGGGGGGAAATGCCTGTTATTATTCGGTCGATAAGCTTTTGTCATCCACCCTGCTCTCAAAAAACTTGAAAGTTAGAATTTATAAAACAGTTATATTACCGATTGTTCTGTATGGTTGTGAAATTTGGACTCTCACTTTGAGACAGGAACAGAGCTTAAGGCTGTTCGAGAATAAGATCCTTAGGAAGATATTTGGGGCTAAGAGGGATAGAGAATGGATGAAGTTGCACAACGTAGAACTACACGCATTGTACTCCTCACTTGACATTATTAGGAATATGAAATTCAGAGGTATGAGATGGGCAGAACATCTAGCAGGTATGGGCGAATCCAGAAATGCATATAGAGTGTTAGTTGGATAGTCGGAGGGAAAAGACGTTTGGAGAGGCAGAGACGTAGATGGAAAGATAATATAAAAATGGATATGATGGTAGAGATTGGATTAATCTTGCTCAGGGTAGAGACCGATGGAAGGCTTATGTGAGAGCGGCAATGAACCTCCGAGTTCCTTAAAACGCGTTTGTAAGTAATTATGATTAATTTGTGAAAGGCTCTACTCTATTTCGTAATTCTGTCCTTCCCCTTGCAAAAGTGTTTCCATTTCACATTCAGCATTTTATCAGTTGGGAAACAAAAATATCTTTTGTCAGAGTCTTTGGTCTCTTATAATAATATAAATAAGTATTAATTAATTTATTTCGTCCTTACACAGCGCAATAACAACGAAACGTCCAGATGTGAACGCGCAATATAATAATACAGTCGTGTGATATCCATTACTATAGCGTATACAAAACACTATCGAATGATTAAATATGGAATGTCAACGAAATGCTGATAGCGAGAAAGTATATCATAGCTCCAACCATAACTTGTTGTTGTTTTAGATTAGCTTAGGATTAGGTAACGACTGAAAGTGCTGCATTATTTTGCTTCTCCAGAAAGGCAATAAGTAGTTCATTAAAATAGTGTGACTTCTGTAAGAATGTCGACAATCATAATGTGCTGCATTATTTATTGCATACCACACTGCTGTGCCTTCTTAAATTACTTTATGAACATTAATATTTCAGAAAGAGTCACGAATTGCAGTGATGAGCGGCAATTAAGCAGGCAGTCAGTGTACGCCTTTCATAACGATAAGTCGGCCGTGCGATAACAGGCCGGGACCCGGTATTCCTCGTTCCCGAGAGTGCCAATCTCGAGAATACGATTCTCGGAACTGGCGTTATCGGCCAGCTAGTCTCGCCTACGAGAACGAGCGGGAGTAAGAGGCTGTTTGCCCGACTCTACTAATTATGTCAGGTGAAGAATAGAATGCGTGCAGTTCTGTGTTGTGTAACGTTCTCCATTCTCCTGTAACTTCATCCCTTTTAGCCCCAAATATTTTCCTAAGCACCTTATTCTCAAACACCCTTAACCTATGTTCCTTTCTCAAAGTGAGAGTCCAAGTTTCACAATCATAAAGAACAACTTGTAATATAATTGTTTCATAAATTCTAACTTTCAGACTTTGACAGCAGACTGGATGATAAAAGCTTCTCAACCGAATAATAACAGGCATTTTCCATATTTATTCTGTGTTTAATTTCCTCCAGAGTATCATTTATATTTGTTACTGTTGCTCCAAGATATTTGAACTTCTCCACCTCTTCAAAAGATAAATTTCCAATTTTTTAATTTCCATTTCGTACAATATTCTCGTCACGAGACATAATCATATACTTTGTCTTTTCGGGATTTACTTCCAAACCTATCTCTTTACTTGCTTCCAGAAAAATTCCCGTGTTTTCCTTAATCGTTTGTGGATTTTCTCCTAACATATTCACGTCATCCGCATAGACAAGCAGCTGATGTAAGCCGTTCAATTCCAAACCCTCTCTGTCATCCTGGACTTTTCTATTGGCATACTTACTCTAGAGCAAAGTTAAAAAGTAAAGGTGATAGTGCATCTCCTTGCTTTAGCCCACAGTGAATTGGAAATGCATCTGACAGAAACTGACCTATACCAACTCTGCTATACGTTTCACTGAGACAGTAAATAAATATACAGTAAAATCTGTATTAAACGATAACTGTTGGTTCCATGAAAAACTGGTCTTTCTGAGGGGTGGTCTCTCAATAAGGGAGTTTTTTTACACAAATAATTGGTTAAAAAGTTTCTATGTTAATGAAATAAACATGAGGAATATTGCTAAGAATGAAAGTTTGAGGTAAGAAATTTATTTCTTATTTTACGTTATTTTTACAATTTTCTCATTTTATTCATTACATACTCCGCTTCACAAAATCATAAAGTGAACTCTGCTTAATTTTTTTTTTAGAATTCGTTTTTACAATCTTCTTCTTCTTCTTCTTCTTCTTCTTCTTCTTCTTCTTCTTCCTTTCAAGTATTAGGCCAAATGGCCTGCCACGATCTCACAGTTGAATTTTCAATCCAGCTCTTCTTTGGACGACCGAGAGATCTGTTCCCATTTGGACGATAGTGGAGCATAACTTTTGGGATTCTATCTCTACGCATGCGATGCAGATGATTTATCCAGTTATTCTGATAATTAATGTTTTACGTGATTAATTACAGGTTCTAGTTGTAATTCTTCCATTATATCTTCATTGCGTTTGTGATCCCATTTCATATATCCCGCTGTATATCTCATAAATTTCATTTCATTAGCCGTTATTCTACTTTCGTCTTTCTTCCTCAATGTCCATGCCTCACTGCCGTAACGAAGTACAGGTCTCGCCAAGGTCTTGTAAAGACGAATTCGAGTATGCCTTTGTACTAGGGAAGGTTTCATAATGTTGTTAATTATTCCCATTGTTTTGGTGTATTTAGAAATTTTCTGTGAAATGTCTACTTCATCGAAAAAAGATAGCCTAATATGTATCCGAGATATGTAAAATAATTTATCCTTTCTAATATTTTTTTAATCTAAACATATTTTGCTACGCACAGGGTATTTTCCGCAGAAGGCCATAATTTTATTTTTTTCTTTATTGATTTTCATATCATATTTAATTCCAATTTTGTTAAAATTAAAAATTGAACGTTGTAATTCATCTTCTGAGGATGCCACCAGAGCTAAATCGTCTTCAAAAATAATGAATCTAGTTGTAAATGTCTGCTGAGTTGTATATTTCCATGAGGCAATTGTTTCCATTCTCTAATTATTTGATTCATATATCCTATATAATAAATAGCAACGGTGAAAGGCCGCAGCCTTGTCTTACTCCTGTATGAATTTATGTCCAATGCGATAATTTATTGTCACACCTTACTGCAATTAGATTTGTTTTATAGATATTATATATGTTTGCTATAAGTTGTTGTGGAACATGGTCTGTGGCTAATACATTTAATAATTTACAATCTAATTTTCCAAACTATCCTTTAAAATGTTAAAAAGTTAATTTATGTCTTCTTCATTCATACAGTCTTTCAGCGGTGCCGATTGTTGAATTAGTTCAATATTACGTAAGGCTACTTGTAGTGACATTTTTTCGGATTGAAATTCTCTCTTGACTTCATTCTCGTCATCGGTGGATTGATCACCAGATTTTTCTAATAGATAGGAGGAAGAAAAAATAAATTATTGCACTGTAATCTACAAGTAACGATTTGATTTTTCTTTTACTAAACGAAAAGCAAATCCGTCATACGGCATGAGAAATCTTACCTTAGAAGAAAGTGTTAAACAGCGGTGCACATAACCCTTTGTCATACCTCGGAAGGCGTTTGCAAGCGTTTCATTGTACCTTTTTTCTAGCAATACCCAACACTCCTTAAGGGATTAAGGACAGAGATGGGCATTCAACGTGATTTGCCAAACATAATTTTAACTTCTAGTACTGTAACGAATTTATTGGAATTTATTTAGGTTACAGTCATGTAAAAAATACTAAATTATAAATTTTTAAAATACAAAATGGTCTTTTAAAATGGGTAAAATAAAGAAAATGGCTATTTAATCACTGGTCGCCGATCGGGGAGAGAGGTGGTCTCTTAAGGGTATATGCACGTGAACGACCACAAATATTATCAGAAAATGCAGGCTCTAGATTTCTAAAATTTTATAAGAAAACGAACTCACAATTGAACAAAACTTACAGGGTACCACAACAAGACTTATCAAAACTTAAATATCTGATAAAAGTATAAGAAAGGTTACTAAAAATATTTTTCAAACCAATTTTAACGAAGTATGACAAAACAAAAGAATTCCGCAGTTACATCATTTGGTAACCATAACATCTGACATCTTTAATATTTTTCCTGCATGTAATAAACACTTATTCCTGAAAAGTAGACTACTCTCAGACATGTAGAGTTGTTTATTTTAATAAAATCAATTTTTTATTTGTCCTATATAAAATATATTAAAATTGACAATGTTTTGTGACCTAATTTTTCTATTTTCAAAGAAATGGGCATTATTGTAGTCTACCTTTTGCATAAATGCATGTTAAATCAGTGTATAACATTTCAGAATTCTATATCTAATGGTTGCAGAGTTATGAAATAATATGTGTGAAAATTTTCAAATTTTGGAAAATTTAAATTAAAGTAAAAAGTGAATTCTAAAAAATATTATTAGTAACCTTTTTATACTTTTATCAGATATTTAAGTTCTAATAAGTCTTGTTATGGAACCATGTAATTTTTGTCCAATTGTGAGTTCATTTCCTTTTAAAATTCTAGAAATTTAGAGCCTGCATTTTCTGATAATATTTGTGGTCGTTCACGTACATATACCCTTAAAAGGGGTGTGATTTACATTGGTTTTATGGTTGTTTAATTCGGTTCTTTAACAAATCGGTCTTTAGCAGGAGTGGTCTCTCAGACAGGTTTTACTGTACCTGCATTACAGAATTCAAAATTTCATCCCCCACTAATGATTGTAAATAGCACTAGGTTTAGAAAGAAACCACTGATACTCTCAATTATGAGAATAATCTATAGGTACTTAATCTATATCATCACTTTCTGCAATACTTTTTTGACCGTCTCAATGATAGTGCCGCCTATCGAGAACTAGCGGCACTATTTCAAAGTTTGCCAATTTGTTATATCTTTGGTTCTGACTTACCCGTTGTTAGAAAGTTCGCTTATACGATATAAAATAGTAGGTTAGGTATCTTTGAACACCAGTGAACATCAATATTTTATAACTTAAAACGCAAAGTCTTATGCTGATGGGCATCAAAAGCTTTGTGAGAATTAAAACAGACGATAATGATAATGACAATGTCCATGAGTTAAAAAGTAAAATTATAATTTTATTTTTAATAGGAGATTAATTAGAGAAAGATCATGTTTCTTTAGTAATCATTACTTTTTTTAAGCGTCTTTATGACAGAAATGCAAATTTCATTATTTCAATCACACTCATTTTATTTATACAAAATATGTTTAAAATGTATTACCTGGAGAAAATATTCCATCTCCATCGGAAAACCCAACAATTTTGAGCACACGTTGCAACACAGCACATTCAACAAGGACGAAAACAGGTGCTACCTCGTAGGTGTGTCTGTAAGAAAAAAAACCATCGAGAAATTCACTTTCCAAGAAAAGAACCATAATTATATTTGAGTCACTCCACAGTAACTCACGTTATATTCTGACACATTTATGAAATTATTAGATAGGCCTAAATTAAAACAAAAAAATAAAGAAAGTTATTTTGGCTTATTTATTGCAATGATGAACGGTTAAGTTATTGAACAAGTAATAACTACTTCACTGTGTTAATAGCCCTATTATCAATTTTTGGCGGTATTTTTGTTACGCGATTGACTAGTTTCGACGTGGTTTGCGTCATCCTCTGAATCCAAATACTACCAAAATGTATAATATTAAGACAATGAAGTAGTTATTACTTGTTCAGTAACTTAACATTTCATCAGTGGTCATATAGTGTTACGAGTGTATTCAAGAATGGAACAAAAAAATATATTGCATTTAAGAACAGTTAAAACAACTATTTCATCAATAAACAACAAATAATGAATTATATTCCTAATTATTGGTCACTGCCATGAAGAATGTTCCTAAATGCAATAAATAAGCAGAATTTGTTTCTTTATTTTTTTTTTATTTTAAGGCTGATTCAGAATAAACCGGGAACGGAAACGACAAAGGGAACGAGAACGGAAATAATGTTAAAATAAATGTATTTAAATGTAACCATTCTCCTCCTCCTACCGCTCTTCACTTTTGTTACCAGATCTTCCAGATGGGGAGTGTAAATGACAAAAATTGTGACCGCAGCGTGCATTCTTGCAATCTTTGTGTTAAAATACTGTCTACTGCAGTACATCCCTTCCGAAACATATTGGGGACACAATGTCCTGTTATCCAGGAAACTATGAAAGTTTCCGCTCTTCCAAACATGAATTCTAAAGACACCCTCGTACCAACAAAAGAACAGTAGCGGTCGAAGCCCTGACTTAAACTAAGCTGATTAATTATCTTCACGAATCATCAACATTTAAACTTATAAAACCAAATTTTATGTTGCATTTTGTATTACTTTTGTTGTGCTAGGTGAAGCCTTCAGTGAAATGAGGGATGGAGTTTAGAGTTTATTCCAAACTATAAAACTCAAACTTCACTGTTATTCACTTATTCAGTAGGTAATTACTAGTAGGACCTACTACTGATCTATTTGTTTTGAAAAATATTTAACAGGCCTATGTAAAGAAGGAAGTAAAATGCATACAAGTTCTTCAAAATATTAAAAATGACCAAAAAATGCCTAAAAAATGTAAAAATGAGCCATTAGTTAAAAAACGTGAAGAAATGCAAAAAATGCAATATAAAAATTACCTTTTTACGTTGATATTAACATAGAAAGGATTTCTATATTAATAGGCATCGTCCTAATGTGAAAAATAAGAAGATGACTTTTCATCAACATCGGCCCCCTAATCATTAATAATAAAGTGTGTGAAGTGCTAGATAAAAGGAATCCTGGTCAGAGGTGGCACTCACATGTTGGTGTTGAGGGCCTCTGCCAGCCATGCCCCAGCCAGGCCGTAGGGGTCTGTCCCTCCATAGAGCTGGTTCTTGAAGTAGGGGTGACAGGTCTGGACTGAGTAGCTGACGGCGTCGTGACACAGCTGGAGCAGCTCGTTGTCGTGTAGGCCTTCTTGTCCGGGTTCGAGGCTCAGAATACCCTGCACAAACCAATATTTTCCGTCGATCATGTGTATAAACTCTAGCGAGTTTTGAATGGGTTTTTCTATTAACGTTCTCCTTTCCCTATACAATTTTACAGTTTCTTCGTTATATTTTACTGTCATCTGTCGACAACAGGAAATTATATTGTCTCTGCAAATTATCTTGGTAGCTGAGGGAAGAAAGGTCCTATACTCTGTTTTTATACAGAAGGGAACTTCTCGGTGAAATTTCAAAAGATATGACCACCTCCATTTCGAGGCGGGGCTACTCTATAGGACAGCCTGGGCGTAAATAACTCGATTGAGTTGCTGCACACTCCACACTTCACCTTCCCCGGCAGAGAACGAATGTTTTCTTTTTTGGACATGTGTTCCTCTTTCCCCAAATCAATTATTTGCACTTTTTTTTCGATACTTAGCACAACAAGATTTCTTTTGACATCTATAGAAGACATTGTTTATAGAAGTTATACAGTACGACAATTCGAACAGTAGACCGTATTTTGTAAGAAAAAAAGGCTTGTAATAGCGTTCTCTAGAAAAAAATAACGTGCTAATACAATGAACATATGTACAGTGCTTCATATATTTCTGCAGAAAAAGAAAGCGCGAGAGAAAGACACACGGATAATCCACCAATCGGTTAATAGGGTGACGGATAATCGGGATTCTACCACAGTCTAGTACAGAGGTCTCCAAAAAGCGTATCGTCATTCGTGCTCTCGATGCTGCCCGCCGAACACAGTGTGCTGTAAGACTAGAGAAGGGGAAGAAACTCGTACCTCAACAGATGGGAGCGGTCAGTGGGGGATCGCGGCAACGGTCTGCTTATGTTTATAAATAATAACATCAAAAGAATAAGAAATATCATAGTTTGAATATTATTTTGACATACTATGAAGCTGGAGCCCCGTCTGTTGATATTGACACAAGCCATTGTAAATTCAACCTCTTCTGTTCTATGGTGCCTTTCAGTGCCTGGAAAAGATCTTCTCCAGTTGTATTTTGTAATTACATCTAGAAGACATTCAGACACAGTAAAATGTTCATTAACTCCTCGGATGAAAATGGCTAGGAGAGCTCCGTCATTTCTATCTGTCCTTTCGTCCAATGCAAGTGAGTAAGCTACAAACTGGTTAATTGTGGTTTCGACTTCAGATTCATTTACATTTACAATCTTGAAATGCCTTCTCTGAACTGTAATTGCAAACAATTTAATTTTCTTAAACTTTGACTTTGTTCTGGACACAGTATTTTAGTAGCGTTCTGTATGCACTATTTTGCAAATGATGCTTCTGTAAAGGGCTTCATTGATTTTACAATATTCCAAGCTAGAACATAGCTAGCAAGAAGCTTTTTTAGTTTAAGACTGAGAACACGTGTATAATTTGTGTCTGTATTTTCTTGTTTTATATTTATCAAAATATTTGTAGGCCTAAGCATTTCACTTAAAATTAAAGAAAAAACTATAAGTATGTCATGCGGAACTGAGTGTAAACGTATTGTAATATACTGATTATTATGTACAATCAACAGTTATATAGATAACGCCAAAATAAATTATTTTCACATGTCCAACATGAGTGTAATTTTACTATGATATTCTTTGTGAAGAGTCGAGTATTGTCGTCGTATGTTGAATTTTAACACACCCTTAAGAAATTTCGAACAAATTAAGCATTTCAAATTCTCTCCACTAACACAAAAAATGTCTCTTCCTCTTCATCCTTCAATGTACTACGTCCATGATTAGAAGACATTGTGAAACGGTGGAACACGTCGACCAACACAATAATAATGACAGTCCGCCACTGCTCTTCGTTTGCGCATAAACATTGAGTACAGTACAGGTGGAGATGGGTGAGGCGGAGCGCGCTCATTACATACTGGCTTCGGTTCCGTTCAGGGGCTTACTCGCGAGTACGGTTTTGGAGACGTCTGGTCTAGTATATACAGTCGTGAAGCTCAATACGTAGTAAATATACAAACATTAGATAGTTGCTCACCACTAGGATCGCTAACATCGCCTCATTACAGGCAATGCAAAATAGTACCGTCACAGTCTATTGTTTCTGGCACCCTCAAAACTCAAGCTTCGTGACTGTATATAGTAGAATGTGATTCTACTGTACCGCAATTTTAGACACACCCGTCGCTTTAAGTGTTCAAAACATGGCTGGAAGAAATAATTGTCTTCCATTCCTTTCATTGAGTGTACTGAAACTTGTTACTAAAAAGTGAGACAATACTGGAAAATCCGGGATCCTAGAAACTTCAGCCAATTCTATAAATGAATAAATGTCACATAAAAATCACTCAATGATTGGTGTGATCGGGGGTGGATGCATGTGACCGAAAAAGTAAGAATATGAGACCGAGAATGAGTAAGCGAGAAACTGACGAGGTGAGGATGATCGATAGAGAATAACAGTATGTAGGCGTACTAGGGCTATTTATTTTGAAGCCGATTGTCAGGACGACATTCCTACGACTAAGGGTTCGTGTTTCCTTCTGACCTAGATATAACAATCAATTCACACTGTAGAACAAAGAAGTTATTTTTATTTTACATTTCAGTGATTTTTTTAGAATATTTTCTTCGGAGATGGAGAAATCAAGTGAGCTAATACGTCATAAGATATTTTTGTATAGTAATACAGGATGTCCACATGAAACCTTTACAACTTCAAATGTAAATAAATTATTGAGACATGACATCTGGATGCGGTTTTCTGCATGTTATTACGTGTTTTGTTTGTTATTATTATGTGTGTGTGGATAAATTGAGGGGTTAGCTGGAAGAAGGGCGTGACTCAGAAAACATAGTTTTGAGATAATCAACAAAAACTATCTGTACCCCGCATCTCTTGCTGAAATATGACACTATTCATATATATTGTAGGGTAATACGTTCTCTTGTGATTACAATGAGTTCCATGGTTAATGTTTAAATATTGTACGAGAACGAAGCATTCATTTTTTTTAATTACGCCCTTCTTTCATACAAGAGGGTTGAAAATACTGCAATAATGTTAAATTTTCTATAGGAAAGGCTACAATAATGAAGATAATTACCATGCATGTTCTACAAAAAAACTATATATATTATAATATGTTCGTTTACCAAATTATCATAACATTAAAAATAATTAATTCCACTTATTTCACGTTATCATTTTAACTGAAAGTACCTAAAATATAGGCTTACAAACACTATACCACTTTAAGTGATCTAATAAGCTAACATAAACATCTAAAATCTTGAGGCCTATTGGAGTGTTTGCCTCTCATATCTGTCATTACAGTATCACCTAGTTTCACAATATTTTGTACAGTTATCACTCGTACAGTTATTTTATGCTCGACCATGCCGAAATGTACTAATTATACATCTGGTAGCAGTCCTTTAATGCATGTCATTAAAGTACACCTACTCTTTAAAGTACAGGTCTTCAGCCAATGATAACTCAGCTTACATGTGTTCAGCCAATGACAAGTCAGCTTTGTACCGTTATAAAACCGCAAGTATCGATTATTCTCGGATATGCAATCGAAAGAGAATTAGCGAAAAGTCACGGAGGCAGAAAATCCAATACTGTCGCAGAAGGTTATGTTCTGTTACTATAATAATTAGCGTTAATTGTAAATAATATTCAAATAAATTGAATTTGTCATCTCGTTTTTCAATGTCGAGTTCAATAATCAAGGTTATAATATTATAATATTATCAAGTTTAACGGGACTACGTCAAGGTCAATGACATTATTGTTCCTCGGAAAAAATCAATACTTTCGCGTCTGCACACATCTCACAATTCACGACGTAGAACAAGGTCACTTCCGATCTTGTCAGTTACAAATAAAATGTATACATCTGAATACCGGTAATTTCAAGTTAGAAATATGGTCGAGCATAAAAAGTCGTATGAAACTCGCCTATAATGGTAATTAAGAAGCTCGTATGAAAATTATGAAACTCGCTTGCGCTCGTTTCATAAATATCCATACTCGATTCTTAATTACTATCATTATAGGCTCGTTGCATAATGTACTATTGAACAATGACAGAATAAAGGACTTGCATAAAGATTCTTCTCAGTCATGACACTTCATACCCAAGAACATTCTCGGTGCTGTGATCTTACAGTTGTTTGGCGTTGCTTAATGGTCCTACTCTCCAAATATTATATAAGAAATGTATCCTGTTAGTTTTTGATTCCAGTTTCACAAAATTCTCAATGGAAAATGGCTTGTTCCTCTGTAGGCGTCTCATATTTCTTCTGGCAGCAACTGGCTTAAATGTTTTGCTGCTAACTTATCAGAAATATGGTCGTTCCTAAATTACTGCTGGCCTAGATCTAACATTTTATAGCACTGCTTACGCCTATATTATTAGTACCTTACATTCATTCTTCATTGACAAAAATAAATAGTAATATTGTATTTCTTTCACCATTTTTCCTGACCTACTTGTTTAAGCTTTGCCGTAATTTCGTCGTCGTTGCTAGATTATTCTTTCATAATTTGTTAAACCGTTTCCGTTTTCTACCTTTCCGTTTATAATTCATTTTCACTGTTACTTTCAACATCAGAAATGTTATATTCGCTTCCATTAGACGAAAGATAGGATAGATCAGAACATTCGTCAGACGACGCGAACACCCTTGCAGTTACCTTCGTCGGTCCTCGAACCACAGTAGTGAGATTGAAGACGGACGCTATTCAATAATAGCCTACCTCTCTATTGCAATCTATTGGGGGTAGACACATAATATTGTGGTGGTTGGTAGAAACGCCACCAAAAAACGCATATAGCCATTTTACGGATAAACGCCGTAATCCGAATTACGCCCTTCTTCCAGCCAACCCCTCAATTATTTTATATTGAAAATTGCGAAGAATGTAATTACCAATTATTGTTTTTTTTACGCAATGTTCAATTGTTCATTTTGTTTATGATTTTAAGGCCATGGATCATTGACACAAAGATGAGTTTGGTTACCACCCGATTGTACATGTATGTTTTGCGGTTTGTTGACGTTGAGAGCTGCGTCACTACAGTTCATTCGGTAGATATATCTATAGTCCAAGCTCATACAACTTAACAGTTTTGATACGAACTTTTTACATCTGCTCATAATCTCTATTCTGAACGTATCACGAACTCTGTTCAGGATTTTATCATATTTCACTTCTGTCTAAATTGTCAGTAACGGTCATCTCGATAAGGAATTATTGTGAACTAATTTCTAGCACGTATGTCATAACTAGCCAATAGAAGAGCATGCATGATTTGGTACAATGGTATGGGAGGCGGTACAACTTCACCCTTTTGTTTAACTAAGTACTTTTTTTTATCTTGAATTCAGTTTAAGTGGTTAGGTACAGCTTACAGCAGTAAAATTTTTGTGAATATTCAACATTTCTTTTCCTCCATTACTGAAAAAAATATATATATTTTTTTAAGATTAAAAAAATTTTATATATATATATATATATATATATATATATATATATATATATATATATATTTCTAAATTTAAAATGTGCAGTTCACTGTGCAGTAATGAAGCGTTTCTCTCATAACTCATAAACTTGTTAACTTTTTCATGTCCTCTCTCTTTTATTTTATTGCTGAAACTCATGTTCACAATATCATGCTCTTTCAATTACATTCCTTAATAAATAATATATATTTTTTGTGTTAGAAGAAAATACTGATATTTGACCATTTTTAAAAATGAATTTATTTTTTATCAGACAATCTATCAAAGATAGAGAAGTTGATCTTGCATCATATTGTAGATATTATATGCATTAATACACACAAGAAATTTCATCACTGAATGTTGGACAGTTTTTGAGTTAGGTGGGAAACGCTTCATACTGCACAGTGAACAGAGTTAAAAAAAAAAAAAAAAAAAAAAAAAAAAAAAGTAAATAATTTTTTAAATCGTAAAAATATTTTTTTCATTTAGCAGAAGAACAGTGTTTTAAGCATACTAATTTTCATTATTGTACCAGATACAGTTGAATATATTTCTAAACTTTTACTGCTGTAAGCTGTATCTAACCACTTCATTCATGTAACCAAGATATTACGCGATATGGATCTTCCCTCTCTATCGCTCTCATGCAGGTTGTATACGGTGCTCTTCTAGACTAAAAGCATTGGTCGACTAGAGATGTCGTCTTAAATTCTGGCTTGTGTAACCCACGTGAGGGCTGTATATTTTTTATCTCGTCGTAACTTCCAGAACGGGTCGGAAATCCACTCAGCTGCAGACAAAACATGGGTATGGTACGTAATGCCTGATGTCTACCGGAGAGTGGTCTGATCACATTACGTCCTTCTAGTGTCGAGGTCGAGATAACACGACAGTTCTGTTCGTCTTGATGCCTCAGGCTAGCGCGTGAGACTCGTACATGTCTGTTTCAATTCCCGGCATTCGTGGGACGAAATAATATTGGGGTGTCAAATTTTTAAATGATATCTTCGCTACTCTTTTTTTACAATCCCCTTTTATTATCATTTTCGGTTTGAAAACACTGGGATTTTTTTTTAGCCTGGTGCTGGCTCATCTTCCTACCGCGACACGATATTAAGGTCAGGTGCACACAGAATCAGACGCGACGCGATGCGACGTTTTGTCTGTTGGTACTTGCAGTGGCGGCTCGTGAACATGGATTGGGAGAGCTGCAGTAGATTTTGGTACATACAAATTTCACTTCTTGATACCATTACTAATCAGTATAGGACAAAAATAAATGCACTACATATAGAAAAACCAAAACTTTCTGACTTAGTTGGGAGGTGTCTGTGGCATCATTTGCTAATCGCTAAAAAAGTAATACCATCGATTTCAGTCTGAATTTCTGATCGGCAGACACTCAACTTGCAATCTACCAGTTCATTCTGAATTGTCTTAGAATTACCTTCAAACAGTGGCATGTTCTAAATGATATTTGAGAGCCTCGTTTAGATTACTCATGGACTGTAGCAGCCCACGAAATACACCAGAGTCCTTCGAATGGTTTTTTCATCATGTCCCCTAAGGGGAAGTTCATATTGGCCACAAAATTTGATACAATCAATATTTTTTAAAATAATTTCACGATTGTTTCTCACTTCTTGATTATGTTTGAGAATGTTTGTTCTGTTCGTTTTACTTATTTGCGCAGCAATATTAGTTTTGCCTAACATAGCCAATGAAACAACACTTTTCAGGTGAGATTGCGAAGATTCGTGCTTTTTAATTTTTAGGGGCAAATGTCCTAAATCTGTCACACCATTCCTAGTCTATGCAGTATCATCATCGAAGAGGAGGCAACCACAAATGCTCACCGTAAATTTCATTGTTATACTTCCTTACATATATGCACTATTTCGGCTGGATGAAGCTTGATTAAGACTTAAGTCAGGTAACGAAGGACCCTTTAATTTCACTTCATTACATCAATTTTCTCCGCAAGGGAAAGTTGAGAAAAATAAAATTAATATTCTGTAATTCACACACACTCATGCTTGCACATGTGCACTGGTTAAGTTACGATACTAAAATGTCACACCAAAGCAACACTCAGATATCTAATGGTCAATAATTTTCTAAAACTGGAAAAGAAGTCTCTTTCATATTTTACGTGCTATATCAAAAGGATTATACTCGTGCAATAATTTTGAGTTAAGGCAAATATTGGGTTCTGCTGGATATATACGTAATAATAAGGCAAGAGAATATTAATTTCGTTATATTAACTCTATAAGATTCTACAACAATAAGTATGTGAAGAGAAAATAAAAATTTTGTCATTAAGTTTCAAGGGAATAGAGAATCCATTTGACGTAGCATTACAATAGCGGTGTGGAAGGGGAGGAAAGATCTTCCCTTGTCGCCTGGTTCTGCAAGCCACTGCAGCGAAATATGAGTTTTAAACAGCGGCAGTTTCCCTCTGCTTCCCTTCACCTCTCCACCCCGTGACCCAGCAAGACACACTCTCTATGATCTGTCCCACTCTGTAGATCCCAGGACGACTTTGAATGCAGTGTCAATTCCAGTACAGTCGACGCGCAAAAAGATTATGCATAAGATAATAGTACAGGTTCGTCTTCTGAACTTTGAGATATTTCACTACGATATAGGTCTATTGTTATTATTAAAAAACACTACGCTAACTACAAAACACATTTTCAATTAGTTGGTCACGAAACTATGAACACAAACTGCGATTTAAGGAAACGTTTGACTATATAAGCGGTTTACTATAACTTATTTATTTATTCTATTTTTAAACCTACAGTATTTACTTTAGTTCTGAAAATAAGGGAAAATATACATTCCTGAAGTAAAATAATTAATATTGAATGTTCTTTTTATCATAAATTAAAATGTTCTTCTTCCTATGTAGCTCTAGTGATATACAAAATTTCCTTCTGGACTTAATAATCTGTCCAGAAACCACTGGCATTGTTCACTGTATCCATTCTTCTACTTACAGAATTAACAAGGTTGTGGATATATCTATCTGACAATGCAACATCATCCCAAGCATCTGAAACGAGATCCCACATTTCGTCTGTATTCCTAGGACGCCGACCCTGTAGTTGTTCATTAACACCGCATTGCACTTCCGCCCCACATTTTGTATGGTATTTAAGTCAGGACTTTTTGGCACCCATGGAACCTCTACGACATCATCCCTGTGAATGTTGAACCACCGCTGCAAGGCAACACATGTGTGTACGGAAGAAAAGTCGTGTTGGAATTTTATTTTGTTTTCGGACTGAAACACACGCACACTAGGTAGCATCACATTTTCCAGTAGATTGGTGTACTGATGCCCATTCATATGCCCATGAATCCTCCATAGCGCGCCGCTACCATAACCAGAAATCCATCCCCACACCGACATGGACAAACGACCAATGCGTTGCCTCTGGACCACATATTCAGGGTCAAATATCTTGGATTGTTTCGGTCGATATACTTGCACTGGCCCTGTGTTGTGGTTCATAAACACTTTCTCATTCGAAAAGATGACCTCTTGCCATGGATAGTTGTAATGCATTTGCAAAATGCGACACGATTAATTCGATGGTCGTCAGTCAGAACTTTACCGCCACTCTTCTCGGCACAATATTGGCACTATTGAGGCTTCTACGAGCCGTTCTGTTGGAAGCAGCAAATCCCGTGTCGGCAACAAGCATTTTAGAAGTGTGAAATGGAAAGTGCCTCGAACGTTCTATTAACATTAAGATCTTGTTGTGATGCCTTGGGTCTTCCGCTACAAGGTTTACGAGTTACGTATCTTCGCTCTTGATACTGCGCTCACCACCTGGACGCTGTTCTAGTCGCAACTCCATAGCGTTCTCCAACTTGCGCCGCGCTAAATCCGCCTCCTCGATCAGTGCAATTACTTTGGCTTTGACGTCCATAGCTATCGAACTGAAATACTAATGATGATTTTCGAAGTGTTGTGGCTATTTATAGATAAAATCTGTTGGTAAAGATGGACAGGGTCACGTGTCTAGGACTCTAGAAAAAAACACGAAGTAGGCTATACAGTGGTCATAAATTATAAACGTAGTATGCCTGTAGAGTGAAGACAGACGAACATAGGGGATGAAAATTACATTAACAACATTCTTCATATCCGCAATGGCAAAACCAATGGCAAAACAACTTTCTATATGTCGACTAAAACACTTCAAACGTTGCAATTATACAAATACAGCATATTGTAGACTTTAAACAAAACCATTCCGAAAGCCAGTCTCTCGTAGCGTAACAGCTACGAGGGGAAGTCAATAGTGTCCCTATTAGACACTCTGAACAGAAACAGTCCGAAAGCCTCTCCTTCCTAGCCCAGGAACTTCGAAGGAAGTAAACACTATCCCTCTTACACACTCTGTACTTTGATAATCACAACAAAACCGGCATAAGTAACATTATGAGTTTTGCTGCTCATCGGCCAGATTTTTCTTCCGTGACTGTACCTCCATTGGCTAACTCTCAAAGCACAAACGATAACACTGATAAACACATACTTATACTACCCTAGTTACAAAATTAGAACACTGTTAATCTCCTGGTCTTTTAATCCCTCCATACAGAAAATAACATATGCAGGAGAGCGCATGTGTTTTAAACTGACGTTATAACGATAATATTATCTATCTACTTAGCTTCAATAGATGACGCAATAGTAAGCACATTCCTTTCACGGTTGATCTCCTGGTTGGAGAACAGTATTCGCAATGCAAGAGTAAAAGGAGAAGGCTATGTTTCTTATTCTGGCAGGGAAGTACCTCAGAAAACCAACCCCGGTATTCTCACTTGTAAGTGTAATGCGAAATATTATTTAAATATTAATGAGGAAGTGATAAATGAAACGTGAAGGTATTTTCATTCTCTTGAAAATAAAAACCCTCAACATACCTATATTCAGACTTTGGTTGAGGTTTCTGAATTTACGAGTATACGTAAAAAACAAGATCCAAAGCAAGAGTTGGCAATGAAAATGTTAATGAAAGCACTTTTAAAAGATCTCAGTCTTACAATTATAATTTAAGGACTGGTGATGTACTGAAACATGTTTGCAAGAATATGTTTATGAAAATCCATGACATTTCACGTAACAGATTAGGGAGAATTGGTCAGTTATTGCTTGAAAATACTACCCCTAAAGACATTACACATTTTTTGAAACAAAATTCGAAACAATTCGAGAATTATGCCATAAAAATAAGTTTGCACCTCTCGTTTATTGCAGAAACCAGTTAAGTGAAAAATGTTTTCGTATTTTTTTACATTTATGTTAAAACGCACAAAATAATTTTTCTTAGATAGGCTAAAAAGTATTGAAATATATACTACTTTCAGCAAAAAATACTACCAAACCATTTAGTTTGATGCTAGATAGTTGTTTTTTTATTTTCCCACAGTTGGCTAACTTGGCGCTTGACTGGTTTCTGAAATAAGCGATTCAATTCTCAAGTTTACCTTCTTTATTTTTATAAGTTGACATAAATAGGTGGATAAAATTGTTATGAACATAAAATCGCTGAACTAAAAACTCAGCTGAACGAAACTTCCTGTCACTGGACAGTGAGTCTGCGAATCTATTAATTGCACATTTTAGCACCATACAGCACAACTTGACCGCCACCTGTGGTCCCTAGCGTCTCCCTGCCGCCCCTTGTCTCTTGGTGCCCCTCCACCATCCATCTGGGGCGGTACCGCCCACTTTGGGAGCCTCTGGTTAGTGCATCGGCTCCGTAATTCTGGTTAGGCAGACTGTACGGGTCTGAGGTAACACTGAAGAGACTGCACGCCACTGAACCGAACAATTTGAAGTTCATTAACTAGCAACAAGGTTGAATCTAAGCTGTCACTTGAGGCGACGTAGATAAGAGATAACAGCCAGTTTGATCAAGGATAACGCACGACGGTAGCTACATTAAAGTGAAGTCTGTTTGTACAAAAGCATCACGATTTAAATAGCGCAATTGTTTACAGCGTGAATGTAAAGTTTAGACCTCATTTTTAACTTACAATCATTGTCTTAGTCTTCGCAAATCTGTGGATTTCTCAGTTGACGTTAAGGAATATTGTCGTTTCGAACCCTCTTCTCACGATTTCTACCACTCGTCCGTTCAGTGTTAAAAAAAAAAACTATGGTCCGTCCCAGGGATCTGTGGAGTAACTTCGCGCATATGGGGCGGAGTCTATCTGTGCCGGAGTGTATTGCGGGCTGCATCAGCTCGAGTCCGCTAAGGGGTAAAATGCTCGTGGTAGAGTCACAGTCTAGTATATACTGTCACTAAATATGCATACATAGACAGTTGAAATATGCATCCATAGATAATTGCTAACCACCAGGATCGCTACTATCGCCTCATCACAGACCCTTTCCCCAGAAGACGATAAAATGTATTGTACTTTCGATATCGTATTCTTTTGAAAAAATTAACACCTTCCTTCCACTATTGAAATATGAAATACATAAGGCTTATATATTATTTTCATAAAGTATACATTATATTTTATAAACTCTCCTTCCTGGATCTTTCGGAAGAAGAATAACTCTGACCTCTTTTTCTTACAATTTATAGTACTACAAACGTCTCCTTGCCCCATATTATTATTCAAATTATTGTACAGTCATTTACAGTTATTACAACTGATAAACATTTCACAGTTTACATAACTTTTCACAATAATACGAAATACGACATAGTCAATGCCTTTTCGGTCTAGACCAGGCCGTAATGTATGTTCGGGTTTTCTATTTCAATGTATGGAACTCAGTGAAATATTATATTATACTCGTAACTTTGTTACCGGTACGTATCATTGCTAAGTTTTATTTAGTGTAATGTGTCCATAAGTTCCGTTTACTTCTTGTTGCATAATATGTTGCAGAAATAAATACAAGACTGTTATTTTAATGTGAATTTTACATGTTAACATGTTCTCATCAACATTTTAAATTTAGAATGGAAGCTATTTTGAGGTTTAATAAAAAAAGAATTTGTATTGTGATTTTAATTTAACACATCTAGGCTACTTTCCTTAATTTTGTAGACAGAAAATTTACCATACCACTCACTCCTATGAAATTAGTATACGTACGATTGTGTTACTTCGTCTCTTGGGTAGTAGATAAATATAATAATTGAATACTCAATTGTAGTATTAAAATACAGAAAAATTGAATGTGCGGGGTATCACACATGACATTATGCTTATTTATAAGCCTATAATTGCGAATATAGGAATATGTTAAATATAGTAAACATAACCTATAATTTCAACATATCTAAAAATCCGTGCGGTGCAACTGAAAATTATTGAATCGTGCATAAATTAATGTACAATAATTTCGCAATATTTAATCGAAATAAATGCAGTTATTACACATACGAACAACGTAATTTTCACACCAAAAATAATATTACACATTAACTAGCAAGGAATTATGTCTGAAGTGTCTCATAATCATTGTTTTAAATTTTATTAATGCAATTACACTACATTTTAGAGAAATATATGTTACTGTTTATGCATTCCAACTAATTTATATGGTTGAAACGCCGCCATTCGTGATCAGGTTAAGCGAGTCACATGGTTCGTCTTACGGCCTGTATTAGATCACGATGGGAGTGGTACAGTCTATTGTTCCTAGTACTCACAGCGCTCCAAGCGGCTAGCAACTTCGCGAGAAGTGCGAAAAATCATCCCAAGCTTCGTGACTGTATATACTAGACCAGTGATGTCAAAGCAAGCGCATTTTTCTGACCTTGACGTGCGCGGGCATTAAGCGCTAGGTATGCTAGAAGGAATGAGCAGCCTGTTGGATTAAGAAAACAGTGGTGTAAAAAACTTCAAACGGAACGTGAAATTTTATGTCGTTATTTTTATATGGCTTCTTTCTGTTTGTTATTTTCTATATTGTCTGTAAAACAGAAGTACTAACACCTATTTCTTAGCCTAATATTGCAGTTGTATTTTAAACGTTAATAACATAATAAAGAGTAAAGAAGGAATATTCACACAAATTCCATAATAACTACAACTGTACTGTACTGAGTGAATTAAACACATCATTCATAAAGAAAGTGTTATCCCAAAGAAAGATGCTGAGCATGACATGATAAGTTGGAATTGATATTGATGGTATCTTTAGCCTTATAAAAGTAATCAAAACAATATTATAGTACAAAGCAAAGTTACCTAGGTATATGTTTTAACTGTAACTAATATTACATAATAAAACTCTTATCGCATTATTATGCTTTTAGGTGATATTGGTGCGCAACTTTCTGTTATCAGAATATTAAATTATCTCGAAATCTGCTGAAGCTATAGAGCTGACGTTTTACCAGCACATAGGCACATATCTTTTGTTTGTGATGTAACAGTATTTGCTTTGTTAATTTATTTCTTTACAAACATTTTCCATGCGAATATTTTCAAACATTTTAATACACTATCTTCAGTAATACGTATTTACGATATATTAGATTTACGAAAACATTGTTTTAGTACCTGAACAACTAAACAAACATATCTGAAAATTTCACTTTTCTGTAAAAAATTTGAGAATATATTCCTTTTGAATAAAAAAGCAAACTTGTGAAAAATAAACATTGAAATTAAAACTTACATTCTTATAATGCACTTGTACTTCTCAGACAAATCTCAAAATTAACATGGATACAGTTTTAATAAGTTCTCTTCCCTTCATCCATTGAATCAGTGCTGGCCATCCCTGTATATAGCTCGACCAGGCTATATTGGAACTTCATATCATTTTATTGACGATGTAAATATGTTTGGAGAAAATCCACGAACTACTAGGGAAAACACGCGGAATTTTACTTGAAGCAAGTAATGACTAATGACATAGGCTTGTATTGTATTGTATTTATTAACATTCCATGGTATTCATACATGCTTACAGCTAGAATATGCAACAAGTCAAAAAACTTAATACTATTATAAAATCTTAATTTATAGTCACAGTCTAGATGAAATATATACAGACGAGATTTACAATATAGTCTACTAGTACAACACGTAGTTTTAGTATCAATTTCATGAAGTGTTATTGAATATCATGAATTCACCTACAGACTAGAAGGCGTGAGAAATTAGGTACTTCTTTAATTTGGCCCTAAATAATTTTATGTTTTGAGTTTCATTTTTTATATCGATAGGGAGGCTATTAAAAATTTTTACTGCCATATAACGCACTCCTTTTTGATAGCACGATAGTCATTTTTTGACGTGTATTTATGCTATGAACTGTTGAATTAGTTACAGAGTTTTCACGATTACATACAGTAAGAGGAAGATTATTAATGAAAAGATATACTGACAAGCCATGGGCATTATTTAGAGTTTTTTTAATAGTCCTACACGATTCCCTACTATTATTCTAATTACTCTTTCTTGTAATAGAAATATATTGTTACTATCCGTGGAATTTCCCCAGAATATTATTCCAAAACTCATTATCGAGTGGAAGTATGCAAAGTATACTATCTTTTGCGTAGATCTAATAGCAAAACAAGCTGAATTTAATTTGGGGGTAATTTCTTTAATATGGTTTTTCCAATTTAACACATTATCGATTTTTAAGCTAAGAGATTTGGTTGTTGTTGTTTCTAATAGGGATCTATTATTAATTATTGCGCTAGAAATTTGCGACGTTGAATTTGGACAGGATTTAAATGGAATTATGTTAGTTTTGTTACAATTTAATACTAATTTATTGACTGAGAACCAGTCACATATTTTGAAGAGAATTTCCTCTGTTGAAGATTGGAATGTAATGGAGTTATTGGCTGTAATTACTATACTTGTGTCATCTGCAAATAATATGGGAAGACCTACATCTCTTATTAGGGGGGCAAGATCATTTATAAACACTAGAAAAAGTAGGGGACCTAATATTGATCCTTGAGGAATTCCATTATTAATAGTTCCCCATGTCGATGCAGATTTCATAGTTGTATTGATTTCAACTTTGTTTCCTATCTATGAGATATGAGTGAAACCATTGGTGTGCAACACCTTTAATTCCATAATAATCTAATTTATCTAGCAGCGTTTTATGATTTATACAGTCAAATGCTTTGGATAAATCACAGAAAATCCCTCCAACTTGTAATTTTTTATTAACTGCCTCCAGAATTTTGTCAGTCAAAACTAAATGTTGCATTTTCTGTGCCTTTATTTTTCCTAAATCCAAATTGTTCTGGGACTAAAATGTTGTATCTTTCTAGATGATGATATAATCTTTTATACATTACTTTTTCAAAGATTTTGGAGAAGACTGGTAGAAGTGATATGGGTCTGTAATTTTCTGGAGGCGTTGTTTCTCCCTTTTTGAAGATAGGAATAACCACTGAATATTTTATCTCTCGGGAAATATACCATTGAACATTGAATATTTACATAAATAACTTAATGGCCCAGCTATAATATGTGAACGCGCTTTTAATATTTTGCTTGTTATTTCATTATACCCTGAGGAGTTTTTTGACTTTAGATTTTTAATAATTGCAAATATTTCTTGTTTGTTTGTTGGAAGTATTTGAATATTTGGGAATTTTGTCGGAAAATACTGTGTTAAAGAATCTAAACTGTTAGTAACATTATCTTGGGGGATGTTGAGGTTATCAGTTATTGTAAGAAAATATTTGTTAAATATGTTTGCAATTTCATTTGGGTCTGACGTTTTTGTATTGTTAGATATAAGGGTATAGTTTGTTACTTTACTTTTTGATAGACCACTTTCTTTTTTAATTATGTTCCAAGTTGTTTTGATTTTATTATCAGAGTTTTGTACTGTTGTATTATAGTGTAATTCTTTAGCTTTTTGAATTACTTTGTGTAATATTTTTTAATAATTTTTATAGTATTGTTTTAAGTTTGTATCATTACTATTTCTGCTCTGTATGTATAATGATCTCTTGGTTTTGCATGAGATTTTAATACCTTGTGTAATCCATCTATTGTTGCATATTGTTTCATTTTTATACTTTACGGGAAAAATGGATTCAAAAATATTTAGAAATGTTTTATGAAACTCGTTGAATTTACTGTTTATATCACTTTGACTGTATACTGATTCCCATGATTCATTTTTAAGATTTATTTAAAAATTATTTAATGATTCCCTGTTTATATTTCTGAATCTCACTTTAGTTGTTTTTTTTTTTTGATGATGTGTTAATATTTATACTTAGGAGTTGAGTATCATGATCCGAAAGACCATTAATTATTGGGGTTGTTTGAGATATACCTATTTTTTCTTTTCCGATGAATATGTTGTCTATTGCAGTAGCTGAATCCCCTGGTATTCTGGTCGGAAAGTTTACTGTGTAAATTAAATTGAAAGATGCTGGCAATGAATTTAGTTGATCTTTCCCATTGCTTTCTGTTAGATAATCGACATTGTCTCCGCAAATAATGCATTCACGTTTCAGTTTCTGTAAGTATTCCAGTGCCTTCTCCAATAAATGAATAAAATTTTCGTAGTCTCCAGATGGTGCTCTATATAGACATATTATAATGAAATTATATGTTTCATTTTCTAATTCAACAGCACAAATTTCTAAATCCCTGTCTTCGCAAAAATGTGAAAGATCAATATTTTTGAAATTAAGGTCAGATTTGAGAAATACACTCACGCCTCCATCCTCAAGAGTTTGTCTGCAGTAACTAGCACCTAATTTATTTCCTGTTGTTTCATATGGTGTTCGGTAATACATAGCACATTCGGATTTAAATGTACGGAAACTAAGGATCCAAGGAGTTCATCATTCTTATTTCTTATACTTCTTATATTCTGAATGTTGATTGCATTACGATTTGGAAGTAAATCCCTAAAAAACAAGCTATAGCTATGATTATGTCTCGTGACCAGAACATAGTCCGAAATGGTAATATAAAAATTTGAAATTTATCTTTCGAAAAGGTGGAAAAATTGAAATATCTTGGACCAACAATACTTACTTACTTACTTACTTACTTTTAAGGAACCCGGAGGTTCATTGCCGCCCTCACATAAGCCCGCCATTGATCCCTATCCTGAGCAAGATTAATCCAGTGTCTACCATCATATCCCACTTCCCTCAAATAGATTTTAATATTATTTTCCCATCTATGTCTCGGCCTCCCCAAAAGTCTTTTTCCCTCCGTCCTCCCAACTAACACTCTATATGCATTTCTGGATTCGTCCGTACGTGCTACATGCCCTGCCCATATCAAACCTTGGAGCAACAATGACAAATATAAATGACACTCGAGAGAAAATTAAACGCAGAATAAGTATGGAAAATGCCTGTTCTTATTCGGCTGAGAAGCTTTTGTCATCCAGTCTGCTTTAAAAAAAGATGAAAATTAGAATTTATAAAACAGTTAGGCCTACGCAACGTAGAACTGCACGTATTGTATTCTTCGCGTAATTTGGAACATTAAATCCAGACGTTTTAGATGGGTAGGACATGTAGCACGTATGGGTGAATCCAGAAATTCGTATAGTGTATTAGTAGGAAGATTTGAGGGGAAAAAGGACCTGTAGAGAGGCCGAGACATAGATGGGAGGACAGTATTAAAATATTTTGAGGTAGATGGGTTATGATGCTAGGGACTGGATTAATCTTGCACAGGATAGGGACAGATGGTGGGTTTATGTGAGGGCGGCAATGAACCTCTGGGTTCTTTAAAAGCCATTTGTAAGTAAGTAGATATTATTTTATTGAGAAAATTGCGAAAATGGCATCTAAAGTGATACGAATATTAAAGTAATACAGGGACATCATATTACTTTTACTAACATTTTTAATATTAATCTAGCTATATCTTTAGTGAACCCGAAACACAGTTTGCTACCCCCTTCCACGACTGAAGTTCGATGATACTGGCGTGAAACACAAACAAATCACTTTACTAGGTATAGGAGGGAAGAAAAGTAGTTCATCCATTTACGTAAACTAGGAAATATCGCGTTTTTGAGTTTGATGATAATTTTCATTAGGTTTTTGTTTAATCAAAATGCAGTACTGTATTAAGAATAAGTGTTTTTACTCATGAACTGAGTTATCCATGCGAACACATTCATTATGCAGTGTATATTAGACTGTCTACAGCACATTAGCGTACAATATACTCGTAGAGAATGAAGTTAAATTGAAAAATAATCATAATATGGATATTTAAACACATTTTTGAAAATGATAGCCGTTCATTTCGATACAGGCTTCAGTTCTTTTGTGAATATTATCGCACTATATACTATTGCATCTAATTCAAATTGCCAGTTTCGTCTTTCGTACTAGTAACTCATGTTGAAATAATTCTGTACCTACTCTATAAAAGAGTGCCTTACGTACTGTAAATTCAATCTTCACTTCTGCCCGATCCGCACAGATAAAATTACTCAGACATGCTATCTACTATCCGTCCAAGTGGTTATGCCGCAGGATCGTAGAAAGGGGGAAATCATGTGACAGTTAATTACATAACGAGGCCCTTTTATTTAAGCTATTTTAAACAGTTGTATAATATTACGTAAACGTCCAATTCCTAACAGAAATTAATATTTTCAGAAAAGACCTAAGACAGCCCAGCCACTAGCCTTTACAGAGGGGCGAGCAGAAGCAGGTGGGAGAAATCGGGATGCGACGTAGGCAAACGGACAGTACCTGTGCGAAAATATGATTCAATATTGAACGCTCTTTCGTCACTGGAAAATACGAACATATTTCTGGAACGTACTATACTCACTAACTCAGTACTGTTTATTATATGCAGCCTTGGTTCTGTGTGGAGGACAGTTGGAACTTCCTTAGTAGAAGGGGTGGGAGTGAAGTACATTAAAAAACTCAGGTACAATAAAAATTGAAGTAAAAATAAAATGATGTCCCTGTATTACTGATACTCCTTTTTATTTCTAATGTTTGAAGGAACACCTTTCTTCAGTGGTTCACCCATACTTAATAAATATTGGTAAATTGTTCTTTAATCTGTACTTGCGACTTGCTATGTTATAGCTTCCGGCATCTGGACTTACATGCTGAATTCGCAGTAATAATATTTCTCTTAGTCAAACATTTTTGTACTTAGGCAACCTGTTTCATTTGTCAGTTCATTCCTTGTAATCGGTTGTTAGACCAATTGTTTCATATACCACAGGAACCAAGTCAGTTACAAGTGAAACAAGACTTAATTTAGAAACATACGAGATAAGCAATAGCAAATGAAACATTTAAGAGAAGAAGTCGCAAGTGAAAAAATAAGACAGGATTTCAAATCAGTCCATACACCAACATATAGATTCGAAATGGGGGGAAAAAAAGTAGAATGATCGTGCAAGTCTTATGGAACATAGGACAATCGTAGCCACCGACGTAGCTCAGTCGGCTGAGGCGCTTGCCTGCCGATCCGGATTTGTGCTTGGCGTGGGTTCGGTTCCCGCTTGGGCTGATTACCTTGGGTTTTTGGGAGGTTTTCCCAACTGCAAGGCGAATGTCAGGTGATCTACGGCGAATCCTTAGCCTTATCTCGTCGCTATCACCAACCCCATAAGTAACCAATAGTTGATACAGCATCGTTAAATAACAAAAAAAGGAGAATCTTAAAAATAGCAAGGAATAACTTTCCAGATGGAAGAAAACATAGTTCGGCAAAAAAAGAAGTAAAGTCAAAAGATGATGTAGAGACAGAGTAGGCATACTGGAGAGGAACAGTGAAAATGAGGCGTTCAGAGCTTAAGTGGATCAAGTCCATGAGACGTAGTTTTGAGATAATAGGACTTAAAATTAACTTGCTCTAGTGGATTATCTAATTTGACTAGCAATGATATTATTGCTCCATTCTCAAATTGAGACAGGGAGATCAAAAACCCACTAACTCAAATTTTGGACAAAATTGAGTTATGGGTTGGATGGTGCTTTTTAGTTCGTCCCGCATGCGTGGAAGGCAAGAATACACTAATTTCGACATTCATCTGCGTTCTGGGGGCTGTTTTAAAACTCGTGGAAGTCAGAACTCCACTTACTCCATGGAGTAAGAGGGTTTTTGCATTTCAAGCTTAATTTCCCGGTAGGCGACAACACTACCGCTCAACCAGCTGAGTGATACGGTATTCAGAATCTCACATAAATCTATGAAATCCATGTAAGTAAGACTATGAAAGGCACAATATGGAGTCGATTTAACTTCCAGAAACATAATACAGATGCATCATTCCCCAGTCAACTAAAATACAATTCAGCATTGCCATTGAAAGAAGAAAGTAATAGGACTTGCAAAATTTAATGCAGTTTATTTCTGAGGAAAGTAGGATGAATCACCAAACTCTGTTTGCGGACAGTAATAATCTAGAATCTAGTTGCACAGGAAGAACAAGAGAGTGAGAGAAAAAAGCAGAATCTGTAACATGAATCAGACTGTGTTAACAGTTTAATATTGTTTGTGGTTTTATTTGTGTATTTTGATGTGCCTTATGGTAATTTGTGATTTTCTGTTTCATATATTTGAAATTATTAAAAATGTAGCAATGTTAATCTTAATAATAAACTTCCATTTTCTCGTATATTTCAATGTTTCATAAGGGAATTATGATATACTTATTTTTTTCTTCACTTGGCTCATATTTATTCATTTTTCTTAATTCATACACTGTGGAAGTCAGAAAACTACTAACGCCAGCAGTGTTTGTAGCGTAAGATAATGTAACAATTTAGGTTTTGAAGTATTTAATTGATAAAGAATGTAATTTTATACAATATTAATAGGTAAATGTATAATATTTAAAGTTAATAAGACAGACGATAAGTTTTTTCTCTCTCCTGTAAAATTTGGTTTATTGGAATTAAGAAGTCTTTGATT
The DNA here is from genome assembly GCA_025594305.2 of Periplaneta americana. Lineage (NCBI taxonomy): Eukaryota > Metazoa > Arthropoda > Insecta > Blattodea > Blattidae > Periplaneta > Periplaneta americana. The sequence continues at coordinate 39,876,272 of JAJSOF020000003.1, read as the reverse complement.
TCCCTGTCTCAATTCTAGATTTATGAAATATAAATAATTGTGATTTGATGCAACGCTTTGGAAACTTGATTAACTATTGCTCAGAACAACGTGAACATAATTATAATCTTGCAAATCTAGTCTTTCAGGTAAAGCTCCCTGTAAAGCAGATTTGAATAATTTCAAGGTAAAAATTGTTCCGGGGCCGGGTATCGATCCCGGGACCTGTGGTGAACGTACCAGCGCTCTCCGAACTGAGCTACCCGGGAACTCCACCCGACACCGTCTCAGCTTTTCCCTTTATATCCACACAACTCGCGTGGGCTGACGAAACGCCAGAGACCACAGCGAGTGCACACAATCTCTGTGTGACTTGGAATTGTGGTTTTCTGTTAACGAACACAGTGACGTATATATTATGCAAATCTAGTCTTTCAGGTAAAGCTCCCTGTAAAGCAGATTTGAATAATTTCAAGGGAAAAATTGTTAAATTACAACCTTAGCCAAAAGTGACTGGTGTCACCTACCGGCGAATGCTTGAAATTAAGTCTTGATCCATTACTGCTCGGAAAAGATCCACTTCAGAAAATGAATTAAACTCGAAGTATGAAAATTTGTGACTTGATCCACTTTAGCTCTGAACGCCTCAAATGTCTACATTGGGAGAAATACAGAGAACAAACCTATAAAAGAATTTTTATCTCGAAAAGGAAGCAAACACGAGCAAAATTATATTAAACTTTTTTGTTTGAAATATCTGAAAGAACTGAGAGAGAGATTAATGACATTACTTACAGTTCGCCCTGTATACAGAAACTTTTTTTTTAAATTTTAATGATCCATATATCATATACATTTGCATAATGTATTCGTTAAATGTATCAAATGAGCGATACAATCATTATACAGATGGAATTAATGAATAAAATAATGAAGTGTTGCTTTGACGCAACATTGGTCTATAGAAAGTTAAATATAACCTAAGAAAGAACAAAAAAAAAAGAAGAAGATGCAAAGCAGAAGAATGAAAATAAAAGCGGTAAGGGGATAAGTGCAGAGAAAGAGAAGAAAAGTTATGAAAGAGATTAAGAAGAGAAAACTCAGGATAAGGAAGGAAAAACTAGACACGAGAATGAGAAGAAAATCAAGGATTGAGAAAAAGAAGAAAAAGAGGATAGTGTAAAAGAGGAGGAAGATAAAAGGAGTGAAAAGGAGAATAAAATTAGCTGAAGTAAAAGAAGGATAGAAAAATAGAAATAACGAAAGGAAAGAGAATAAGGAAGTAGAAAGGGAGAGTTAAACGCAAAGAAGTAGAGGAAGAAAAGAAGTGGGTTAAGTGGCGTTGGAGGAAGACGGAAATGTAGTAAATGGAAGAGGAAGAGCACTCGGGCATGGGCGGGGAACGCCTTTTGAGCGACAGAAAATTTTCATTTGTTTCTTTTGAGCAAAAGTCCTTATGTATGACTTGAAAGATTTAGTGCGGTAATTTTTTAATGGACTATACAGACTGTACAAAAGAACTACTGTCATCACATAGCTTAGTAAGAAAATAAAGAAAAACTACTGCATTTTTTAACTTTTTAATGCTAAATATGGAGAAAATAATTGGACCGTTTATCGAAGTATATTTCTTGTCGATTTTGAATATGCCATTGAGGATCTAGCATTCTAACTGTGCTAATATTGATGCAAAAACACACAACGAAATGCATTTTGAGATAATTACCTACAACACCATCTTTTGGCGCACACATGAGTCACAGTTGAGCTACGACAAAAACACTTTAGTACGATATTCCCATATAGATTTACTCCATTAGATTGAATAAAATGATTTTTTTTTTAAATTGACACTTAGCTGACTGAAGCCGGATGGTCTATGGCGAGTCCTCGGCATCACTTCATTTCACCCCTTTGATCTGATTACCTGATTGGGTTTTTTCCGAGGTTTTCCCCAAACCAAAACGCAAATGCCGGATAATCTTTTGGCGAATCCTCGGACCTCACCTCATCTCACTACATCTCGCCAAAATATTGTAAAAAATTGCAGAAAATTGTAAAAATTGTAGAAAATTACTAAATTGTAAAACTGTAAAAATTGTAAAAAAGTTTGTAAAAATTGTAATTATAATATTGTAAAATTTTGACTTGTTCCACATCTTAAAGTTTCATTGCTCATGTAAGATCTATGGAATATAATGAATGAATGAATGAATGAATGAATGAATGAATGAATGAATGAATGAATGAATGAATGAATTAGCACAGAATGTTAGATCTTCAATTGAGTGGCACAGTGCCAGAGTTGCCTAAGCCACAATTACACTCAAAAAAGTTATTGAAGTCTAAACTAGCGACCGCTAGCTGGCACTCAATGAGTGCACGAAGTATTTCCCCTCCGTTACCCCTCCTACCATTCTGACAAACTCACTACGCGACGCGCACTGTTCACGTAGCATTACATAGTTGTGAAGCAATCAGTGATGTACTAGGGTCGTTACCTATGGAGTATGGCAGAGTCAAAGAAAAAATATTATTTCCGTACGGAATGGAAATTAGATTATTTTTGTGTTGAACAAAATGAAAAAGAATTTTGTTTTATATGCTATGCACCAATTCACGACACTTCAATACGAAGCATGCCAAGAAGTATGGGAAAAGCATAATTTCAGGTATTATTTATGAAATGTCATTTCTGTAGAATTATTGTAACTCTAATAAAATAAACGTGTCATAAATTACAGAATTAACTTATCAGTTAATAATTAGCTGCACCAAATGATTGTTTACTAATAAATTTAACGATTAGCGTAATGTAATTCTATACAACTTCGTATCAGCACAAGAATTTGTTATATATTACAGAGGACGAGAAAAAGTAGTTGTTAGAAAGTCTACAAAGGCGAAACACTGAAAAAATCGCACAAGATAGTGAACAAACCACAGCACAAAAATTGGTTCGTGCCAGCTACCACATTTCAAAATACATTGCGGATAGAATTAAACCATTCGCAATGGAGGAGAATGTTAAAGAGTGTTTAGTTTTATCTGCAGAAGATGTTTGTCCTAACATAGTCGAACAATTCAAGTGCACCAGTCTGTCACCTCGCACAGTTGCGGGCTGAATAGTGGTACTTAGTTCTGATGTAGAGGCACAATTAATGAATAAAATACAAACTACGAAGTGGTACTCCTTGGCACTAGATGAAAGTACAGATAACAAAGACATTGCTCAATTAGCCGTATTTAATTTGGAATATGTATTAAATGACTTTCGAAATGGAAATATAAAAATTGGAAATTTATCTTTTGAAGAGGTAGAGAAGTTCAAATATCTTGGAGCAACAGTAACAAGTATAAATGATACTCGGGAGGAAATTAAACACAGAATAAATATGGGAAATGCCTGTTATTATTCGGTTGAGAAGCTTTTGTCATCTAGTCTGCTGTCAAAAAATCTGAAAGTTAGAATTTATAAAACAGTTATATTACCGGTTGTTCTGTATGGTTGTGAAACATGGACTCTCACTTTGAGAGAGGAACAGAGATTGAGGGTTTTTGAGAATAAGGTTCTTAGGAAAATATTTGGGGCTAAAAGGGATGAAGTTACAGGAGAATGGAGAAAGTTACACAACACAGAACTGCACGCATTGTATTCTTCACATAATATAATTAGGAACATTAAATCCAGACGTTTGAGATGGGCAGGACATGTAGCACGTATGGGCGAATCAGAAATGCATATAGAGTATTAGTTGGGAGGCCGGAGGGAAAAAGACCTTTAGGGAGGCCAAGACGTAGAAGGAAAGATAATATTAAAATGGATTGGAGGGAGGTGGGATATGATGATAGGGAATGGATTAATCTTGCTCAGGATAGGGACCAATGGCGGGCTTATTTGAGGGCGGCAATGAACCTCCGGGTTTCTTAAAAGCCAGTAAGTACGTAAGTAAGTATTGTATGACTTTCTTATGTTCAATTCTATCGTACCTGGTTTACATGTTTCGACCTATTATGTGTCATCCTCAGAACTGGTCGTTGTTGGTCTTGGCGCCTCTTGTTTTTTTTCCTTTGAGGGTGTGTTTGCGTGGTGTAATATGGAGTCAAAGAGTGTGTGTGTTCCGAAATTGAGTTGTGTGTTGAGAATTTCATTTGGGTGTGTGTATATTTCATATTGTTTTAGTGTGTTTAGTTTCTGGCTTTTTGGTTGGATGTGTAGTATTTCCATGTCTGTATTGATGTCTCTGTAGGTGTGGTTAGCACATATGCAGAACACATCACAAATGCTAACCACACCTACAGAGACATCAACACAGACATGGAAATACTATACATCCAACCAAAAAGCCAGAAACTAACCACACTAGAACAATATGAAATATACAGACACACAAAAACACACCACACAAACACACTCTCACACAAAACAAGAGGCGCCAAGACCAACAACGACCAATTCTGAGGATGACCCATAATAAATCGGCATATGTAAACCAGGTACGATAGAATTTAACAGTCATATAATACATATTCCGAAGTGATATAGTGTTAAAAGTTATGTAATCAAGATGCATCCACATTTAATGTCATTATCTTTTCAGATGATAATGCTACGCCACTGATGCAGACTGTGACTATACTCAAGTCGAGTGTTACGTACACGAACAAAAAGTGGCGTGAGGTTGCCACTATTTCCCCATCAGTATGAACTCCGGACCCCTGGTCTAAACTCAGACCTCGTTTTTTAAAACTGTATGGTCTCAAATGGAAATTATTTCTCATTTACTCTAATCTAATACTTATCTAGTACATCTACTTTGGCACACATATAAATGATAATTTACAGTCATTTTATGCAGAAATATGCGGTTAAAAAATTTGTGGTTTAGGCAACTCTGGCACTGAGGTGCTCAATTGATAACAGCATTAGAAAATACCAGGATTGCTGGATGTAGGCTTATTTATCACAACCATGGTATCGAATAGAAAAATTGAAGAACTCGGATGCAGTGTGCTATACATGCACAATGGAAGTGAATGTTATAAATGGCTTTGGCATAAGTATATTTGTCCTTTACTTTTAGATTCATGTGAAATAAGATATTGTTTCACATTTGATTTTAATTAAGATTGCTTCACTTCTCCTGTGGTAACATTTTTAAGCGATTATTTAATCTGAAAAATATATTTCAGAAGAACCAACATTTTCTCCATGACCTTTTTTTCTGGTACAGTACAGTCCTTGACAAAAATTTTAATTTTCCTTATTAAATTATTGTGGCTCAAAAGAAACTTCTAGTTTGGCTCAAAACGTGCTGTTTTCGCTCAAAAGTCCCCGGCGTGGGTTCGAGTCCCGCTTGGGCTGGTTACCTGGTTGGTTTTCCCCGAGGTTTTCTCAACCGTAAGGCGAATGTCAGGTAATCTGTGGCGAATCCTCGGCCTCATTTCGCCAAATACCATCTCACTATCACCAATTTCATTGACGCTAAATAACCAAATAGCTGATACAGCGTCGTTAAGTAACTAAATAAAAAGAAAGAAAGAGAACGAAGGACAGGAAGACAACGAAAGGAGCAAGAACAGAAGAGACGAGATAAAATAAATAGAAAGAAATAAAAATCTAAAATCAGAAGAGAATAGTGACAAAGATTAACGGTCTTACTAATAAATCGTGTATAGTTTTTATACGAGACTTATGCAGAGTTACTAATAAACCATGCATAAGCGATGGATGTATAAGCAGTCTGTAACTATACAATGGGGATTCCTTTGCAGTAGTTATATACACGAAACCCCTTGTTTAAGATTGTATATAGAGAAAAAATGGCCGCCCTTCTAACAGCTGTTCGTATCGACTGTCATTTTATGATGATTGTTGCCTTGTAACCACAGAAGAACAAACCAAAGAGCACAGAATAATTAGAATAATATTACTGTAGCTTGTACTCTTTGACCAAAATATGGTGTGTTAATCGATCAGAGCCAGTTGTAATATCGATACTTAACACGGCACACTAGAACGCTCCACCGGATGCAATAGAGAATCTCAGATATTCTATTACCTTTCGTAATGAAGTAATGACGAAACTATGACGTAGCTGTGTAACAGTTGTACTGTTATACACGACGTATGTAGTGATTATTAGTAAGGAATTTACACACGACGTATAACCCTAGTAATGCCGCAACCCTAGTAATGCCGCACTTCGATTATTGTGACGTTTTGTTAAGTGACCTAAGTTCTGAATTCTCAGTCAAGTTACAGCGAGCTCAGAATATGTGCGTCAAATACGTGTGCAACATCCGACGATATGATCACATATCACCGTCCTTCGCAAGTCTCTCGTGGCTCCGACTTAAAGAACGCAGAACTTTACACTCTTTGTCTTTACTCTTTCGAATTCTGCACACCTCAACACCAAATTACCTTTCGTCTCGTTTCTCTTATCTATACTCTAACCACGACGTAAATACCAGATCACTTATCTGTGGCACGCTAAATATACCTCTTCATAGAACATCTTGTTATTCCTCATCTTTTACAATATCCACCTCGCGACAATGGAATTCCTTGTCACAAAGTATTAGGGGCTGCAAGACAACAAACACCTTTAAGAACAGCTTAAAAGATAACCTTATTAGCATTTCACTCCAATCATACTGATTTTAACTACCACTGACTACACTGTTACTTTTTTCTTTAGACATCATCCTGATTGTGCTGTATTTTCAAAATTGCTTCATAATAATCTCTTTCTATTATCTAATATCATTTGAAATATATTAACATTCTATGTATTTTAGTTAAATTCTGCTACACAGTTTATTTCAGTGTTTAATTAATAGTTCATAGTATTTTGTTGTTTAATTCGTAAATAACTCTTGTATACATGTAACTCTCATCTAAATCAAATTGTTGAATTCTTTGTAAGTTCATGCATATGTATATACACTCTTTGCTGGTTGAGTGGAAGAGAAGGCCTTACGGCCTTAACTCTGCCAGCTAAAATAAATCATTATTATTATTATTATTATTATTATTATTATTATTATTATTATTATTATTATTATAAACGAGCTACTCATTGTATAAGTGTAAGAGAGTTAAACGTCTGTATATAGAGTTTTTATTACTAAGACCGTAAGAAGAGAAGATAGTGAGATGAAGATAAATAAACAGGAGCAGAAAAGAGGAAAATAAGAGGCGGAAATAAAGAAGGATTAGAGAAGTTGGATGGAAAGGAAAAGCCCAGACACTGTGGCAGCATGACAGAACGAAGTACCGTAATAAACCGAAACTCTAAAGTTATACGAGTGTGGAAATGACCGCGAGCTGCGGGAATAATGCATTAGTTGCTGATGTTATGACGAATTGCCCCTCCGGCGACGCTGGAACCTGAATGCGGAAGGGCAAGGATGCGCAGGCTTCTGTCAATGCCCCCTGCAATTACCTGCTTCACTACGGCGGCGTTCAAACACGGGCTCGGCGCAGACCACATGAAGACTTCTTGGGCTGGGTCAGCCGTGCATATAAAGTGCCAACAAAATGAAGTCGCTTTACAGCATTGGTTGGTAGTTACGTGCAATTTCAATGGAAACTAATTGAGAACTGTCAGTTTCGGTATGAAGTCAGTTTATTGCTATAAACTTCCTTTATTAAAGGGTTTCCATAAGGACATTGTTATAAAACAATTCAATTTAGCCATGTAAAATATTTGTTTACAAACTAAAATATGAAGCTTACAATTTTTAAATTATACATAACACAATCTTCCATCTTAAGTAAATCATATTAATTGTTAAACCCATAAAGATGATTTCTCAAAATTGAAACAGACCCCTTAATAGTGATAATGGCCAATCGAAGGAGGAATGCTTTATCGAATAAGGTCCCTGAGACAAATAACGTCATGTATACCTTTAACGCCACCCTATTAATTTTTGTTAAAGACACCAGTTTTCGGTAGTGCACTAATCATCATCATCATCACCATCATAATTGGCGCTACAGCCCAAAACGGGCCCTGGCCTTCTTGATTCTCTGCCTCCAATCTTCTCTATCCCGGGCTCTCACTTCCCAATTCAGTAGCTGCTGACAATCTTCCTTGATTGAGTCCTTCCATATTTTCCTAGATTTTCCAATAGGTCTTTTGCCATATATCTGATCCTGCATAGCCACCTTCGGCATGCTTGAATTGTCCATTCTCTGAACATGTCCAGCCCATTCTAATTTTTCGATTTCCACTATTACTGGTAGTGCACTACTGTATTCGCTTGCAATCTAGTGATGAAATGAGTTACTAGCTGTCCGCTGACATGTACGAGTGGCATGATATTCCGTCATTTTCCTGATGTGCGTTGATAATGAAAGGCTGTTCTTATCTCAAGGTAAGAAGCAATATTATATTTTGTGTATTGAGCAAATAACTATATTAAACTATATATTTTCGTGGTCCTTAAACATTCTTCTATGCATAGAAAGTATTTGCTATCTATAAAATTTGAAAACGTTAGAGAAACAGGCGTGTCATGTTTTCAAGTACTCAGTAACGCTTTAACGCCATTTTAGGTTATGTTAGTACGGTACTCAGGCTGACAGTACAGCACCAGCAGACTGTTTTGGCTAGGAGAGGTGCAAGAAAGAGCATCTGGTTGCATCTGAGCACGCAGAAAATGTAACAATAAATTTATTGTTGCATGCGCTAATGCTCTTTGTCCACCTATGGTTATCTTCAAAGGCCAGCGTTTGAAGTCTGACTAGGAGAATGATATGCTTCCTGCAACAGAGACTGTCATGAGCGCCTAGGGCTCCATGACAACTGCTATATTCATCCATTGGCTTGACCAATTCGCCCGATATAAGGTGGCAGGAGAGGTGGTGTTGATATTTGATGGGGAATCATCTCATCTGGACGCAAACATTGCAAGTGCCACTGATAATTACAGAATCACACTTTATTGCCTTTCCAGTAATACAACACATGAGCTGCAACCCATGGATAAAGTGCAAGCACTAGTTGGATGTGTTTTATATCTGAAGAAGATCGCGTTGAGAACATGTCGTTATGTTCATATTGTGCGAGGTATTTACATGATAAGTGTGAAAACTTCAGGAAAAGTACTACGCTTTCAACTTACAAATGTTCAGAATGTGCACAATGATGATATTGGTTCAGTTGCTTATCGAACTCTTAATTTTTTATTTTACATAACTTAATTTTTTTGTTTTACTTATGGGAAAACATTCATATTAAACTAAGGTAAATGCTTTTGTGATTAATAACTTCCTACTGTGTTTCATTGTCTTTTTATTTGAAAGTAAGGAGTTGCTGGAAAATATATTTTCCTAATCCATCTGGTGTTTCAGTTTCAGATCAAGAATCTTTCATTAGTATTGAGTGATTTTGTATCTTTTATTTACAAAAACTCAAATTTAGTTGTTTAGTTAAATTTGTGTTGCTTAGGAAAAATAATTCATTAATAATTATGTGTGTAGGTTACTAGAAAATAGGTGGCGTTAATTGGACAAGCTGTTCCTAATAACGCCAGTTTACAAAGTTTTCCTATTTGAGTTCTAATTCTTGTTCGGTATATAATATATCCATTTTCATCGTGCTATTTTGTAAAGATAAGATTAGTTTCTATTTCATAATTTTCGTGTTTGTACATAACTTATTTCCAGAGCAAAAGTGACTTAAGTGTTAAGGTGGCGTTATTTGGTACGGTACCTTACCAGTGATGTCCAGAAATTAGCAAAGAAAATTTGGAACGGTTCCTCGTGCTCCAACCATCAATCCCGTTACTGTTTAATTGTCTGCATTGTATTTTAGTTTGTAAAAATTGGTTGTGGGTTCATATACAGGGTGGTTCACGAGAATTTACCGCCACTTACGGAGCTTATTTCCTAAGACATTCTGAGCAAAAAAAGTCCTATAAAGATGGATCCTAATCTCAATATTTCCAGAGTTACACTAATTTGAAGTTGTTCGTAAAATACCATTATTCTTAAGTTTTAACGGTAAAAGAATATAACAGATAAAGAATGAACTTTTCAGGAGTATTATTTCTTTAATTAGCTAGTATTCTGAAGCTAAAAATGTGTTGTGAATTCCATAGTTCCTTCATACAGATTTTTTTTTTTTTTTTCGATTTTTACGCATTTATCGCAACAATTGTTACAAATCACGCCACTCTTATAAATTCTTCAAGACTGTACATTAGGATGCATAATTAAACTCTAAAGAACAAAGTTCCTAAAGTCGTATGATTTGTAACATTTTTTGTGATAGGCTAAGTGATTAAGAATGATGTAATTTTTAGTTAAAAATTGAAAAAATCTGTACAAAGCATTTAAGAACACATCGATCCGACGTAGCTCAATGGTGAGAGCGCTTGGTACTTAGAACCAAGGACCCGGGTTCGATCCCCGGCGCCGGAGCGAATTCTTCTCCTCTAATATTAATTCAGAACACTAGCTAATTAAAGAAATGATACTTCTGAATAGTTCATTCTCTATTTGTAATATTCTTTTACCTTTAAAACTGAAGGAAAAAAGGTATTTTACTAACAACTCAAAATTAAAGTAACTCTGAAAATATTGAGATTAGAGCACGTGTTTATATGACTTTCTTGCTCAGAATGTCTTCGAAAATAAGCTCCGTAATTGCCTCTAAATTCTCGTGAACCACCCTGTATAGGCCTATCTTTTTCCTAAAAAATTGACCTCTTCTGGCTGGCCGCTATGAGATTCAAACCGGACTGTAGGGTCCAGGATTACTCCGGATTTTGAGTTTGGTTTAAACGCAATTATATCTATATGCCGAGTACTGCCAATTGTGGCGAGACCAGAAACCTCCTTATAGACGGTGCAGCCATGATTCCTCAGAGCTTCACTATCGTACCCCGAATGTGATGGTTTAACAAAATTCATGTGACAATAATTTATTTGAGGTAATAATTGAAAAATGTTGAATTATGTACTACAAGTTAAATTACATAGCGGCATTCAAGAATATGATCAAATATAATGAAATACAACGAATGTATGGGACATAATTATCGCGACTTATACGGTTAGCTTACGCTTGCAGTGACGTAATAATTTTTATCTTTGTAACCTATGATGATCCCAAGTTGAAACGTATCAGTTCATTATATCACTAATTGAGGCGTACTATATATTTTTTCCTTAAAATAGAAGGTCCGCATTTTTAAATATGAATATATGAAAACTGTTTACCATTTTTTTTTAGTGTATTTGAATAGGCCTACTTGCAGAAAAAAATACAAGCAATAAAAACTATCATATATTAAGAATGTATCGCCCAATTTTTGTAAATTTATCTGGAGACTTTGTTGAGACATAGGGGAGACTCGTCTAATTTGGAAATATTTGTATTTTGACACAGTTTGTAGTTACATATTCTGAAATTAAATATTCCTCTATTATGGAATGTGTTTAAACATTAAATCTCAATAAACCTCTGAAAGAAAATTCTACAAATCTAAATTACTTTACACATAACACACTAATAAATAACAAATGACATGTTTCCAGATTTGGTACTTCATCAGGATAAATTGGCAATAGTACAGGGGTAATTAGGCAATAGGATTAAAAAGTAAATTTTTCAAAATAAAACAGTGGTAAGAGGTTTATAAGACTTAATTTACTGAGGCAAGAAGTCACTAAACATCATAAACACAAAACAAAAGCAAAAAAAAAAAAAAGAATTGAATGGATTTTTTCGACCACTCTTATAATTATATTGAAGAGTTGTCTTCTAATTTCTTTTGCCGATAGCCCAAACCCAAGTTCTTGCATTTTGATTACATATGTCACCAATTTTTGCTCTTCCTCAACGGTTAGAGCTAGGGGTCGTCCTTTCTTGGGAATGACAACGTCATCGGGTCCTGAGGATGCATACTGAAACCTCTTTAAGTTGTTAAAGGGCACATTGTACTTCTTAGAAGCCTTATAAGTTGACCATCTATCTATCTTTCAAGACACTCTCAACCGCAGCCCGCAAATCATCTTTGGAATATTTTTCAGAATAATGTCCTCGCTCCCTTGGCATATCTGCAACACACCACATAGTGCTGCATTGAATACGTCCCTACTCTTAAATTTTACCATCGAGTACACATTCGTGTTCAAAGAGAGCAGCAATATATCACTATAAAGGAAAATGACTAATTCACACTACCCTGGAGAAGACATTTTTTGCTAAGAAGAACATAAAACGAGCTAAGGCCTGATGAGTTATTAACAGAAAATATTAATTATATAAATGACTTGCCTATAATATGGAATCTCAGCTTTTGATATATAATGCACAAACAAACGTAGGTAATGAACAACACTTTCTTTCCGTCTTTGTATACACACGTCCACACAACCACCACGTCAACAGGAAGTATTCAACACTTCTTTCTATTAGTAACAATATCTGTCACTATAATGCGCGGATTCGGATGAAACGAAAACTGAAAGTACAGTCAGATGTTGCACTTCTATGAAGGTGTCATTGAACTTCTTAAAACTCTGGAGGAAATTTGGCAATAAAAGAAATACAAGAATATTGCCAAATTTCCCATATTGCCAAATTTGCCGAGTTTCCCTATAATTTTAATTGAAGCGGCGTGGTTACAAAAATATGATTTTTCTTCGTGTTTGAAATGCCACTGACAGAAAACGAAACGCACAAGAGATATGAAAGTCGGCAGTTTTAGTTAAACAAACCCTCAAATTTTGAAAGAAATCGGAGTCGGTCGGGTTGAGCGCCTTGGTGATTTGATATATGGAATGATCCGATACAGTAGAAGATCTAACCCTTATTGACTATTTCAATAAAACCTAACCTATTATTAAATTCACTGTCTAAACACTTCTTACACATCACAATAAGCGTTCGTATCTTAGAATATTGTTTCAGTTTATTTATAACATGGTCATAGAATCCACTGTTTAATCAAAACAATTCTATAACATTGAAAAAGTGCATCAGTTCACTTCCATTTTTCCATTATATAAACCTGTTATTATTTCAACCCACTGATACACCATTTCTTCAGATTACAGACTGTTTTTTCTTCCCTACTGCCATCTCGTTTCGCACTCCTGACTGGAAGTCTGCACGGGCTCGAGTCAAGCCTGCCCGACTCGTGGGCCGGGCTCGGGTTGAAATTCATTTACGCTTGTCGGGTTCGAGCCGGGCTCGGGCCTTAGAGAAACACAAAGCATATTTTTTTAGCGAAATATACACTGATTAAAAATAATACGAAGATTTTAATGCATACACAATTAGACGTCCACCCGACACCCACCCAGAACAGTACACTACCAGTATCGTAAGTTATTGTTTAGTTCGACTCCGTATTTCGTAACGGAATTTGCCTAGTCTCTTCTCTATCATAGACATAGTAGAGCATTAATTATTTGTTTTACGTGGGAGACTGATAGACCACTCTTTTTCGTACTCCTACTGACGTGATAGGTCTATCTCCCGGAGCCGTTCCTCACCTCTGTGGCCTCTGACTTCTGTTTCATCTGATAATCTTCGGGTTTCGGATCGGGCCCGGGTGATGATTATAAGCCAATCTCGGATTTCGGATCTCGTTCATTGGGCCTAAGAATTTCGGCCCGTGCAAACCTTTACTCCTAACACGCCTTACACACTACTCCCCACACTTACGATTTTATTTTTTTAAGTTGTTATTTTTTTGTTTTTTGTTTATTGTTAATAAAATAACATGCACATTAATATAGTCTTAATTATTCCCTGAAGGAGTAAACACATACTTAACACAAAGATGATTATTTGACACAAAGTGGGTTAAAAAATATAGGAATAAATTAACTTTTTAAAAATACAATTTCAATTTTAACAATTTAAATTATACAAATACATCAATAAATCAATATATATTCTTTAAAAATTAAATTCCTAACGCTATTTTTTAAATTTCTGAAACTAAAATTTTCTAAATTCGGGTATTTTTCAATTATTTTATTATATAACCCTAGATCATATATACCCCAGATAGGTCGGCCTTATAGGCTTTGACATTAACAACTTTTGTCAGGTTTACTACGCTGTCATCTAGTTGCTACGTAAGGAGTCACGTCACAATTCCTATATTAATTGCAGGCAAGGGTCCAAGAGACCTGGTACTTTTAATAAAAACATCTTAAAAAAAAGAATTGCATTAGCGACTGCACTGCCATCTCGTGCTCGTTTACGGCGGACGGGTGGCGATCCTGGCGGTTGTTCTCTTCAAAGTGCAAACGGTTTTAACATAGCGCTGACCTATCTGTTACATACATGATCTAGGATATAACATTGGACCAAAGTAGGTACCATGGCTAAGAGCTGTGCTTGTGAAACACTTTGGTTCCTCTAGTCGTATAAAATCTGATCTTTTAGTTCCATATTTATGATGATACAATTCGAATGTATTACGATTTTTATATATGAAGTTTAATAAGGCAATATAATAAATTTATTTAATTTTCAAAACATTAAAATCAGTGAACAAAAGCTCGGATGAGTAATCAATTGGTTTATTAAGACATATTTTAATTATTCTTTTCTGAATAAGTAGGTATTAGTTGAGTGAGATTAGAATTACAACGACGCTGTATCAACTACTAGGTTATTTAACGTCGATGAGATTGGTGATAGCTGGATGGTAGGTTGGTGAGATGAGGCCGAGGATTCCCCATAGATTACCTGGCATTCACCTTACGGTTGGAGAAAACCTCGGAAAAAACCCAGCCACGTAATCAGCCCAAGCGGGGATCGAACCCGCGCCCGAGCGCAACTTCAGACTGGCAAGCAAGCGCCTTAACCGACTGAGCCACGCCGGTGGCTCCACACTTATTTTACTTCCCCTTTCACCAGTCTCTTATTTCGTTGACTCAGCATTCTTCTGTCGTATGAAACTAAAACAGAGGTAATTTCCAGAAATGTGTTTATAACAAGCTTACATATTTACAGTACCCGTTTCATCATGATTTATTTGCAACTTTTCGAACCCGAACCTGGTACGATGACCGTGACATGACAAGTCTATTCTTAGCCACGGTTCTTCCTTCGCCGTTTCAGTCAATAGTTCATAGTCGTAGTAGGCCCATAAAATGCATATGTGTAGGTCTTACATTGATTATAAAATCAATAAGAAGAACCGACAAAGCTAAACATTTACATTGTAGTCAGCTTGTTTTCACAGCTAGGCCCATTACCTTGGACGGAGCTACATAATCGAAACAGACGTGTACAGTGTTAGACAAAAAAAGACCTGCTGCCATACACTAAGTCCCCTTCGTAAGACTTTGTTGATTCTGTGAGAGTTTAGGTTTACATTTGAAGGAATTCCTTATGCACGTCTCCACTCTGTTTTTCCTTTGTTTTGTTTGTTGCTTTTTTCTGTTTGTTAGTAGGTCAAGTGTTACGAATAGGGACCGTATTTTGTCCCAGGAGTCTACAAGGTTAAGTATTACTGGAGTTTTTTTTACTATAACGTACGAGTGCGTGCATGTAGCAAGCGAAGTACTTCTGTCTGCTCACGCGAATCTTGTTTTGTCAAGTTGGGAATAACAAAACATAGACCACGTTCAGTTACACTAATATTTACAATTTATATTATTTAAACTATATGCAGTAGAATACGCTATTTTTACTATTTACATTATGATAAAGAATGCAGGTCTACATTGTTCAAACATTATTTGCACCAGCCGTGGCGAAAATGTGATCGTGCGCCGAGCCCCTGTGTAACCTTCAACGTGCATAGCACCTAATGGAGGGAGGCGGACACCCGAAGGGGAAGTGAAGCAACTGTCTGACTTATTAACGGACTTTCATTTCCCTTAAGTCAAGCACGTCAATATAATTTGATTGATACAGTATAAGGTTACAAACTAATGTTTAGTACGTGTGACGAAGAAAGAAATGAATGAGAAAACATAGGACACATTATCACAACCTAAAATTAACTGTCTTCAGAATGTCTCTGCGACAGAGTTTCGAAATCAGGAATTATGTCACTTACTGCCAGTCGTGATCTAAATTTGGTTTTTACTGGGTATTTTCATTGCTGAAAGTAATTTTTCACTAACTTAAGTTGTACAGAACATGGCTTCAACAGAGCAAGCAAAAGAACGAAGCTTCGGATATTTATTTTTTGGCAAAAATTTGAAAAGTTCAACATCTGTCAAGTCCTTACATCTAGCTTTCATTTAACATCACATTGTAAATCTGTGCGTTTAAATTGAAGATCTAATCGCATTCTTCGTACATCTGCTGAAAAAGGATTGACGCACAGAGATTATATAATAATAATAATAATAATAATAATAATAATAATAATAATAATAATAATAATAATAATAATAATAATAATAGTTAACCTTTACGTGTTTCATGAGTAACATGTAGTATAATGCCGTTTTATGTTATACAACAGTTTTCCTCGTAATATTAGTGAACAAATCATACATTTAATATTCTCATCATATTGGCAGCAAAAAAAATGCGTCCTCCCATACTACTTGAAACTTTCGAGAGAGACATTGCGATGATACGCCACTCGTAGGTCAGAGACAAATGAAACTGAGTTTGACTCCAATGAGTGAGAGGGTGGGGGCTGGGGGAGGTAGGAAGCAAGAGAAATGTACAGCTATCATTGCGAGTCACAATGTGCTCGTGAGCCACATTTTCGCCACGGCTAATCAAGGGTAACACATAGCTGCAGGAATGGCACGCGCTCACTGCTACTGTAATGGTGAAATCATTATTGTGAATATATAAATATACTGGCGTGTATCTAGTTTTAATATATTATGCATTTTGTTATGAAAAACTTGCTAAAATTTGAGGCGCCCACTACTTTCTGTACGGAAAGAAAATGTACTCATCTGATTTTAGTGAAATATCTTGCTTGATTAACATAAAGGAAACCATGTAGGCTAGTGTTTTTATTGAAATATTATGTCATGTGTGAAGTTAAGAGTCCAATTACAATAAAAATTGCAATGTAACCGATTTTTTCCATGTATTTTACTTACATATTTCATACATGCAGTGATGAAGACCTGAAGTCCTACAGTATTGTTGCCTATAGAATTCCTAGCCTGTATGTCTATGATTGAGAGTTAATATTAAGCCTAAATTGAATTCGAATCATCTCGATACGGATAAAGAAAATGCTTAACATATGTAGGCCTACAAATTGTTATTTTAATATTTCTAAATCATTTTAATACTGAATCGAATTTTGCGCGGCCAGATAGCGTGAAAGGATCACTGTGTGACGTCGAGTCTTACGCGTCAGACAGCAGAAAACATCAGACTGACATTAATACAGTACCATTATTCTAGATTTAGGCCGTCATCTGTTTCGTCTCCTAAAAGATCGTGAGATTTTAGCTATTCGTTCGGTCCTCTCAGAAATCTATTGACTATTGCGACGTAATATTTACAGACTTGGCAACTGACCTTTCGAACAAGCTGCAGCGTGTGCACAATATGTGTGTCAGATTCATCAGTAATGCTCACAAATTTGACCACATTACACCCTCGTTCAAATCTTTATCCTGGCTGCAACTTAGTAACCGTAGAACACTTCATTCGCTCTCTCTTCTGTTTCGAGTTCTCCACACTTCTACTCCAAATTATCTTCGTTCTCGGTTTAACTACTTATCCTCCAGTCACAATCTAAACACCAGGTCACAGGAGAGCCAAATCCTAGCAATTCCTGCCCATAGAACATCCCACTATTCATCCTCTTTTACTGTCTCAGTTCCCCGTCAATGGAATTCTCTACCTCAGAAGATTAGGGGCTGCCAGACAATAACCACTTTCAAGAAAAGGCTAAACGATTTCTTACGGGCGCAGTCAAATTGAAATTATACTTGTGATCGAGCTTAATAATTTAATTTAATTTAGATATGACTATCATTATTATTATTATTATTATTATTATTATTATTATTATTATTATTATTATTATTACATAATTATTTTATTGGTGTTGTGAAGACGAAAAAATTGTCATTGTATTATATTAATTATGTATTATATTGTCTTGTATTTGTAGTATTGTATTGTATTGTATTGTATTGTATTGTATTGTATTGTATTGTATTAATTATGTTATATTCATAGCACTGTAGTAATTTTTTATCATACTGGTTGAGTGGAAGAGAAGGCCGAATGGCCTTAACTCTGCCAGTTAAAATAAACCATTATTATTATTATTATTATTATTATTATTATTATTATTATTATTATTATTATTATTATTATTATTATTATTATTATTATAAATCTTGTTTGACTCTTAGGTTCTGTAGATTTGTTCATCACTTTTAAGTTAACGAAATCATTACAAATTTAAAATACAACATTAATATAATAAGCACCTGGAAGAGCATCATATGTCGATAAAAGGGGGTTTTGTTGTGCTCAAAGATTGTCATACTAAAATCATCAAGATTAAGACGAAAGCTCTTCGGCTGTGGTACTGAAGTCCTCCATGTTGTTGGGATACATTTTCCAGCCATTTTTTTCTAAATTTCTGAACGAACGTCGCTTTCTTTTTTCCATGATTAAGGATGCCGTAATCACAGCGGCATAATCCTTAAAAGACGGAGGACTACTGTTACTGCAGTTATTGTTAAGTTCAATTTTTTCACGGGCAACCCGCTGTCAATTCAGACAAACAACCTTAATTTTGTTAATTTTTTATTCCTATTTGGCAATTCAAAAGAATATACGTAAAGATTAATTTTTGGTCCTACAGAATATATCTGTCATGGTAACAATAGTTATTAGAGAAAAATTCGCTCCGGCGCCAGGGATCGAATCCAGGTCCTTGGTTCTACGTACCAAGTGCTCTAACCAATGAGCTACGCCGAAGTTCAATCCAAAGCACCGGATCGACCATTGTTACCGTAACAGATACAGCTATTCTGCAAGACCAAAAATTGATCTTTACGTAGATTCTTCACCCAGCAGTACATAATACTGTGGAATCCCGGACACCAAGTCACTCAATTGAGTGCGCTCTTTGTATAATGGCAGTTGACTTAATATATGTCAACATATATGTCGAACTTGGAGTCAGGCCACAAAGGGAAAAAACACTAGAGAGGGATTCGATCCGGTGCTGTGGATTGAACTTCGGCGTAGCTCAACGGTTAGAGCACTTGGGACGTAGAACCAAGGGCCCGGGTTCGATCCCCGGCACCGGAGCGAATTTTTCTCCTCTAATAACCAAGTCAAGAGAAGCTGAAAACGAAATGAATGAACATTTTCAAACTGTGTTATTGTTGAATAATTTCGAGAGAAAAATTGTTCCGGGGCCGGGTATCGAACCCGGGACCTTTGGTTAAACGTACCAACGCTCTACCAAGTGAGCTACCCGGGAACTCTACCAGACACCGATCCAATTTTTCCTTCTTTATCCACAGGCCTCAAAATGGGCTGACAACCGTCAAGCAACCAACATTCAGTGCACACTAACTCTGTGTGACTTAAATTGTGGTTTTCTGTTAACGAACAGTAATGTGTATTATGCAAATCAAGCTTTAAGGTATAACTCCCTGTAAAGTTGATTTGAATAATTTCGAGGAAAAATTGTTCCGGGGCCGGGTATCGAACCCGGGACCTTTGGTTAAACGTACCAACGCTCTACCAACTGAGCTACCCGGGAACTCTACCAGACACCGATAGTGGTATTGTTGTCAGTGTTGTTGAGATTTATTTATTGGCATTTTTTCCAGCGTTCACGTCGCAAATGGAGGTTCTAAAAGACACTGTACAAACCTTTAAAAAATTATGAAAATTTTTCTGACCACCGCTGGTAGGCCTATTTTTTTCTCTCTGAACACAACCAGTAAAAACCACCAAATTGAGTGGAAAACTACCGAAGTTGGAAACACTGCACTTGCAGTGCGAAATAACAGATTTCTAGATGTAAATTTATGTTAATAAAGAAATCACTGTAACTAAATGGGTTTTCCAAAAGTATAGAAATTCTTTAGGCCGTTTTCAAAATAAAATTTACTGTATCAGTACTTATACAAATAGGCCTATACAAGAGTTATTTGCTCGTTTGGTTGTTAGGCATAGATGATAAATATAGTCAGTGGCGCCAACTTTTGGAAAACATTGGGTGAGCTGAAACATGAGTTATAAGTTTAAATAAATAAATAAATCTAATAATAATAATAATAATAATAATAATAATAATAATAATAATAACTTAATTTGACCGCAAAACTCTTGCAATCATAAAAGCGAAACTGACAAATACAAAGTCTAAAGTTAAGTTTATGGGGAAAATTTCAAAACCTTTCGAAGTAAAAACAGGAGTAAGACAAGAAGATGGATTCTGTACATTACTTTTCAACAATGTAAGTTACTTGAGGAAGTAATACAAGAGTGGCGTAAACAAAAAAACAATCCTCAAAATTAATCAACCAATCAATTTAGGCAGAGGAAAATTAAAGATAGATTTCCTAGCATTTGCAGACGAATTAGCAATTTTACCTCATGACGTCATAACAGCTGAAAAAAACAGATTGAACTGCTACTGTTGTCACGCCAGGAGAAGGCGGCTGAAGTACTTAGACGGGGCGGAGGAGAAACAGTCGCGCATGCGCACCGCGCTGTTCACTGCAATATTCCTGTTTCACAAACATCTACTGCACGTGTCTATGAATCTTTGCGACTTTGTGAAAATAATAGTGGGGTTTTTACTGTAGTGTTTTATTAGTTTTAACAAGACAATTGTTTTCAGTATACCACAAATCTTGTATTGCTTTAGTTATCCTTTGCTTTTCGTGTTAATAGTGTTGATAATAATATAGTTAATAGAATTTATGTTATTGTATATTGTTATTTAGGTTTATAGCAGTTTTTTGTTTATTGTAAATATGTCGACAAAGAGGAAACAAGGATTGACAATCTATAGCGAAGAAAGGAATATTATTAGAAATGCAAAATAATTCTGTGATGAAGAAAAAGAACAACAGTGCCTTTGCATTCCTCTTACGAAACTTACAGCAAAGGTAGAAAAGTACTCTAATCTATCCACAAGAACAATACAGCGTAAAAGGAATGAAATGAAAGACTGCACAGAAGAAAGTGCGTTGTCGACACCTGAGTGAGAAAAAAAATGTAAACGTCCAGACTACCGAAACGCAAATGTAGACGACTTCGACGGGAGATTGACAAAAAAGATATAATTGAGAATTTTTATTTAAAAGAAAGAGGGCCACCGGCGTAGCTCAGGAGGTACGCGTTTGCCTGCTGATCTGCAGTTGTGCTCGGGAGTGAGTTCGATTTCAGTTTGCGCTGACTACCTGGTTGGGTTTTTTCCGAGGTTTTCCCAAGCGGAAGGCGAATGTTAGGTAATCTATGGCGAATCCTTGGTTTCATTTCGCCAAATACCATCTCGCCATCATCAATTCAATCGACACTGAAGAAGCTAGTAGTTATTACAGTGTCGTTAAATAACAAGTAAAAAAATAGTACCAAGCTGCAATAAACGTCTACCCTTTTACAAGAGAAAATTGATTTGAAATGAAAGACAACATTAGGACGAATACTGAAGAAAAAGGATTTCAGGTGGAAGAAGTGTGCAGCAAAAAAAATTGAGGAAAACACTGTAAATTAGAATACGTGAAGATATCTACAGCAAATAAGAAAGCTTAGGAAAGTCGAAAAACCGATTTTGTATCTGGACGAAATGCGGATAGATAGGCCTACCAATTTAACGTTTCTCAAGTGCTGGCACGATAAAAATGTTACGGGAGTTTTGACTACCGTAAATGTGTCCAGAACACTCATTGTTGTCCATCAGGATGGGGGCGGTGGAGCTAATGGCTTTGTTGAGAGATTCGAATTAATCTACACGGCTGGAACATAAACAGACGATTATCATGGACAGATCATACTCCAGAAATTTTGAAAAATGTGATAATGATGGTCATAGCGACAGCACCGAAGATGCGGAATCTTTTATGTCTGACTCCATTCCCGTGTAGCCAAGTAAGTGGGCGAAGTTTTCAGGTCAGAGTGTAGCGTGAAGTTCCCCCGTCCCGCCTATCTACTCCCCGCGCCAACTCGTAGCGTGAAGACAGTAGAAGAAAAAGAAAAAAAAAAAACCAAAATAGAAATCGCGGAGAAAATCGGTCTCCAGATATCCTTCGAATACGTTACCTGGAACCAAATATGGTAAAATTAAACGAGTCCCACAATGTAAATACCTCGGCGAAATGATAGGAAACTGGAGTTGAAACAAAAGCGAACGAAATTAAATGCAAAAAAAAAAAAAAAATGGAGACAGCATTTCGGCATACTGAAAATATTTACAATAAAAAGTGCATATCCAGACATACAAAACTAAGACATTATAAACACGTCATTAAACCAGAATGTCTCTTGAAACATTAATTTTATTTTGGATAGAAAAGCAGATGTCGAAAATATTGAAAAAAAAAAAAAAAAAAAAAAAAAAGAATCCAAAATCTTAAGGAAAATTTTAGGCCCAAAAGTCATAGTGACATTAGAAAAAAAAGGTTAAAATTTTACGGACACATCAAAAGAATGAACTCCGACAGACTCGGAATAGAAATAAGTGTAGTTGAATTTTATGAAAATGAGAGTAAAGGACAAACAGATGTTATAAAATGGATTGGCGAAATAAAAAATGACTTAAAATAGCAGCAATCACACAAGAAGACATCTTAAACAGAGAGATTTTGGAATCAAATTTAAAAAAATGGCAAGTTGACACAGAGAAAAAACCGACAAAAAAGACTGGAACAACGTGGACTGAAGAGAGGAAAGAAGTCCACAGCCAAAGAATGAGACAACTGTGGGCAAAGAAACGCCAGTAAGTACTTTGCATAGTGCTAAATGGGCTTATTCGTTACACTATAATAATAATAATAATAATAATAATAATAATAATAATAATTATTATTATTATTATTATTATTATTATTATTATTATTATTATTATTATTATTATTATTGAACGGGTTACATCAGCTGCTTGTCTATGCGGATGACGTGAATATGTTAGGAGAAAAATCCACAAACGATTTGGGAAAACATGGGAATTTTACTTGAAGCAAGTAAAGAGATAGGTTTGGAAGTAAATCCCGAAAAGACTAAGTATATGATTATGTCTCATGACAAGAATATTGTACGAAATGGAAATATAAAAATTGGAAATTTATCCTTTGAAGAGGTGGAAAAATTCAAATACCTGGGAGCAACAGTAACAAATATAAATGATACTCGCAGGAAATTAAACACAGAATAAATATGGGAAATGCCTGTTATTATTCGGTTGAGAGGCTTTTATCATCCAGTCTGCTGTCAATAAATCTGAAAGCTAGAATTTATAAAACAGTTATATTACCGGTTGTTCTGTATGGTTGTGAAACTTGGACTCTCACTTTGAGAGAGGAACATAGGTTAAGGATGTTTGAGAATAAGGTGCTTAGGAAAATATTTGGTGCTAAGAGGGATGAAGTTACAGGAGAATGGAGAAAATTACACAACACAGAACTGCACGTATTGTATTCTTCACCTGACATAATTAGGAACATTAAATCCAGACGTTTGAGATGGGCAAGACATGTAGCACGTATGGGCGAATCCAGAAATGCATATAGTGTTAGTTGGGAGGCTGGAGGGAAAAAGACATTTGGGGAGGTCGAGACGTAGATGGGAAGATATTAAAATGGATTTGAGGGAGTTGGGATAGGCCTATGATGGTAGAGACTGGATTAATCTTGCTTAGGATAGGGACCAATGGCGGGCTTATGTGAGGGCGGCAATGAACATCCGGGTTCCTTAAAAGCCAGTAAGTAGTAATAATAATAATAGCAATAATAATAATAATAATAATAATAATAATAATAATAATACGGCAATCTTTGGCCGTCTGCTGAAACGATGGAGTGAGACCGTAACAGGCCACCAGGCTTAATATGTGAGAAGAAGAAGAAGAAGAAGAAGAAGAAGAAGAAGAAGAAGACAAATTATTGGGTGGGCTCGGGCCCATATAAGTTGGCGCCACTGAACATAGTCATGAACTACTTCAAGGTTTAGTCCTTTTGTCCCATTTCGTCCCTATTCTTGAGACGAGAACTAATACGTAGTCTGAGATATCCTGGAAGATATGAGATAAAAACCTCGGCTTTTCTGTAGCATGCGACACTGAAACTTCCAACTTGGGTTCTTCAAAGTTCTACGGCGTGGGAATCTAGTTGGCCTAGTTTAGTTATTCGTATGCCTTACTTATACGAATCTATGACAGAATAGTTTAGGCTTTTAGTATGACTTGCATATGCGAATCTGTGACAGGTTAGATTAGGTTAGTTTAGTAGGCTTTTGTTATGCCTTGAATACACTGAGTAAAATGAAATATGCGTTTCACATTCATTTTGAAGTGTCTTAGCCTACCTCTGTTTCACTGGATGATGTTCGATTAAAGAGAGTTGTCATTTTTTGTGCAAATGGTGTTGTTCCCCAGGTGAATGCACAAGTTACATTCTACACGTGGGTGTGCAAAAAACAAACAAAATAATACTAGCATTTCATGTGTTTTATTTCTGTAGAAAATCATTTGCAATAAGAGTTCGAAGTTTAATTTCCATTCATTTCAAAACTCATTTTTGGCATCTCCCTTTACCCAACAAACACACTCGAAATAATCACTTCTAGGTTATCTACACCAATCAATTCTTTCCAATTTGTAGCTATTTTCTAATAAGTTTTCAAGTCAACTGATATGCTATATGATTCTTCATATTCCAAACTACCTTCCCTTTGAAAATTATACCATTTTCCCACTTTATTCGTATAAAATACCTTCATTATCGCGTGCCATAGGAAACCTAAAATCCCTTTTGTGCCAGATTTTGAACCCGGGTAGTTTAAGCTCATCGTGTCACTTTACTATTAATTAATTAATTAGTTTGTTTGTTTATTTACCTATTTATCTATTTTATTGAAGTTTGAAATGAATAAAAGTTAATACAATGAAAGATAAACTAGCCCAGTCCTGAATGAGTAAGACTCGTGCTCAGGAGGGGATTCCAATACAGACAAAAATAAAATTAAAATTGAGAGTGAATGCAGATTAAAAAGTGTTTAATATGTTTAAACCCAAACTATAAATCCAATACAATTTTTTTTATTTTGTTATTAATTTGGAGAGGATTTGTGGTTAAAATAATATTAGAATAAAATTTGTTTAACAATCTGAGACCTTGATTCATGCTGTGATAAAAAGCTGTATTGGTTTTACATTTGGGTTCAGACAAACGCAGAGAATTCATATTTTTAGTTCTATATTTATGTATATACCTTTAAAAGTTAAGATTTCTGTGAAAATATTTTAATAAAATAAAATAATATATTTGTTTAATGTTGAAAACTTTGAAATGTTTGAACAACAATTCAGTTGGGTAATCTTTCTACTTTTTTAAACAAATTTTTAATACTTTTTTCTGTAGTAAAATTAACGGATATAGGTTGGATTTATATATATTTATTTATAAATATTTATATAAAACAACTTCACTCCTATCCATATGGGAGGAAGATAATTTTCGGGTACCCTCGTTTTGCAGACAGATTATTTACAACTACAGACAAAATGCAACACTAACAATGGTGACGTGATAATAACAGAAATAGATACTTATTGCATGAGTATGGGACAGTAATTTTAGCATAACGTTTCGCTTGAATAACAGACCAGATGCTCCTCTGGGCTGAACCCTGGACGTCTTTAGTCCGAATCCGGTACTATCTGTACATTCAAGGTTATCCTCTTTATCAACGTGGACGTGTTTTATCTCAATTGCGATATTACGCACCTGTAACTTGTGTGGGTGCTGGAAGCGCACGATAGGGCTCTTTCTGGAGGGCTCGAGGACTCCCTCGTCGCACAGGAGCTGCAGCATCCGCGCCAGAACGACGGCGCGCGAGGCGCTCTTCTCTCCGTTCCTGCCACGATCGGCCATGTCGCAGCACTGCGCGGCGATGCCGCCCGCCCGGCTTATTGATTGAGTCATCCCCTCCACGAGCACGCGCACCGGCTGAGGGGGAAGGGGGAGCCGACGGGGAAAACTGACGAAACTATAAGAAATCTGATCAACAGTGAATTGACGAGACGGGAAGAAGAAAACTGACGAGAATGTCAATTGTAAACTGATGAGGCGGATCGGGAGAAATTGACTGACGAGAGAGAGAGAGAGAGAGAGAGAGAGAGCAAAAGCTGACTACCGAGATGATCTGAAGCCGCCACAAATTACACGATAAGGTGTGATGAAATAATTGGATCAATTGTGACAATAGGGTGGGTCGGGGTAATTTGGATATATTGAAGTAATTTAGATATATTACAATTTGACTGATGCTTTTCCAATTCACTGCGGGCTAAAGCAGGGAGATGCACTATCACTTTTACTTTTTAACTTTGCTCTAGAATATGCCATTAGGAAAGTTCAGGATAACAAGCAGGGTTTGGAATTGAACGGGTTACATCAGCTTCTTGTCTATCCGGATGACGTGAATATGTTAGGAGAAAATCCACAAACGATTAGGGAAAACACGGAAATTTTACTCGAAGCAAGTAAAGCGATCGGTTTGGAAGTAAATCCCGAAAAGACAAAGTATATGATTATGTCTCGTGACGAGAATATTGTACGAAATGGAACTATAAAAGTTGGAGATTTATATTTCGAAGATGTGGAAAAATTCAAATATCTTGGAGCAACAGTAACAAATATAAATGACACTCGGGAGGAAATTAAACGCAGAATAAATATGGGAAATGCGTGTTATTATTCGGTTGAGAAGCTTTTATAATCTAGTCTGCTGTCAAAAATCTGAAAGTTGGAATTTATAAAACACTTATATTACCGGTTGTTCTGTATGGTTGTGAAACTTGGACTCTCACTTTGAGAGAGGAACAGAGATTAAGGGTGTTTGAGAATAAGGTTCTTAAGAAAATATTTGGGGCTAAGAGGGATGAAGTTACAGGAGAATGGAGAAAGTTACACAACACAGAACTGCACGCATTGTATTCTTCACCTGACATAATTAGGAACATTAAATCCAGACGTTTGAGATGGGCAGGGCATGTAGCACATATGGGTAAATCCAGAAATGTATATAGAGTGTTAGTTGGGAGGCCGGAGGGAAAAAGACCTTTAGGGAGGTCGAGACGTAGATGGGAAGATAATATTAAAATGGATTTGAGGGAAGTGGGATATGATGATAGAGAATGGATTAATCGTGCACAGGATAGGGACCGATGGCGGGCTTATGTGAGGGCGGCAATGAACCTTCGGGTTCCTTAAAAACTATTTGTAAGTAAGTAAGTACAATTTATTGAATAAAGCTTTACCTAATCTTAAAAAACATGCCAATTTAATATGTATTGTCTATTTAACAATTGCCTATTATGGAGTGTTAAAAATTTGTGTTGATTACAATTGATACTGCCTGGAATAAAAGTGTTCTTTGTTTACTAGTGTATGAAATAACACATCACATACAAAGCAGTATTCTTGAGGAACCAGCTGTAATACAGTAAACCAAATTCATGCATGTGCATAATACATACATTTAGGTCGTGTTTTTAATAAATTTAGCAATACATTATTAATATTTTGTTACTAAAATTATAATTTACAAACATGGGGTAATTCGGGTATATTTCTTAGTTAATTGGTAACTAACCCAGTTTTCGTTCAAGATCATGCAATGTACACACAATATGGATTGGTGAAAGACAAATAAATATCCGAAGTGTTTTGTCCCTGATTTTAATTGAAGATGCTTTAAATTCACAAAATATGCCTTATCAAGAATTTAAGTATTGGCTGATTCTTTTTATCTTCTTAGTTGCAATTAAAATGTTTAAATCCCTACCTAACCTCTACATTCTGTTATAGGACACATACAGCAACCTATGGTTGGAATAATTTGATTTTATAAGGACTTTAAAGCATGATTTACCAACATATTATACCCAAATTTTCCCATCCATGGGTAAATTGATATTAAACTTAGGGTTATTATTACGAAAAAAAGAAGCCAATATAATTGAAAATGCAATGGAATCCTTCTCCAAGGTTACAGTGCTAACACGTAAAAACTGACTGCAAAATTTTATCATAGTAACAGGCTGTGGATCTCTAAACATTAAAAAAAGCTTTTGTTCGAGATCGTGCGTATTTGCTGGTTTTCCGCACAGAACCAATACGCGGTAAGTGTGAAATACCACATTCAATATTCCCAACGCAACACACACAACAATTTCCCTCTTCTTGCCGCTTAAGCGCGACATTCATTTTACTGCTTAAGGCTTTTAACATATTTTTAGAGACGTTTAACATAGTAATAATTATAAATTTGGGAACTTACCACTGCAATTTCACCTAAATTGCAATGTTAATTATTGTTTTTAAATATTTGCAAAAATTAAGTAAAGTCTACTACTCCACGAAACTTATTGCATTCCTGATACAAGTAACATTAAGGAAGCCGTGAAAAAATCAACAAAATTCCAGATGCCGATGTTATTATTGCAATATGTTATATAAATAATATTGTTAAAATATTAAAATGAAAAATAAATCATTACATAACCTTACCGTTTGTTTTAAGTTCGCATTTATAGACTGGGGGGGGGGGAAATACAGACTCTATCACGGCCTACTGGAGTATAGTAAACACAGAAAACATTTTATAGCAACAATGTTGAAGAAAGATATTTTGGTTTTCCGAAGTTGCCGTCATTAAACAGAAACCAACATGGAGATTCATTGCAACTAATTAGAAATTCTTCTTTCAGGCATGTAATAAACGATCTTCGCACAAAATAATGTACGATACACGAGCGGTATGTTTGTTTTCATGTTCTCGGAAATTAAAAAAGCTCAACTACGTTTCGCTTTTTCAATCTTTTCCTCGAACATGAAAACGTCAACATACCGCTCTTGTAACGTATATTACTATTTTATATCTAAATTGCCCCAACCACTCTAGACGATAAAAAACGACTGGCGACATAATGGGAAGAAAATTAAAATTCACGAAAAACGACCAACGAAACGGCACGGAGTAACAGATTGCTGAGAACGTTAGTAAGGAAATAGCTGAAGGGGTTATCAGAATTGAATTAATCTGATCAAAAGGAAAAAGATTGAAGAAATAATCATGGGCTAGAGCAGAAGTGCTCACGATGGGCAGGAATCTGGAGTGCCCTGTGCATGTATCGGGCAGGCAAGTAGTTCAGTGGCGGCCACTCAGTCGCTGATCTCCTAGGGTCATTCATAGACATTCTTAGCGCGGACTTCCGGTGGATGATCAGCGAACTAACGTTTTCGTATTCATAAACCAGTGTTAGCGATATGATATGAATCCTGTACAAGTAACCAGTCGATAGCCGGGGCTAGTTTAACACGCTCGTAGCGCGGGATAGCGAAATGTCTATGAATAGCACTCCTAGTGTTCTTGGAAGTCCTTGGATGGGCTTCAGGGGGTCCGTGAATGTCACATAAAAATTAAGATGTATATTCAATATCTTATGTCAACATAAAAAGGAGAAGCATATCTCAAATTGTTACTCACATTCCTTATATTTTCTAGGGAGAGGTCTAAGCTTTCACCACATTTTCGAAGGGGCCCGTGGCTCAAAAACAGATTAAGAACCACTGTCCTAGTGGGTTGACAAGAATATTTTATTACTTTATTTCAATATTACAGTATGTCTTTTAAAATTAGAGAATTATATTTACGAGGGAGAGTCCCCACTACGTTCAATGCAAGTGTTTCTGTTATACTATGTTGAAAGTGATGAAGTGTTTGTAGTCTTATTGTACATATTCAATTAATAAAACAATTATTAAGGTTACTTTTTGATTCTCCCTCTTATAATATATTTATATTATCTAAACAACAAAATGTTTTGCTTTATGTTTTTTATTTTATGCTTTTGACAACAGTATTTAATAACTGCGTTTCAATTTGACTTTTAAAATTAGGTAGCAATATATTTACATTATCTACACAACGAAATGCTATTATGATTTTGATTTATGTATTTCCTTATGTTTGTTGTTTTCTGTGTTTTGCAATAAGCAGGGAAATGTCTGAAACAATAATTTACTTTCGTAAAACAATTTACCTCATTGATGATGGAGTGCTTTAAATGTTCTATCAGTTGCATACGCTTATCTCCTAACAATTATTATTCTATGTTTGAGCATGTCTAGTATTGTAATGTGACTCAACGTTATATTGTGTATATATGTATTCACTATAACGTAGGTCTAGCTATAACAAAGAGTCCGCCATTTGAACAGAAAGAAACCGTTCATTTTATTGGGAATCTTGAATCACTTTAAATGTAGAGCCGGTACTTGTTCTGTTCCCTTCGTAAATAGTTCTCTTATTGTACCATAAAATACTTCAATCTCCAGTAATTTCATCCCTATATTATTCTACGTTTAATTTGTTCTTCAGCAACAAATATTTTCTTTGTTCCAAAATTCTACAGTAAATTGTCCAGTCTTTATTAATCATGTTTTAGTACTTTGATTCTATTGTACTGGTGGAGGGGAAGAGAAGGCCTGATGACCTTATCTCTACCAGATTAAATAAATGAATAAATGAATGAATGAATGAATAAATAAGTAAATAAATAAGTAAATAAGTAAGTAAATAAATAAATAGAGAAAGAAACGAAGTAATAAATAAATTAATAAGTAAAGAAATAAATAAAGAATGAAAGAAAAGACGGAACAAAGAAAGAAACAAATAAATAAATAAATAAAATAAATAAATAAATAAATAAATAAATAAATAAATAAATAAATAAATAAATAAATAAATAAATAAATAAAGAGAGAAAAAAGAAAGAAAGAGAAAAGAAAAAAAAACAGACGATGCAACTTGCATTTGTGGGGAGGAATCTCAAGATGTCAAACTTGTATTATATGATTGTCCAGTCTTTTGCCGTGAAAGATACGAGCTTGAGTTGTTGCTGAACACTTTAAATTATACATTTACCAAACCGTTAACCAATATACTTACCAACTCTAAATCATATAAGTATTTCATGTCCTTCTTGAATAGAATATTCGTGAAACTGTAACATGTTAAATTATTCCGGGGGGAAAAAATCGTATTAGTTCTAATCAACTATAATGAAACTGTAAGCCTTCAATTTCGCATACTATAATATTGTACCATTAGTTTTAATTTGTATTTTAATTAGGCATTTGATTTATAATTTTGAGCCATTTCTTGTAATACCTGATTATTGCCAATTGTTGTTACTAAATAATGTATTTAATTCGTAAATTTTAAGCCATCTCTTAGTATAGCTATTTATTGCTTCTAAAATAACGTGTATATAGATAACCATTATATATATATATATATATATATATATATATATATATATATATATATATATAGACATGCCTTGAGGCTTTATGAAACGATCCATTCTTTCATTAAGGTGCATTCTTGTACATAATTCATGTGAATTGTAACCTTGACCACAATTTTTATTATAATTTTATTATTGTTTATTGCTTATAAAATAGGCGTTTTGATGCCAACAATAACCTTAATATACCTCAGGGTGAAATAGGGTTTATTAAATTGGATAATAAAAAAAAAAAAAAAAAAAAACAAATAAATAAATATAAAAGAAAGAAAGGAAAATAAATAAACAAGTACGGTAACGAAACAAGTATCTTAGTAATAAATAAGTAAATGAATGAACAACTTAACATTGACATTTTGCAACTATGTATATCAACAATTATGCATAGGCCATATTCATTTATGGAACCTTTTGTACACACTATCGGTCTTACTAATAAAAACTCTATATACAGACGTCTCATACTTACACAATGAATAGCTCGTTTATAAGTCGTGTGTAAATTCCTCACTAATAATCACTACATACGTCCTGTATAACAGTATAATTGTTACACAGCTACGTCATAGTTTCGTCATTACTTCATTACAGAAGGTAATAGAATATCTGAGGTTCTCAATTGCATCCGGTAGAGCGCTCTAGTGTGCCGTGTTAAATATCGATAGTACAACTGGCTCTGATCGATTACCGCACTATATTTTGGTCAAGGAATATAAACTACAGCAATATTATTCTATTTTATCAAAGCTTCCTCAAATTAGAGGCTGCCATTAGACAAAGCATACAAAACAATACAAGAACAAATAGAAGATGAGAGCTAAAAGAGTAAGAAAAAAGGCAAACAAATACACAAACAAACAATGGCAGTTTACAGAAGAAAAAAAATTCAAGTAAAGAATCAATGAAAGCTAAGAATGAAAAAGAAAAATGATAATGGTGCGTCAATTTTTCCCATACACTGAATTAGAGTCCATACACGTGGTTCCGTGAAAATTTGACTGACTCTCTAATTATGAGGAGGGCCAGTTCATTCACAAAAAATTTGTGCAGTCCTAGGGTCTTACAGAATTGGGAAGAGAAGTTGGGTATCGTTCCTCTTGCTCCAAACATCAATCCCGTAACACCGATATCGTGAAGTTGGTGCTCTTTGGTTTGTTCTTTTGTGGTTAATAAAATGACAATCGATACGAACAGCTGTTAGAAGGGTGGCCATTTTTTCTCTATATACAAAGCTTAAACAAGGGGTTTCGTGTATATAACTATTGCAAAGCAATTCCCATATATAGTTACAGACTGTTTATACATCCATCGCTTATGCGTGGTTTATTAGTAACGTTTTCTGTCCCAACTCTGCGTAAGTATCGTATAAAAACTATACACGGTTTATTAGTAAGACCGTGTATGTATTATGTAACTTACAATATTAGTAGTCTATATTTATGCAATTGCAATTTGTTCATAAGATATATCTAAATTATTTTCATTTGTCTGAAGATGCCGGACTTAAGGCGAAAAAGTTTACAACAAAAAATGTATCTGATGTAAACTGTATTGTAGATTACATTAAATTGATGTCACATGGCTGAATCACAACATTTTAAGTAATAATATTAGAATTGGCTTATCTGAAACTTCAACATGAATTGTAAACTTACGAAGGCTTGTAATGTTGGAGACCGATTGCAAATGTTGACTGCAACATGGTACATAGGCCGGGGACGTGAGCTAGTACGAGGACATTGACTTGGTTCTGCGATCGATTACGCGAATAACAAGGTGCATATAGACAAATCTGGACAGCTCTAAAAGTAAATATACGCTACATAGCACTACAAATATATATATTTACGTACCTTTCGTTATGTGCAGAATTATCATAGAATTATTCGTGAGTTTGAGTTTCCTCCTTTCTTGTGCTAATGTCTCTGCATACAGGGTGATTCACGAGGATTTGCCGTCGATTACGGAGCTTATTTCTGAAGACATTTTGAGCAAAAAATGTCATATAAACACAGTTCCTATTCTCAATATTTTCAGAGTTACACTAATTTAAAGTTGTTGGTAAAATGCGTTTTTTCTTTAGTTTGAATAATACAAATAGAGAATGAACCATTCAGAAGTATCATTTATTTAATTGGCAAGTATTAGCAAGCTAAAAATGTGCTGTGAACTCCTTAGTTGCTTCGTACAGACATCGTTTTCTATTTTTAACTAAAAAATTACATTATTCTTACGCGTTTATCACAACAATTATTACAAATCACACCAGTTCCACAGACTTAATTATTTGCAGTTCAATTTTGCATCCTAATTTGCAGTCTTGGAGAGTTTACAACACATTTTAAAAATGTCGCCGTCCGCTTGAATACACTTGGCCGCACGCTTGTGAACGGCACTCGTCGCGCTACGTAACTGCATACGGCTATCTTTGATTTCCGTAGCGCTCGCGCTAGCTGCTGACTCCACGCTGACCAAGATCACGCGTTCGCAGCAATGCGTTCCAATAACGAAACGTTAACTCTGTAAATATTGAGATTAGAATCCATGTTTATATGACATCTTTTTGCTCAGAATGTCTTCTGAAATAAGCTCCGGAAAGGACAGTAAATCCTCGTGAATCACCATGTATAATATCGCTTGTCACCTCGTATGTTTGTATTACTTAATTTACATGTAATGTTTCCATCATTCATTTCAAAACACTCACCAAATTCCGCTGCAAATATATACGCCTTAGAGCCTTTAACTTTCGGCATTATTATTCACCAGGTACACTGTTTACGCATGCTATGGTAGTGACTGGTGAACGGAGTATTCAGCAGGTACACTGTTTATATATGCTATGGTAGTGACTGGCGAACGGAGTATTCAGCAGGTACACTGTTTACGCATGCTATGGTAGTGACTGGTGAACGGAGTATTCAGCAGGTACACTGTTTATATATGCTATGGTAGTGACTGGCGAACGGAGTATTCAGCAGGTACACTGTTTACGCATGCTATGGTAGTGACTGGCGAACGGAGTATTCAGCAGGTACACTGTTTACGCATGCTATGGTAGTGACTGGCGAACGGAGTATTCAGCAGGTACACTGTTTATATATGCTATGGTAGTGACTGGTGAACGGAGTATTCAGTAGGTACACTGTTTATATATGCTATGGTAGTGACTGGTGAACGGAGTATTCAGCAGGTACACTGTTTATATATGCTATGGTAGTGACTGGTGATCGGAGTATTCAGCAGGTACACTGTTTATGTATGCTATGGTAGTGACTGGCGAACGGAGTATTCAGCAGGTACACTGTTTACGCATGATATGGTAGTGATTGGTGAACGGAGTATTCAGCAGGTACACTGTTTATGTATGCTATGGTAGTGACTGGCGAACGGAGTATTCAGCAGGTACACTGTTTATGTATGCTATGGTAGTGACTGGCGAACGGAGTATTCAGCAGGTACACTGTTTACGCATGATATGGTAGTGATTGGTGAACGGAGTATTCAGCAGGTACACTGTTTATGTATGCTATGGTAGTGACTGGCGAACGGAGTATTCAGCAGGTACACTGTTTATGTATGCTATGGTAGTGACTGGCGAACGGAGTATTCAGCAGGTACACTGTTTATGTATGCTATGGTAGTGACTGGCGAACGGAGTATTCAGCAGGTACACTGTTTACGCATGATATAGTACTGACTGGTGAACGGATAGTCCACTTGAAACCACCGTAACGCATCCTATTGGTCCCCAACATTACAATACTACTGATTACGTTTGTATATGAAGACCTATACATTTATAGAGGGTGCATTTAGACAAAATTAATAACTTCACTCCTATCTAACATATTTTTATGAAAGTTTGTATAGGAGTTACAGATAGCGTATATTTTTTGTGTACAGTCTCTGATTATGATTGTATAAGAGAAACTACCCTTTCATAGAGGATGCATTAGGAACAATTGATAATTTCTCTCCTATGTAACAGGTTTGTTTTTGAAACTTTGTACTGAAGTTACAGATAGCGTATATTTTTTGTGTGCAGTCTCTGATTATGATTGTATAAAAGAAACTACCCTTTCATAGAGGATGCATTAGGAAAAATTGATAATTTCTCTCCTATCTAACAGGTTTCTTTTTGAAACTTTGTACAGGAGTTACAGATAGCGTATATTTATTGTGTACAGTCTCTGATTAATATTGTATAAGAGAAACTACCTTTTATAGAGGGGTGCATTAGGAACAATTTATAACTTCTCTCCTATCTAACGGGTTTCTTTTTGAAACTTTGTACTGAAGTTACAGGTAGCGCATATTTTTTTTCTCAGCTAACTGACTTGTGAAACATATTATTTTTCTTTCGAAGCTTCTCTGACAAGGGATTCTATCAGTCTGCTCCTAGTTTTAATATTACCTTCATGAAGAACAGGCGGTAGGCTCAGTGGCATAAAGTGGTCTCGATTATTTGTGATACTTGTAGGAAACTGTACTTCACAATTTAACAAACTCTGGTGTTTCAATAGGAATGTATACTAGTTCCAACTCAATTGTTTCCAGAACTTCAGAAAATAAGATTTAATCATTGTCTTTATGATGACTTTAAAAGTGGCAATACCACAGTCCTATAATCTAACTTTGTGTGTACATAATTAATGACACAGTTCAGTTCCTGTCATTTCAAATAGTTCCACGACAGGTAAATCATCTTTTTCTCTACGCGATAAGCCCACTCCTAAAATAAATCATTTCATATTATGGGAATAAATTACATGCAGGAATTATTAGCTAAGTAATGCGAACGAACTTAAAAGTCTATAGATTTATGACATTTGAAGGGTACAAGGGAAAAACGATCAAGGTCCACCAAAAATCGAAATTGAGTTAATAATGCTATCTTATAGTGGAAAGGAAGTATTATCATGTGGTCTAGCTAGTAATAAGAAATAATCGTTCTTGACATTCCACTACGTCAATTTCTATTAAATATACACATAACAAAATATTAAGTGCTTAAACTTTAAAATTCGTTATTCCCGTGTACCCTTCATTTACTAGAATTATTATTTTAATAGTGTAGTAATTTAAATTATATCTCATTCGCAGGGCCTGCAATTGTTGGCATAATAATATATCTTACAAACCTGCAAGTCACCGCACCTAGCACTGTAAATGGTTTGAAGTTCAAGGATTATTATAAGGTATAAAAAAGTTTTTGCGTCAGTTCCTATCCGTTCTTTTTAAAAGTCTAGTTCATCACCTATATTCAACATGAAACTAAGTTCATTAGCTCTTTTACTTTTTCGTAATACTTATCTCGCTTTAAAACTGGTATATTTCTTTCTACATTATGGCTTTTATAGAACCCGAAAGTTCATTGTCGCCCTTACACAGTGTTGCCAACCGTACGATCTTTTTTTAAATATATTTTATTGGGTTATTTTACGACGTTGTATCAACATCTAGGTTATTTAGCGTCTGAATGAAATTAAGGTGATAATGCCGGTGAAATGAGTCCGGGGTCCAGCACCGAAAGTTACCCAGCATTTGCTCGTATCGGGTTGAGGGAAAACCCCGGAAAAAACATCAACCAGGTAACTTGTCCCGACCGGGATTCGAACCCGGGTCACCTGGTTTCGCAGCCAGAAGCGCTGACCGTTACTCCACACCGTACGATCTGGATCGTACATGTACGATAATTTGGTATCATGTTCGATCGTACGATCCTATCGGGAAATAGGAAAAAACCTGCCAAACAGAGGGGATTTTTAAAATTTGTTGCAATATACAAGATTTGAAATTTTGTAGGCATCATTTGCAGTATTATATTTCACTTACGCATTCAAATTAGTTTCTGCGTGTAGCACTTCTGCGCCACAAGTGCAGTCCATTCGCGCAGGACGGATTTCTATAAGGTACAGATGCCTCAAATTAGGAAGCTGCCTGGAGAGGGGAAGTAGTAGAGCTAACGGAGGGGGCCCACCTAGGCTCCGTCACCCAGGTATAGTTATATTATCTGAAAAGTTGACCGCTTGACAATGTATTCAAGATGTACCCTCCCTATGCAGCCTTCTCAACTGTTATTAGAACTGAGCTGTCCACAGTGCACAGCAGTAGGCAGACAGTGGTAGGGGAGAAGTGCTCTATGCGCCTCCGCGAACGAGACAGCTTGCTAGTTTGATCTGTATGCTCTCTGTCTCCAGGTAGGGTGACCAGACGTCCTCCTTTGTTCGGACATGTCCTCCTTTTTAAGCCTTTGTCCAGGGTCCTGGCGGATTTTAAGAACATCAAGAAATGTCAGTGGCAGTGCAAAGTATTTGAACAGTGAAATGTTTTTGAAGTGTTGAACATTTCACTGTTCAAATACTTTGCACTACCACTATAAACTATAAAACTTCACTGACACATACACACTTCACTGACAACACACTTCACTGACATAACACACTTCTTCACTGATACAACACTTCAAGTAACAAAACATCAATTACACCCTTTAAATAGTGTGTATAAATACTACCTTCTATTAGTAAAGTCCTCAAACCTATTTTTAAATACATTTTTGGTTATTGGTAAAGCCTTTAGTAAGTCTGCAGGTAAGGCATTCCAGTCTCTGATAGTACGATTGAGAAAAGAAAACTTTCCAGTGTCCGTCCTCTGTCTTCTTTCCCTCAATTTATATGAGTGGTCGTTCCTTGAAGAGTAATGTGGCGGCTGCAACCTATTTTTTATTTCTCTCCAGGCAGGCTCACCTCTGTATGTTTTGAACAATGCACATAATCAAATTCGAGTTCTCCTATTCGTGGGTGTGTCCCATTTCAATTTTCAATCATTACGACAACGCTTGAGAGCCCGTTTTTTTAATCTTTTTCAATGTCTTAATATATTATAATCTGTAAGGATCCCAACATGCAGCACCATATTTCATAACTGGACGAACTAGTGACTTATATGCAATCTCTTTGGATTTATCGGAGCTTTTCTTAGTACCCTCATTGTAGGATTATTTAACCCTGTTAGGGATTGAGGGATTTTTGTGTCAAATCGGCCAAATTGTAGGGTTCCTCATCTTTTTGTTAATATTCATTACAATCGTCATGTATTTTAGTCGATTTACATTTTACAGTTCTGTGCCGTTTATATTTCGGCACGTCTTTCTTTTCCTTTCTATTTCTTTTACATTTTTCTATCTTTATACTTTTCTCTGTTAGTTTTAATTATTCTAACGCTTCATAGATGGCTTGTAGTTTTTTCCTTTCTGATCTAGTTCTTCTTACTTCTCGTAGATGGCTTTCCTCTCAGCTTTCTATTTTTTTTTTTTTTGTATGCTCTGGTTCTGTTCCTATAAACTGGTGATGAGTTGAGACCGAGGGAGCAGTCATTATTTTATAATAGCGCTTGCTGATTGGTTAAGACGGTGACGTGAGTTAAATTTGGTCTGTGAAGCGAGTTTCTTTTCGATAATAGCGTCAGTCTAGTGGATGGACTCATTCAGGTCGGATGTGTGCCGGCGGTTGAGGATACGGGCACGAGCTCCTACGTAGGCCGGGGATCGAACCGGGTTCGATAAGTCTACTGGAAGCTGCATAGTCCGCGGTGTTGTGGGAACCTGCGAGTGTATTGCAGAAGATATTCGTGTGGAATTTAGCGGCGAGTTTTGGGATGTACTTATTAGCTTGAACTGTATTCATTTTTCTGACTGACTTGCGTTCAGTCAACTCTGGTCAAATACTAGTCGGTATTTTTATTTCCGAGGATCGTTTTTCTAGCTGTGATATAACTAAAAGCCTACCTCAATATACAATCAGTTCAGTGAGTTGGTTTTGGCTTATGTTTTATTTAGTTATTGCAGTAGAACGAATTTATCGAGTATGGAATTCACGATGAAGGCACCCATTGTTGTGTGACGTTTGAGGGGTGGCCAATTTGTATGTAACGGCTATGTGTGTGTGTGCTGAGTGATGGTTATGTCAAGGTTGTATGACAAGATGGATGCCAGCGTGGGGAAGTACCTACCTATGTAAGGTAATTAACTGGATTTGGTTTACGTTACATTGTGAAGAAGATATTTTTCTGTGCTACGAATTTATTTTGCTTATTCAAATAAATAACTGTGTTTTACATAGTGAGTGTGTGTTGTCACTTGAATACCTCGACACCCAGATTACCATCCTGATTATAACGATTCATGGCAGGGTTATTTTACTATTTAATTGTCTTGTATTCCAACCAGCAAGATTAATTAGATTAGATAGAGAGGCCGAGAGCGCCTCAGTTCTAGGAATAGATTATAAATTCCACGTCGATCTCTACTAACACCAATCATTCAGGCCTATGATTATGCCAGCCAGATACACCAGCGTCTAGGGAATTATAAGACGGACACTTACGGACACTTCGCGTCAATACTTTTGAAGTGGCATGACTGATTTAAATGACCTTCAAACCAGCTTGAGCGTGAGATTCTATAATTTTATGTATACCTGACCATAATGAACATTTTAAAAAGTCAAAATTTGGGCATGTATTTAATGTGTAGCCTACTTGTTTTTTTTTTAAGATAGGACATGACAGTTAAGCGGCCGAGCTTGGAACTACAGTGCCATGTTGCCAATATGGACTACCACGCTGCCAGCTAATGGAAGGTAGCAATTGTCGTTAAGATGGCTGACATTAAAACATTCATTGACACTTGATGTGAAGGTAAGAAAACGACACAAAAATCGACAGAGAATCAAACACGAAACGCACCAATGCTAACATTGTGTGCACAATAAATGTAGCCGAGAGAGCTATCAAGCACTCGCCACGTGCGAACTGTAAGTTTGGCAACTCAACCGTTGTTACCATAGCAACAGGCCTACCACGCTGTGTGATATTCAGTTGTTTTTCCGATCGCAACGCTCCTGTCATGTCCCATCTTTCAAAAAAACAAGTATAGTTGAACATAGCCGTAGTTTTAATTTAATGGACCCTTCGTACAACAGAGCCCTTTTCCACATAGCAAAGTTGTGGAAGATCTAACACAAAAAAGTTATAATTAAAGAGATCTATCTATTTGTATTTGAGGAGAATCTTGACTGCACAATACAATGTCATTACTTATTAGTTGAAACACAGTCTATTTTTATGTTGCATAAAAATAATTTTTGTACGGTTTTCTTTTGCGTGAAGTAGGGATATTTTATACGGGCAATAGGGATTTTTGGTTACAGCAACCTGGCAACACTGGTGCAGTCCGTCGTCAGTCAGCAGTGTAGGGTAAAATTCCTATCATAGGGATATTTTTAATTTAGTAGGGATTAAGGTATGTTTTTTTTTTTAAATTGGTCGTATTGTAAGGTTTTCTTATTCTTTTGTTCATATTCATAACAATCACCATGTATTTTAATTAATTTGAATTTGATACCTTTAGCAAATCCCTTACTATAATAATACCGGACAGCTAGCAGTTTTGCGTGCGAACGACGCTGGTGCTGCTACCTACCTGGTGGAGATACTCGCGAAACAAGCTGTAATCAACTGCAATGTATATTGTTGCTGGGCTAGTTAATAGTTTTATTAATTATTTATTAGTGCTGTGTTAAAATGTCAGGGTGTATGTGTGCTGTTTATAATTGTGACAATTGCAGCATTACAAATTGCTCCAAATCGTACTTTCGATTTCCGACAGTTCATAAAACGTGAGTCAACAACATTCTTTAGTAGGCCTAATTCTTTCGTCTTTGTGTTGATAGAAAAATACAAATTAGTTTTTTTTTTTTAGACCTAATAAATGAATAGAAGTTAAAATGTATTGGATTTTAAGGTTTTATCAAATTAAGTTTTATTGTTGTCCACATGCCTTTACTAATATTGTTACAAGCATTAGATTAATATCAATTTTATCTTTGCAGTTGTCAGCAATGCGTATATAAAACATTACTGTAAATTCATTCCTAATATCAGATTGATTTTGTCTCGGTAAACCAAAGAAAAAATATGTAACAATTAATTACGGAAAGTAATATGAAGTATGCAATATTTTTCATAATATGCAGCTTTGATATAAGATAATAATTTTACATTAAATATTATTCAACATTTCTTAAGTGTTTCATATATAATTCCACGTTAGTAACTCACGTTTTAAACAATAGTTCGAATCTCGCTATGTTAATATTTGTATGTGTGGACGTAATTCCATCCCTCTCCGCTAGATGTCAGGTCCGCGATATTTCGCACTCACGCCAATGCTGCTAGTATACAGCTGTCCGGTATTATTATAGTAAGGTATTTGCTTTTAGTAATATGAAATATACGTCGACCTGTACAACTGAGTGAACAGGGCCTGTAATTACACAAAGAATATAACCTGATTACGTCAGCCATGGTCACATATCATTCATCGCTCCATTTCAATTTCAGTTACATCATTGCTGTACATGCATCAGCTTGAATTAACTTTTATTCTGAAGTACATGTCATTAAAACAGTGTTATCTAATCGTGGCAAGTTTACTGTTCTACAATATTAATTTTTCCGATGACGAATGAGGTCCATCTACTCGCAGGAAGAAAGGGGAATTGCGAAGTGAATTAGCTGAAGGCGAAAAAATCATGGCGTGGACAAATATCTGGAAAGTCCTGATTAACGGAACCAGGTTAAAATGTCGATTTTGCAAGAAAACGTTGATAAGGCTATAAGTGAACTATGTAAAAAAACTTGTAGCCGGAAAAAGAGAACTCTTACGAAAGGTTAATCAAAAACCCATAAAAAAGGCAGCATAAATTTAAAATTTTAAAGTATTTTTTTACTTGCTTATTTAACGACGCTGTACCAACTGCTGGATTATTTTTGTACCACAACTGTAGCTTATAATCACAGTAGCAACTTCGGGCAAAGGCTCTGTAATAAGATAAGTTAAATTCCCAAACATTCAACTTGATAATGCTCCTTACTTTAAAAAGTCGATAAAAATATTGTTTAGGGAGGAAATATAAAATAGTTTTAATTATTGTAATATTTTTATTATGTTAATTAATAAAAGCTCTTAAAATTTTGTGGGATGCACCCTAAGCACGAGTTGGGTTGTAGAGTGATTTTTATATGTAACTTAGGCCTATATTTGTTGTAGCAATAAATTATTACCGGTATTATTATTATTATTATTATTATTATTATTATTATTATTATTATTATTACCGGTATTATTATTATTATTATTATTTATTATTATTACCTTGGACTGAAAATTCTAGTTTGAGACCGTAACAGACCACTTGGCCTAATACTTGTTAGGAAGATGATGATTATTATTATTACCGGTATTATTATTATTACCGGTATTATTATTATTATTATTATTATTATTATTATTATTATTATTATTATTATTATTATTATTATGATAACCTAAAGCATGAACCAAATAAATTTTGGAAATATGTAGAAACGTTTCGAAAAACTAATAGCAATCCCACAGAATTAATAATAAATGGTGTTCACATCACAGATGAAAAAGAAATTGCAAATGCATTTGCTAGTCAATTTAAATCTGTTCAACAAAATTGTAACTCTAATTTCATTACTTATGATTTTAATATTGCTGACTGTTTGCCCCTGCCTAAAATTACATCTGATGATGTAACTAAAGCCATTAAAAAGCTAAAGCCTAATAAATCTAAAGGTACAGATAGCATTCCTAATTTTATAATCAAGGGTTGCTCTAATATTTTCATACCCATTTTAACTTTTTTACTCAATCTAAGTTTAAAAACAGGAATTTACCCATCACTTTGGAAGGAAGCATCCATTATTCCAGTTTTTAAAAATGGTAATAAAAACAGTGTTACTAATTATAGACCCATTTCTATCCTAAACAATTTTTCTAAAATTTTTGAAAAAATTATTCACAAACACATTTCATTTTATGTCAAAAATAAGATCAATTCGGCCCAACATGGATTTATTAGAGGGAAATCTACTACTACAAATTTAGTTTCCTATCTCAATCTCATTATGCCTGTTGTCGAAACTCAAGGTCAAATTGACTCAATTTATTTTGATTTTAGCAAAGCATTTGATGTTGTTCCTCACAAAATTTTATTAAATAAATTAAGTAATTTTGGTCTCTCCACTATCTACGTTAATTGGTTTGAAAATTATTTAACAGATAGACAGTCTTGTGTTCGACTAGGTAATTCTCTCTCGGTTCCATTTAATAGTGTATGCGGAGTTCCTCAAGGGTCTACATTGGGACCTCTCCTATTTTTATTATTTATAAATGATATAAGTAAAAGAATAAGTTCTAGCTGCCTTTTATTTGCGGATGATCTCAAAATCTTTCGTAAAATTAATAGTTCGGCTGATTGTCAAATTCTTCAAAATGACATTAATTCAATTTTACAATGGTCTGTTGAAAATGGAATGAAAATTAATCAATCCAAAACTTTTGTTATTTCCTTCTCACGGAAAACTACTTCCCAAAAATTTAATTGTTCTCTTAGTAATGTCGTAATTACTAAGAAAGATTGTATTAGAGATCTTGGTGTCTTACTTGATTCAAAATTATATTTTCATGATCATGTGCAATATATTTATACCCATTCATTAAGAATGCTTGGTCTAATTAGATCTATAACTTATTCTTTTTCTACTCCTATGTGTTTATTAATTTTATACTATACATTGGTTAGATCCAAGCTTGAATATGCATCTGTTGTATGGAACTCCATTACTTCCACTGACTCGGATAAATTAGAGAATATTCAAAGAAAATTCATTTCCTTGTGTTCTTATAGATTTTTACCAAATTCCGATTATAACTATGAGATTAATTGCAAATATTTCAATTGCGGTAGTTTGTTTACCAGACGTCAGGATCTTGATTATTTATTTTTTTGTAAAGTCATTAAG
The DNA here is from genome assembly GCA_025594305.2 of Periplaneta americana. NCBI lineage: Eukaryota > Metazoa > Arthropoda > Insecta > Blattodea > Blattidae > Periplaneta > Periplaneta americana. The sequence continues at coordinate 39,831,896 of JAJSOF020000003.1, read as the reverse complement.
GGTGATATTGATTGTGAATCTTTCATAAGCAATATCAGTCTTCGTATTCCTGCTAAAGGTTTAAGGTTTCATAAATTGTTTATAATAGAAATTCTAAATCTCTCTCTCCGGTATGCAGATGTATTAAATATGCTAATTTGTATGGAATGAACTTGGATCCATTTAATGTGTAGTATATCTTTTGAGTTTTTATGTCAGTTTTATTAATTTATGCCATTTGTTAAAATATATGTATCATACTATTCTTGTCAATTGAATATCTTTACAATATTACTTATAGACTGTTATATTGATTGTATTTCATCTCACTGCCATTTTCTATCATTCATTCTCATCATCATTTGTTGATTTGTTTTGTTTCTTGTGCTAAACAGTAATTGGCCTTGTGCTGTTGTTTTGCACGTTAATATCCTAAATAAATAAAATAAAATTACCGGTATTATTATTATTATTATTATTATTATTATTATTATTATTGCTAACCACACGATACCTCCATTCTGGTTAGATGATCGTCCACCTCTGCTTAGGCATGTGGGCGTGAGGCCAGCAGCCGGCTGGTCGGTCTAGGCCCTTCACGGGCTGTAGCGCCACGGATTATTATTATTATTATTATTATTATTATTATTATTATTATTATTTTATTATTACTGTATTATTATTATTATTTTATTATTACTGTGTTATTATTATTATTATTATTATTATTGTTATTATTACCGGTATTATTATTATTATTGTTATTATTACCGGTATTATTATTATTATTATTGTTATTATTACCGGTATTATTATTATCATTGTTGTTGTTATTATTATTATTATTATTACTATTATTATTATTGGTATTATTATAACCGGTATTATTATTATTATTATTACCGGTATTATTATTATTATTATTATTACCGGTATTATTATTATTATTATTATTATTATTATTATTATTATTATTATTACCGGTATTATTATTATTATTATTACCGGTATTATTATTATTATTACCGGTATTATTATTATTATTATTATTATTATTATTATTATTTATTAATGACCGTGTCCATCGCTGTGAAGTAACGGTTAGCATGCCTGGCCGTGAGACGAGTGGGTCCGGGTTCAAATCTGGTTGTGACAAGTTACTTGGTTGAGGTTTTTTCCGGCGTTTTCCCCTCAAACCACTAAGAAAAAATGCTGGGTAACTTCGGCGATGGACCCTAGACTCACTTCGCTGACATCATCACCTTCATCTAATTCAGACTCGAGATAACCATTGCAGTTTGATAGTGTCATAAAATAAAAAATTAAAATTATAAAAAATGATCTGGGGCTTTCCCATGCTTATTTTTTTTTTTCGATACTTTGAATCTTCACGAAAGATGCTTTTGAAGGAAAAAGGAGTGCCCAGTCTTGTTTAATATAAGAAAACTATGCGAGCAAAATAAAATTCTTAAAAACATCCTAAAAATCTGGTGGGGGAATTAATCAAGGGAAGAGATTACGCGAGTAAATACGTTAAATATGTCTTAATACTTTCATAGAAGCAAAGAACTTCATACAAGTATCCGGTTTTCTTAACTAGCAGTAAAATAACTTGTATTAAAAAAATTGACTTAAAAAATTAATAAAGGAAGATGGTGATGTGATCGAAATCACATGAATTTTATCATTTTATGTATTTCAGAAAATAGAATGATTTAATACAGAACTGAATCCGATCTTTGAATGTGAAGAAAACCACGGAAAGTATTAGAATAGCAGATGTCAAAGATCGAACGTAGAATTTCCCATATAAGAACAAAACGGTATCGTGAAAGGAAACGGACCACGAGTGTTCTATTATTTACAGATACTGTTCCATGACTAGAATATAGACTTGTCCGGGTGGCAGTATTTGAGTTTTAGATCGACTGAACTTGAAGACGGGGCGACATTTACATAAACTATTCATACACGTTCCAGCACTCGGGTCTCTGAACGACAATCGGTTGTTGAAGTGCTATTCAAAATGTCAGCCTATCTTCAGCTGTTCCCTATCGGTGGAACCTAATACTTCATTACTCTTTTGAATGCACTCAGTCGCCGTTTCTATTTACACAGTATTTAACTCTATTTTACCGGACTAGTGTAATATATCTCTGTTGCTATTGGAGGGGAAAAAGGAATTGACCACCCTACCCCATTATCTCCTGGTCTAGTTGCCTCATAAGTGGTGCATTTCTTGGTATCATTTGTGAGGTTCGGACCTACCTTCGGACAGATGACAAAACAACAATTTTATTCTCTTCTCTATATCTCTCAATATCTCTCTATATATCTATATCTCTCTATCGCTTTATATCTATCTCTATAGGATATATCTCTATATCTCTATATCTCTCTATCTCTATATCTCTCTGTCTCTATATCTCTCTATCTCTATCTCTCTATATATCATCTCTCTATCTCTATCTCCCTCTATCTCTATATCTCTCTACCTCTATATCTCTCTATCTCTATATCTCTCTATCTCTCTATCTCTATATCTCTCTATCTCTATCTCTCTATTTCTATATCTCTATCTCTCTATCTCTATCTCCCTCTATATCTCTATCTCTCTATCTCTATCTCCCTATATATCTCTATCTCTCTCTATCTCTTTCTCCCTATATATCTCTATCTCTCTCTATCTCTATCTCTCTATATCTCATCTCTCTATCTCTATCTCCCTCTATATTTCTATCTCTCTATCTCTATCTCTCTCTATATCTATATATCTCTATCTCTATATCTCTTTCTCTCTCTATATCTATATATCTCTATCTCTATATCTCTTTCTCTCTCTATATCTATATATCTCTATCTCTATCTCTATATCTCTGTTTCTCTCTATATCTCTGTTTCTCTCTATATCTCTGTTTCTCTCTATATCTCTGTTTCTCTCTATATCTCTGTTTCTCTCTATATCTCTGTTTCTCTCTATATCTCTGTTTCTCTCTATATCTCTTTTTCTCTCTATATCTCTATATCTCTCTATCTCTCTATCTCTATCTCTCTATCTCTATCTCCCTCTATATCTCTATCTCTCTATATCTCATCTCTCTATCTCTATCCCCCTCTATATCTCTATCTCCCTCTATATCTCTATCTCTATCTCTCTCTATATCTATATATCTCTATCTCTATATCTCTTCTCCCTCTATATCTATATATCTCTATCTCTATATCTCTATATCTCTGTTTCTCTCTATATCTCTGCTTCTCTCTATATCTCTGTTTCTCTCTATATCTCTATCTCTCTATATCTCTATCTCTATTTATATCTCTGTTTCTCTCTATATCTCTATCTCCCTCTATATCTCTATCTCTATCTCTCTGGAGCACTAAAGAAGTAATGAATATTCTCATTACGCTTACAGAATATCAAGGCCGTGTCTCAAAGCTCAAGTTCATACTACACACAAGTGACTATAATCTGTACATTTCGAACTGGCGGCTCAAGGTCACGCACAAAGGTACAAACCACGCACGAGTTACTGAATTGAAAACTGTGAACTGAAGTACTGATAATTCCGGCTATCCCAGCTGACTTTAGTTGAGAATGGTCCAGGATTGGGGTAAGCACACCTGGAAAATGCAGTCCATTGCTTGACCTTGAGCCGCCAGTTCGAAATGCACAGATTATATAGTAAGTAGGTGACTTGTACACTATACACTAGGGAACTTTGGACATGTATGCTTGAAACACGGCCTTCAGATTATTTTTCTAAAAATCATGACATGACGGTGCAACACTGAATTATGAAAGCTACCAACTAACAATGCCTATGTTCAAAGTCAACGTGTTGTTCTACATTATACAGGGACATCATTTTATTTTTACTAACATTTTTAATATTAACCTGTCTATACCTTTAGAGAACCGGAAACACCGCTTGCTCCCCCCTCCAAGACTGGACTTCGATGATACTGGCGTAAAACACAAATCACTCTACTAGGTAAAGGATGGAAGAAAAGTAGTTCATCCATTTACGTAAACTAGGAAATATCGCGATTTTGAGTTTGATAATTTTCATTAGGTTTTTCTTTAATCAAAGTACAGTACTGTATTAAGAATAAGTGTTTTTACTCACGAAGTGAGTTATCCATGCGAACGTATTCATTATGCAGTGTATACTGTCTACAGCACATTAGCGTACAATATAGAGAAAGAAGTTAAATTGAAAAATAATCATAATATGAATATTTAAACACAATTTTGAAAATGATGGCCGTTCATTTCGATACAGGCTTCAGTTCTTTTGTGCATATTATCGCACTATAGACTATTGCATCTAATTCCAATTGCCAGTTTCGTCCTTCGTACTAGTAACTCATGTTGAAATAATTCTGTACCTACTCTACGTACTGTGAATTCAATCTTCACTTCTGCCCGACCCGAAAATATAAAATTACTCAGACATGCTATCTACTGTCCGTCCAAGTGGTTATGCCGCAGGATTGTAGAAAGGGAGGAAATCACGTGACAGTTAATTACTTAAGGAGGCCCTTTTATTTAAGTTAAATTAAACAGCTGTATAATATTACGTAAACGTCCAATTCCTAAGAGAAATTAATGTTTTCAGAAAAGAGCTAAGTCAGCCCAGCTTTTACAGAGGGGCGAGCAGAAGCAGGTGGGGGAAATCGGGATGCGACGTAGGCAAACGGACAGTACCTGTGCGAAAATATGATTCAATATTGAAAGCTCTTTCGTCACTGGAAAACGCGAACATATTTCTGGAACGTACTATACCCAGTAACTCAGTACTGCTTACTATCTGCGGTCTTGGTTCTGTGTGGAGTTGGAACTTCCTTAGTAGAAGGGGTGGGAGTGAAGTACATTCAAAAACTCGGGTACAATAAAAATTGAAGTAAAAATAAAATGATGTCACTGTATTTAGGCCTGCATTATTTCATTTGCGAAGCATCTTCAGATTTCATAACCGCAAATTGCTGATGAGAGGTATCCATGTTTGTTTAGTGAATAAGTCATCCACGAAGCAAGCATTTTTGTTTACTAGCTACTACGGACTTGATTGCTATGCACTATGTAGCTTTGGGTCATGACTTTTGACGTCACATCCTGCTTTCTAGACAACTATCTACTTCACTTCAGCTGAAAACATAGCTTTGAGACACCGACCTATATAACTCATAAATTAATTGAATCGAGGGTTGCAGAAACAGTACATGTCACTATGTGTGGCGTATTGACGTGTACTGTTTCTGCAACCCCCGAGTCAATTAAAATTAAGTGTGAGGTTTTTAGAAACCTCTCTGACACGTCAAATTTCACAAATATTTTATTTCAGTCCTGCCATCTGTCCGAAGTATGCGGAACCCGAATCACGCAAGTGAAGTGGATAGGCATTACACACACACACTTTTAATGACCTTCAAACCAGCTTGAGCGTGAAATTCTGTTTTTTCCCTAGAGTTGGCGCTGATATCACACCAGCTAGCAGTCGACACAGTGGAAATATAACACATACAATTAATACATCTAGGTACATTATCTACTGAAATAAAATAAAGTGGACCAATGAAATAATAAACCCGTCATTATCCGCAGTGCATATGAAGGGAAGGCATATGTCATTGTTGATCGTTATTCGTCCGTCGGATGAGGACGTTAAGCCTGGTGGGCTTCTGTCAATTCGATAGGAGTATGCTACGTGCCGGCGCCAGGTTTCCCCTTCTCCCTTACTCACGTTGAACATTATCCTCGCCCATTCCCTACGCTACACTTACACGAACACTTAGCATACACTCATCCTACTACATAACGCAACTTCACAGATACACCATGTATAACGTGGCCCGCCGAAGTGGTGTGTAACTTGAAAATTGGCCACAGTCCTGCCATCTATCCGCAATATGCGGAACCCGAATCACGCAAAGTGAAATGGGTAGGCATTAGACATACGCATTTTGTGGCATTAAAAGTTTAGGGGCTAATTTATTCTGATACTATTACCAAGCAGATCCTAAGTTCATTATATTATATTCTAAATAAGGTCTGTTAAAGCAAATAAAATTGTGGTCATGTAATACAACAACGGAATTATATGATTGCAATGCCTAAACTGTCAACCGTACACTGTAAGTAGTAATTACTAATACTTGCACTAATAAAATATATATTAATTTTAATGTTTGTCAACGAGCGAACCTCGAACACGAAAATGTAAGTCTCCCTGGCTTGTACGTCGGTGAATGTCAATAATTCAGTACCTGTAAAAGATAAGAAAATACTGAACTAGTCTAACTATAAATCAAACTATAAATACAAAGCTTTTAACTTATATATTACAGTAAGTAATCTATGACCTATATGCATTTATGAAGTTTGAAATATGCACGCAAATATGGTCTGTACAATCATAAAACATGCACTATGCAAATTACAGCCCATAAATGATTTTAGTTTTAAAAAGATGGCGGTTTTCTTTAAACCTCATAATTTGTTGAAAGTTGTGTAAAACATTTTCCAATTTTCATTAAATCATAATTAAACAATCAATTTGAGTTACACTATTAATATATTTAAGCATACAATTTGTCTTTTCTTCTTCTTTCTCTATCACGTATTAAGCCTGGTGCCCTGTTACTGTCTCACTCTATCGTTTCAACGGACGGCCCAAAGATCTTTTTCCTAAAGGGCGGTAATTTAGTGCTTGGCATATGAAATTTCCATGATGTGCTTACAAATGGCTTTTAAGGAACCCGCAGTTGCCGCCCTCACATAAGCCCGCCGTCAGTCCCTATCCTGTGCAAGATTAATCCAGTCTCTATCATCATATCTCACCTTCCTCAAATCCATTTTAATATTATCTTCCCATCATCGTCTCGGCCTCCCCAAAGGTCTTTTTCCCCTCCGGTCTCCCAACTAACACTCTATATGCATTTCTGGATTCGCCCATACATGCTACATACCCTGCCCATCTCAAACGTCTGGATTTAATGTTCCTAATTATGTCAGGTGAAGAATACAATGCGTGCAGTTCTGCGTTGTGTAGCTTCATTCTCCTGTAACTCCATCCCTCTTAGCCCCAAATATTTTCCTAAGAACCTTATTCTCAAACACTCTTAATCTCTGTTCCTCTCTCAAAGTGAGAGTCCAAGTTTCACAACCATAAAGAAAAACCGGTAATATAACTGTTTTATAAATTCCAACTTTCAGCTCTTTTGACAGCAGACTAGATGACAAAAGCTTCTCAACCGAATAATAACACGCATTTCCCATATTTATTTTGCGTTTAATTTCCTCCCGAGTGCCATTTATATTTTGTTACTGTTCCTCCAAGATATTTGAATTTTTCCACCTCTTCGAAGTATAAATCCCCAATTTTTATACTTCCATTTCGTACAATATTCTCGTCACGAGACATAATCATACACTTTGTATTTTCGGGATTTGCTTCCAAACATATCACTTTACTTGTTTCAAGTAAAAATTCCGTGTTTTTCCTAATTGTTTGTGGATTCTCTCCTAACATATTAAAGTCATCCGCATAGACAAGAATGTCCACACCTGTGGAGTAACGGTCAGCGCGTCTGGCTACGAAACCAGGTGGCCCGGGTTCGAATCCCGGTCGGGGCAAGTTACCTGGTTGAGGTTTTTTCCGGGGTTTTCCCTCAACCCAATACGAGCAAATGCTGGCTAACTTTCGGTGCTGGACCCCGGACTCATTTCACCGGCATTATCACCTTCATACAATTCAGACGCTAAATAACCTAGATGTTGATACAGCGTCGTAAAATAACCCAATAAAATAAAATAGGCAAGAATCTGATGTAACCCGTTCAATTCCAAACCATCTCTGTTATCCTGAACTTTCCTAATGGCATATTCTAGACCGAAGTTAAAAAGTAAAGGTGATAGTGCATCTCCTTGCTTTAGCCCACAGTGAATTGGAAAAGCATCAGATACAAACTGGCGTATATGGACTCTGCTGTAAGTTTCACTGAAACACATTTTAATTAATCGAACTAGTTTCTTGGGAATACCAAATTCAATAAGAATATTATATAAAACTTCACTCTTAACCGAGTCATATGAGATTTCCATTTCTGTCTATAATTTTGAATTTTCTCTAAAATTGGGTCAATATTTAATTCTTTCAAAATATCCAAATTTTTCTTCTCGTCGAATGTAGTATAGCCAGCAGTTTTTCTTAAAAACTTAATTTCATTGACAGTGATTCGGTGTTCATCACATTTACATCTATTTACATCCAAGCTTCACTTCCATAAATGAGAACAGGTATCGCCAATGTTTTATAGGCTTTAATTCTTGTATGTTTTGGACAAGAGAAGATTTTAAAATGTTATTAATGGTATTCATTGCATAGTTAAAGTAATTCAGTTTTGTAGAAATATCTTTCTCTTGTTCATAACTCAAATGATAACCCAAATATTTAAAACATGGGCCTGTTCTACAGGTTTATTATAAAGGTAAATTTTGCTCCGATGAATCCCATTACTTTAGTTTTACTAACTGAAATTTCCATTCCGTATTCCTCAGAAATGAGTTGTAATTGGAAAACAGAACGTTGGAGGCCATCTTCAAGATCTGCTAACAATATTACATCATCTGCAAACTGTAATCTATCTAACTTTAAATTTCTATTGATGTTCAAATTACCATGTTTTGTTCTTTTCCAGTTTCTAATCGTATGATCCAAGCTCACGAAGCTCAATACATCCTAAATATGCATAAATAGACAGTTGAAATATGCATCCATAAATAGTTGCTAACCACCAGGATCGCTACTATCGCCTCATCACAGACCCTTTTCCCAGCAGAAGATAAAATGTATTGTACTTTCGATAACGTATTCTTTTGAAAAAATTAACACCTTCCTTCCACTATTGGAATATGAAATACATAAGGTTTATATATTATTTTCATAAAGTATGTATTATATTTTATAAACTCACCTTCCTGGATCTTCGGAAGAAGGATAACTCTGATCTCTTTTTCTTACAATATTTATAGTACCACAAATGTCTCCTTGTCCCATATTATTATTCAAATTATTGTATTTTAGCCATTTACAGTTATTACAACCGATAACGAACATTTCACAGTTTACATAACTTTTCACAACAATTCGAAATGCGGCACTGTCAATGCCTTTCGATCTAGACCAGGCCGTAATGTATGTTCGGGTTTTCTATTTCAGTGTATGTAGCTCAGTGAAATATTATATTATAACTTTATTGCGTATCATTGCTAAGTTTTATTTAGTGTATTTATTTCCATAAGTTCCGTTTACTTCTTGTTGCATAATATGTTGCAGAAATAATTACAAAACTGTGTTATTTTAATGTGAAGAGAATTTTACGTGTTAAAATAATCTGTTCGCATCAACATTTTAAGTTTAGAATGGAAGCTATTTTGAGGTTCAACAAAAACGAATTTATATTGTGATTTTAATTTAGCACATCTACCTTCCTTAATAGTAGACAGAAAATTTACCATACCACTCCTATGAAATTAGTGTACGTACGATTGTGTTACTTCGTCTCTTAGGTAGTAGAAAAATACAATAAATCAGTACTCAATTGTATATTAAAATACAAACAATAAAATGTGACGGGTGTCATACATGACATTATGTTTAATTATAATGTATAATTGCGAATATAGGGATATAAGTTAAATATAGTAAACATAACCTATAATTTCCATATGACATAATATACATAATTATTTAGTGGCAGGGCATTGGAGACCACTAAAATTAGACAGAAAGGAGCAACTGGTACAGTAAACATAACCTATAATTTCTACATATCTAAATATTCGTGCGGTGCAACTGCAAATTATTGAATCGTGCATAAATGAATGTACAATAATTTCGCAATATTTAATCGAAATAAAGGCAGGTATTACACATACGAACAACGTAATTTTCACACCAAAAATAATATTACACCTTAACATGCAAGGAATTATGTCAGAAGTGTCTCCTAATCATTGTTTTAAATTTTATTAATGCAATTACACTACATTTTAGAGAAATATGTTAATCTTTATGCATTCCAATTAATTTATATGGTTGAAACGCCGACCTTCGTGATCGAGTTAAGTGAGTCACATGGTCTACCTTACGGCCTGTATTAGATCACGATGGCAGTGACACAGTCTATTGTTCCTAGTACGCATAGCGCTCCAAGCGGCTAGCAACTATCGCGAGAAATGCAAAAAATCATCCCAATCTTCGTGACTGTATATAGTAAACTGTGCTACAACCTTGTCGAATACCTTGATTAATTGATTTTCACTCATATTATCAAACTAGCCTACATTACATGATATTCCAGGTGTTCTGACTACGTTCGTGAACTAAAAAGACGGAGAATTCAACATTTCACAAATAATTTGAAAGTGTTAATTTGAGGAGTGCAAGTTTTTTTTTTTTTTTCGTTTTTAATGAACGTGTGTTAAATACAGTCTCAATCCAACAAATATTGTCTATTGGCTATACCGCACCTTTACCAGAATCCAACGAACCTTTAATGTTAATTATTTGGAAACTGATCCATTGTACTGTATTGTATTCATTAACATTTCATGGTATTCATACATTCCTTCACAGCTAGAATATGGAACAAGTCATATTATTATATATTATATAACAAATTCAAGTGAAAGAAAAATCAAGAATATGAAATTCGCTATAAAACGACGCAATTGTAATAATGCGCGAATGTGTTCATATTTTACTATTAAAACTCTATTTCGCGATTTGTCGCGATTGTTTTATCCGCATATTATTAATCATTTCATTTATTTAATACTATACACTTGAGCTACATTAGGCATTGCAGCCCGAAAGAGCAGAAGCTCGTTCTCGGGAGCAGTTCAGATCAGTTATACAAAATATATCACAAAATGAAGAGAGTTCATTGAGCACAATAACATTAATAAATGGTAAAATAAATACAGCATGTAATAATAGGGTCTATATACAAATAGAAAATACAAAAGTACATGAATATTAGAGTATCAATTTTTAACTCAATTAGCTTAAACAATTAAGTAATTAATGTGATATGTTAGCATGCAAGCTTTCACGGCCGGTGTCTAGTTGAAACAGAGCTTCCGGGCTAAGATGCCGTGGTCTACTGGTGCTGACGTTACCAGACGTTTCGTCTACTTCTACCAAGTCTCGGCGCTATAAATAAGGACGAGCAAGCAGTCAGGTCATCAGTTGCTACAGGTATCCCGAGCAGAAGACTTCGACCGAGGATGCCTAACCACTGAAGATGTCTGCCGTAGAAGTAGACGAAACGTCTGGTAACGTCAGCACCAGTAGACCACGGCATCTTAGCCCGGAAGCTCTGTTTCAACTAATGTGATATGTTTCTTAAATCTATGTGTGTTAAGTGTACTTAGCTCAGGGTAAGCTCTAATTAATGCATTATATATTTTGGGTCCAAAATTTCTGCTGTGTTTTAATCCAGCAGTTGTGTGGCATTTGGGAGTATTTTGTATTGTATTGTATTGTATTGTATTGTATTGTATTGTATTGTATTGTATTGTATTGTATTGTATTGTATTGTATTGTATTGTATTTATTAACATTCCATGGTATTCATACATGCTTACAGCTAGAATATGCAACAAGTCAAAAAACTTAATACTATTATAAAATCTTAATTTATAGTCACAGTCTAGATGAAGTATATACAGACGAGATTTACAATATAGTCTACTAGTACAACACATAGTTTTAGTATCAATTTCATGAAGTGTTATTGAATGTCACGAATTCACCTACAGAATAGAAGGAGTGAGAAATTAGGTACTTCTTTAATTTGGCCCTAAATAATTTTATGTTTTGAGTTTCATTTTTTATATCGATAGGGAGGCCATTAAAAATTTTTACTGCCATATAACGCACTCCTTTTTGATAGCACGATAGACTTGCCGATGGAGTATGAAAGTCATTTTTTTGACGTGTATTTATGCTATGAACTGTCGAATTAGTTACAAAGTTTTCACAATTACATACGAGGAAGACTATTAATGAAAAGATATACTGACAAGCCATGGGCATTATTTGTAATTTTTTGAAAATAGTCCTACACGACTCCCTAGATTTCGCACCTACTATTATTCTAATTATTCTTTTTGTAATAGAAATATATTGTTACTATCTGTGGGATTTCCCCAGAATATTATTTCAGAACTCATTACCGAGTGGAAGTATGCAAAGTATATTGTTTTTAAGGTATTGATATTTTTAGAAAGAAACTAGATTTGTCTCGTATGGTATTCATGAGGACCAAATTTAAATTTATTGTGGTTTTTATGGAAGTAAATCAGCAAAGTTTGTTTATAAATTTGTTCTAAGTTTGATACACTAAATTCCTGAAAAATTAATTTTGTTGGGTAATCAAAAGGTTTATATAGACAAATTTTGATAATTCTTTTTTGAAGCAAATTTAAAGGGTGGAGAGTCGATTTTGCCATTTTGCCATACCATACTGAATTATTGATTGAGACAGAGCTAAGTACACAGTACGCAGAACATAAACAGGTAAACAGAATCACTTAGGCCTAATTCGTAAAGATTAGCAAAAATCTATTGTATACCTATTATGTCGTGATTTTCGCAATCTTCATAAATACCGGCCCTACAAATGAGCTAAGCATAATGCTGCTTTTCAACAGGATATGAATAATTCCTCATTAAGCTACGGAGAATTGTTGAATACTGTATCGGTCTTACTAATAAAAACTCTATATACAGACGTTTAACTGTCTTATACTTATACAATGAGTAGCTCGTTTATAAGTCATGTGTAAATTCCTTACTAATAATCACTACATACGTCGTTATAACAGTATAACTGTTACACAGCTACGTCATAGTTTCGTCATTACTTCGTTACGAAAGGTAATAGAATATCTGAGGTTCTCTATTGCATCCGGTAGAGCGCTCTAGTGTGGCGTGTTAAATATCGATAGTACAACTGGCTCTAATCGATTACCACACTACATTTTGGTCAAAGAGTACAAGCTACAGCAATATTATTCTAATAATTCTATGATCTTTGGTTTGTTCTTCTTTGGTTACAAGGTAACCATCATCATAAAATGACAGTCGATACGAAGAGCTGTTAGAGGGGCTGCCATTTTTTCGCTATATACAACGCTTAAACAAGGGGTTTCATGTATATAACTACTGCAAAGAAATTCCCATTGTATAGTTACAGCCTGTTTATACGTCCATAGCTTATTCACGGTTTATTAGTAACGTTTTCTGTCTCAACTCTGCATAAGTCTCTTATAAAAACTATACACGGTTTATTAGTAAAACTGTATGTCATTTTGTTGTATTACGAAAGGAAGTATACGTCAGAAAATATGCAGAATATGCAATTCTTATATTGAAATAGGAAAATATGCAAGCAATATAAATAGGCCTACATCTTAAAATATGCAATCATATCCACTAACAAATGTTTATCTGATTACTAATATCATGATAATTGGAGAAAACTAAGTTAAATAATTTTCATACAATACGCATTTTGCATATGAGGAGCAAACATTCAAAACTAGACATGTCCAATAAAAAAAAAAAATTGGCCTACACTTTAGATGCCAAAAACTGAAATCTCTGCCATGAACAAAATTTGGCGAAAACGTAATACGGCGAACGCCAGTAGGGAAAGTTATCCCCACCTACATGAAATGTACATTCGACACAACACTAGCCTATCACGTAGAGTTTGTGGTGAGCTTGTAGGGGAAAAGTGGAAAGGGGTCGTGGGCGGAGCTTAGCGTTCGCCGTATTACGTTTTTACCCAAAATTTTTGTGTGTGGTTAAATATTAAGGATTTTTTTTATTGATTCATATAAAATTTCACCATAGAAAAATCGTCGTTTATTCAGACACACACATTTGTAGCATTTTTTGAAAATGGAGATGTCTGGTTTTGAATGTTTATTCCTCATATACAGGGTGGAAAGGAACCTATTACGTTAATTAACAGAGGTGATAGATTAAGACAATGCGAACAAGCTTTGCCAAATGATTGCATGTGGACAAGTTCTGTGAGAAACAACACAAAGAATCTCAACCCCAGAGCATCTTCAAGAAAACCTCCAAACAAAATTGAGATGGATAATCTGGCAACAAGCTTTATTACGAGATAAATACATATTTACTCATACTAAACTAAATTCCAACGTTACTTATAATACATCCTAATGCAGGCAAGGAACAACGTTCAGAGATAATAAGAAAACTTTGCGGAAAAAATATATATTAATTACTAGCTGAAAGCACCCGGCGTTCCCCTGGTTGTCCTTTTTGCTTCTTTTTTTTTAATTAAACTGGTTGTTAGACTTTTCGGAAATCTCAGAAACTTAACTATAGACAACCAAGACGAGTTGTCTTTACAAAGATTTTCTCGTCCAAAAAGATTAAATATTTACATAGTGTCATTTACATGAATTAATGAACTTCTTAGCCGAATGCCTGAAAGGATTAACTCAATTTAAAACAACTGTAGGTCAGGCAGCGAAAGAAAACATTTCATCACGTGCCATACGTTCAAATGTTTTTAAATTTGTATGTATATATATGTGTGTGTTTATTTATTTATTTATTTATTTATTTATTTATTTATTTATTTTGGCGTAGTTAAGACCATCAGACCTTCTCTTCCACATCACCAGAAATACAAATAAAATAATAGAAAAATCAAACTATAAAAAAATATAAAACCAAACGAAAATATATACAGGCCACAGCCAGACAAACTTTAAATGAGTTAGCATTGCTTTGATTTTCATTCCCCATTCTCCATGAAGTACCCTGGCCTCTCCTACAGCTCTCGCTCAATCTTTCTTGTCCGCAGCACACCTCCAGCATTGCCTTGAATTCAGCAAAACAAAAACGCACCCCTCGGCCCACTTAACGTTAACTCAATCAATATTCTACGGATGTCATATTTTATCTCTGCCGGTCAGTGACTGTTAAATTTCAAATGGTTGTCTTAGTCGTGGGAGTCAGCGTGTTAAAAATCATTACAACCTTTCTGCCGTGTCCTTTCCTCCCCACCGCAAATGTGACGTTGCACAGAAACAGAGATAAAGTAATTATAAGCTCTGTGCATTGATCTATGCTGTGCTGACATACATTTCACGTAACTTCGTGTCTATGTATGCTTTCACTTAAATTTCAGACACACTTGACGATGAACAGGGAATTCCCTTGTTCCCAGTCTGAACCCGTTGGGGTGTCATGTGAGCCAGAATTTATCTCTGTATCGGTAGTACCAAAAAATCAATATAGGGTATATGTATGTTTGAATTTATATTGGAAAAATTTTTACCCCTTGATCGCTGTACGCCCGCTTATATAATACAATTTTTTTTTTAATCATGACTCGAGGAATTATATCTCACAAATTCAGAACATATTAATTATATTATTATTTTATATACAGAATACAGATACAGTATAAACTCGCAAGAAGTCATTTTTAACATAGACTAGATTAAAAATCGATTGATTAATAATATATTCATTAATAACCGATTCATTAATAATCGATTAATTTTTCAATCGACTAATTAATTAATCAATTAATTAATGGAAACTAGTGTTGATATAATATTTTAGTTTGTTTATCTTGTTTTTCTTTTGACTTTGTCTAGTCCACACCTGTGGAGTAACGGTCAGCGCGTCTGGCCGCGAAACCAGGTGGCCCGGGTTCGATTCCCGGTCGGGGCAAGTTACCTGGTTGAGGTTTTTTCCGGGGTTTTCCCTCAACCCAATACGAGCAAATGCTGGGTAACTTTCGGTGTTGGACCCCGGACTCATTTCACCGGCATTATCACCTTCATTTCATTCAGACGCTAAATAACCTGAGATGTTGATACAGCGTCGTAAAATAACCCAAAAAAAAATAAAAATTGACTTTGTCTATGTATCTGTGATACCACTACTGTTTTTATCAATTAAATAAATCAATATCGAATATGGTTCAGGTTGGGATACAGGAACGAGAATTAATAAAAATGACGGGTAACGCCAATGCAGGATCACTGAAACCCTTTCTGCAGATAAGTAAACAGCATCATTCATCGATTGTAGAGAAATTACGAAATCCTACCCATCCCACTGCTACTTCTTCTACCTCCAGCTCAGTCCAGCCCACTAAACCAGCGTTTCTCAAACTATGGTCCGCGGACCACCTGTGGTCCTCGAGGTCGCCCTTGCGGTCCTTCAAAAAAAGACAGAAGAAAAAATAAAATTCAAACGAATTACATATCACACTATAGCCGAAAATTTCAGAGTTTGTAAATGACACATGGCGGTCGCCTTTCACTTTTTCTCCCAGTACTGACATTTTATGAAATTTATTTACCCTACCCGTCTATCGACTTCCCACTCTACTCTCAACAACAAAAGAGGGATTTAAAGCACTATGAACGTGGTGTTTCTCGCCATCTTTTCCCTGCACATCTGGCGCCGTGCCTGTAACCCAGCTAGGGACCATCCGAATTCATAACAGGATCAAAGTATCGAATCTTTTCATGTATTTATGACTTTCTTAATAGTTCTGCCGACACCCAGTTTGCACATTGAAATGGTCACGTACTGTACGTCGTACACCAATAACAGAACATGCAAAATTGCATCTTTACTTGTTGAAAATCGGGCATGTTTCTGCACTATTTTTTTATTTCTGTTTTTCCAGATGACGATATAAGAAATTTTCTTCTATTAACATTAACTTGATTAATTAATATTAATATAAAATTAATTGAATTAAATTAATTTTAATTATTTCTACATTAAAATATAAGTATACTGGTATTAAAATATGCTACATAAATGATAAATTGGCTTTCGAAGGGAACAAGAGTAAGGCGGTCCGCGGAACTATTCTGACTTAAAAAAGTGGTCCCCAGCTCAAAAAAGTTTCAGAAACGCTGCACTAAACTATTCGCCTCGGTCGCTAATCTTCATACCTAATGCGTAAAATACTCGCATTTCGTAACTTGTTATATAAATACCTTTTTTTCAGCACGAAAAAGATATGTATGTAGCCTACATAAAGTATCGATCTGATTTATGAACCAGTCACTATAGGCAATGTTTCTTACCTGTCGTATAACTTACATACACGAAAGAAACTACTTGTGCAATTAATTATCAGGTGCCTAGAAAAGACGTGTCTTATAAATTTATATGTTAATACACAATCGGTTTATTGATTTCACATGTCAACCCATCTTTTTCTGTGTCATTTTCCTCTTGCATACGACCCGTAATCAGCAAATTATAGCAATTTATAATACAAAATCGTTTGTTATGTAAATGGAACATATTATCGGAATAAGATGCAAGTACGCAGTTTCGACGCCTGCGTGCTAGATATAGGGGAGAGTCGGGTAGTATCGGACATCGGGTAATATCGGACAGTGAGTTTCTTTCATCTACCACACGATGATAGTACCTGATTGACATGGTTACGTTTCTGTGATGTCGCATAGAGAAACGTAACCATGTCATTCAGGTACTACCATATGGTGGTAGATGAAAGGAACGCACTGTCCGATACTACCCGATGTCCGATACTCTCCCCTAATTGACCGCCTTAAACAATGCACATAGCGAGTACATTCACAGCGTAACTCAACCTATGGAAGCCTATTAGTGTGTTTCTTGTATCAGAACTTTGAAATTGACAAAGAAAAATCCATAAAAATTTTTACATACAATATTTATTTGAAATTTATAAACATAGAAAATGTAAAAGTGTATGAAACAGAAGCAACTATTAATCACTGCATTATAACGGCGCTATTCTTGCTTTCTTATTGGCCAATTCATCAATAACATCTGATAAGTCTAATTTTTCACACAACTCATTTCCTATAGCTAACAATCCTAAATCATTAAACTTTCTTCAGTCATTGTTGTTCTTAAATATGTTTTAATAAGTCTGAGTTTTGAAAAACTCTTTTCACCTGATGCTACACTCACAGGTAATATGAAAAAAAAATTCTCAAAGCTATAAACAAATTAGGAAATGATGACATCAAGTTATTTTGTACAGTGTAGGTCAATTTTTTGACAAAATTATATTAATGAAATTACCCCCAAACTAAATTCAGCATGTTTTGCTATTAGATCTATGCAAAAGATAGTAAATTTCAATACATTAAAAACAATATACTTTGCATACTTCCAATTGGCAATGAGTTTTGGAATAATATTTTGTGGAAATTTCACAGATAGTAACAGTATATTCCTACTACAAAAAAAGAGTAATTAGCAAAATTTAGAGAATCGTGTACAGCTTGCCCAAGTCAAGTCTGCGAGTGGGGATACCGGGATGGAATGAAGAGGCAAAACACAGTTGCCACATAGATCATTTGAGGCTCAGATGTCAAAGTGTGTACATCGTTTGAAATACACTACGCAGTTGTTGTCCTTGTCTTCAGAAAAAGGCAAGCTGTGACAACCGTTATGCTGTCTTCTAACCTCCCCTCCTCATGCAACTTTCTCTCCTATGCCCACGCTTGCCAATCGGAACGCCAAACCTCACTGTCGAGAGTGTGTCAAGCAGAAGTAGAAGTACAGTCTATTTCAAAGTGTCTTGTTATCGGAGTGCTCTATGAACTGAAGCGCAGTAGGAAAACTTTACTGTTGTATGTGACTGTACGGGTCTCCTCTCGTTACCGCCTCCTTTCACTACAAACCTGCCTCCAACTTCCCCTCTCGGCTCGCAGACTTAACTTGGTCGAGCTGTAGTACTATTTTCAAAAAACTACAAATAATGTCCATGACTTATCAGTAGATTTTTTCATTAATAATCTTCCTCGTATGTAATCGTGAAAACTTTGTAACTAATTCAACAGTTCATAGCATAAATACGCGTCAAAAAGATGACTTTCATACTCCATCGGCAAGTCTATCGTGCTATCAAAAAGGAGTGCGTTATATGGCAGTAAAAAATTTTAATAGCCTCCCTATCGATATAAAAAATGAAATTCAAAACATAAGATTATTTAGGGTCAAATTAAAGAAGTACCTAATTTCTCCCACCTTCTATTCTATAGGTAAATTCATGACATTCAACAACGCTTCATGAAATTGATACTAAAACTTTATGGTGTACTAGTAGACTCTATTGTAAACCTCTTCTGTAGGCCTATATATGTATTTCAACTAGACTGTGACTATAAATTAAGACTTTATAGTAGTATTAATTTTTTTGACTTGTTCCATATTCTAGCTGTGAAGGAATGTATGAATACCATGAAATGTTAATAAATACAATACAGTACAACGGATCAGTTTCTGAAACACCATCATCGTCATTGCTCAATGCTCAAAGTTCTGAATGTTACCAGCTCATTGGAGAGCTCAGGACCATCAACATCTTTAAGATTTGCACTTCCTTTATTAATTTGAAGGGAAACATCTAAATCAGAACAACATTATTAAAATTTCATTCTTTGTCATTTCTCTGAATTTACAAAGAAATTTAATTAATATACTATTACAATCATTCAGGGTCGTATTCATAGACATTTTTAGCGCGGGCTTCCGGTGGATGATCAGCGTTTTTCGTATTCATAAGCCAGTGTTAGCGATAGGATATAATTTGAATTCTGTACTAGTAACCAGTGGATAGCCGGTGGAGTCCTGCAAAACCGGTTGAAAGCCGAACCAACTTGCATAGCGCTACTGAACGCCTGGCTTTATAGGCAGTATGCGAAGTACATTTGCTTGGGTACTGCCTCAGTATTCGGTTTAACGTGTATTCGAGTTGATCCGATCTCTCTGTGGGTGGACGGCTCTGGCGTATAAAATGGTCACAGTGAACCATCCAGATATTATAGCTGCGGATCATCAAGAGAACAAAGAGCATGCAGCGTGAAACTACAGTCGTTGTAAAGCGTAAATTGCAGAAAAAAACTTTCGGTATCCACAAATTACCAAGGTTGTAATTTTTGCTTACGCTAGAAAACTGAATTATAATATTACAATAATGACACACTTAAAAAAACAGTAAACTCGATCAATAGTAAAACTAAAACAAAAATAACTTTATATCTTCGGAAACTTACTACAACCAATGCTTTTAGTATGTTTACTATGACTAGAGAATTAAACGTAATATAGGTTTTCCATTCATTTAAGTGAACCTTATCGCCCCGTACAATCTGCAGGCTTATTTCACTTCTACCCTGTATATGAATAGCTACTGTTTTGGAGGAATGCATTTAGAGTAATAATTATTTAATTTTATGTTTTGTGATTAATTGTAATTCTATTTTGGCTTTATTTACCTATTATATCTCACATTACACATTATGCTCATTTCATTTTCTACATACTAAATTGATGGAAAGATCATCAAACAACTCTAGCCTCTCTAGCAACACTTGTGAAACGAATATTGGCCATTCCATAAATAAGCGTTTGCACCGAGCGTAACTTTAGACTAGTAAAACAGATTTATTAATACATAAACACAAGAAGTCAACTCTGATCATGTAGTCTATGATAATAGGACCTAATAATAATTGTGAACATCAAATAGTTGATATTAGCACGTGTGTAATAAAATAGTTCTTTGAATGACACTTGTTTTCTCTGAAGTAGATCTTTTCTGTACAGAATGATTTGTTTCTAAACCTTGATATTATTTTGTTATTCGTAGTTTAGAAATGTGTAAATTAGCCTATACTTATTTTGTACAGAACAACCACCATTGGGAGCCAAAATAATCGTATTGTTGAAAATAACATTACTGTTTATCTTTTTAAATTGATTTCTTAATAAATAATATTGCAACTGATTAGAATAATTAAAAAGCATGCAACTATTGTTTTAGAGGTAGGCCTTTACATTTTTTTTAGTTTAAAGTACAATGGACTTAGGTACGTATTTTCTATTTTGTTTCATAATAAATTGTAATTATATTTTTGAATATGTTTACATTATGATATTTCACATTATACATTACGTCTATTTCCTTCGATGTCACTGTGTCCATTGTTCATTTATTTGTTACTAGTCAAATTAGTGCAAGTTCGAAATACAAAAATAAATGTATTAAAGTGTCAAATTATTTGTATTCCTATTTGAATCAAACATATTTTTGTAATTAAACAAAATAAATATCCTTCAATATTATTACTCTGTTTGTATAGCCTACTGATAAAATGTTAAAAAGTTATTGTATGATGAAATGTACCTGGTGTTATTTGGAGATCGTATTTTCTTCCTCCTTACCATTTCTTTCTGTGTGAGATTTGTGTTATAAATAATTTGCGATCTTACATGAACTTATGTAATATCGATCATTGGGTTATACAAATCGAACAAGATTCAGTCAGTATGTGACGAGAAAGAGTTACGACTTAATCAAATGATGAATTTATGACGTATACTGTTTAACACTGGTATGGAAAAACGCCAGGTATATAGCGTTTATTGGTAAGAAAAATATACATGGCTTGTGCACGTCTTGTTCTGTGAAAAACTATAACATTGTTTAACATATCTATAAGCAACTTTCATTAGTAAAATTCTAAAAGTTTGAAATGTAAACGATACTTATAAAGTTACTGCAAGTTCAGAATAATAAAGAAAATATGTGTTATAGTGTCGAATGAACTGTAAGAATACTTGCAAACAGCTTTTTTTTTTCAATAAGACAACGTAAATTTCCTTGTTACTCCGGTTGTGTACTCGAAACACGTTATTTTCATGTAAATGCGCCTGATGTTTTGTCTACTCTGCAATACATCAGGCGTAATAGCTCGACAATCGAGTTATTCGGCCCGATGTTCATCGTAGCCGGTTGAGCTCCGACCGGACGAATCTAAACCGGTTGTGTGCGCAGTTTTGCAGGTCTCTAATAGCCGGAGCTAGCTTTGTACGCTCATAGCGCGTGCTGCGAAATGTCTATGAATAGCACTCTCAGATTTTCAAATCTTGCCTTAATGGAATTTAATGCAATGTCAACAATTATTAGATAAAATTGTGTTCTAAACAATTATTCTTTTGGATTTTTTGTTTCTTTGTCGGGACTTTAATAATCAAAATGGCGAACTTTAGTTCTGCTCCTTACAACTGAAAATTCGGATACTACATTAACTTCTTTGACTAAAACTTCTGCATGACTAATACAGTCAACTCTGGATATAATGAACTCGGTTATAGTGAACATTCGGCTATAGTGAACCTAAATCGTTGGTCCCGACCCGCATACTTTATAAAGTACATTAATATTTCCGTTTATAGTGAACCTTCACTTCGGTTATAGTGAACCTTGTATCCTGACAAATTATTTGAATTTAGACCTTGTATAAAATTGAAAGAATGTGTTGAGAACAACATTCTAAGTTTCTTACTCCTTTAGTCAAAGGACAAAGGTAGGGTTAGTGATTCCCAGACAATGAGCTGTACTGTAAATCCAGGCAACGCGTGACGACCTTGCCTCACTCCCCCGTCGAAGGGTTGCCATTCTGTTCTCAGGCACACTACTCTACTGTTACTCCTAATCATCCACCGTCAAAGGGTTGCCTTTTGTTCTCAGAAACATTTCCATTATGACTGATAGCATTGAAGCAACGGAAAACGGAAATGAAATTACCTTCTTGTATTAAAAGGGGACGGACATTATTTCCAGAGCATAAATGAAGGTAAGATTTCAATGGCTTTCAAACTCCATCAACCCTCTCCCAGTTTCCATTAAGTGAGCCGGGAAATTCCAAGGCTGAGTACGTAGTCATACCATAACAGCGTTTGTCATTTCTACCTAATCTAGTGAATTTATTGTATGAAAATGTCGAAGCATAAATTGTTTTCTTTGGAAGATAAGGCGAATATTGTAAGTGACATTGAACGTGGTCTTTCGCAAGCGGACGTGGGTCGACAACATAGTTTAAGTAAAGCTACTATGAGTAACAGCATACAGTGTAATCCATTCCACAAAAATGAAATATTTTATTTTCTTGTTCACAATTTCATTCATTTCTGTCATTTAAGGTTAGGGAAGAGACACTTCGAAATCTGCAAGTCCACAGAGGTTCACTATACCCGGAGTTGACTTTATACAGTATGTGTTAAATGCTTCATTAGCCTACATCTGGCTTCTCTTAGAATTTAACAAGCTCGCTCAAAGGAAGGCAAGGGAGACGAGGGGCAGGCAAGGAGAAGATGGGGAAGACGTGGACAAAGATGACAAGGATAAGACGGGGAGAACAAGGGGAAGACAAGGTTAACGGGAAGATGAGAACAAAACGAATACAAAGAGAATACGAGGATATCTGGAAGATGAGAACAAGGGAAAGACAAGGAGAAGAGAAATATGAGCAGGGGAAGGGGAATACAAGAATCTTTTCTGACTTGTATGTAGAGGACATAGAATCAAAGAAATCTGATTTTAGATTTTTTTTTCTAATATAGAGTTACGAATAAAAAGCTTCTCTGTGTTTCACCCGTGGGCGAATGGTTCTTTCCTGCTTTCGACGTCGGCGACCGGGGTTCGATCTTCGTCTTGATCAGAAAGGAATTTGTGATGGACAAGGCGCTGAGAGTTTTTTCTTCAGAGTTCTTCTGTTTCCCGTCATAAATTCCACGAATACATCACAAATCCAACCCCACTGTGCGAATGCCCAAACCACGCCTGCAGAACTTACTTTAAAAACCAGCTGAAAAGTTGTATACCTGTATTTTAGTTTATAATAACGCCTATTATTATGTAAAATTTAAAATGCTCCATGCCTCATCCTGAATTACTGTACATCGACATCGTGTTAGTTGTTGTTGTTGTTGTTGTTGTTGTTGTTGTTGTTGTTGTTGTTGTTGTTGTTTGACATTTCTGATTTTGAGCCCGAGGCCGTTTTAGGGTCTTATACGCCGAGCCATTGTACATAAAAAACAATAATAGTAATATACGTTACAAGAGCGGTATGTTGACGTTTTCATGGTCGAGGAAAAGATTGAAAAAGCGAAACGTAGTTGAGCTATTTTAATTTACGAGAACATGAAAACAAACATACCGCTCGTGTATCGTACATTATTTTGTGCGAAGATCGTTTATTACATACCTGAAAGATGAATTTCTAATTAGTTGCAATGAAATCTTAATGTTGGTTTCTGTTTAATGACGGCAACTTCGGAACACCAAAATATCTTTCTTCAACATTGTTGCTATAAAATGTTTTCTGTGTTTACTATACTCCAGCAGGCCGTGATATACGTCTGTCTTTTTTTCCCCCCAGTCTATAAATGCGAACTTAAAACAAACGGTAAAGTTATGTAATGATTTATTTTTCATTTTAATATTTTAACAATATTATTTATATAACATATTGCAGTAATAACATCGGCATCTGGAATCTTGTTGATTTTTTCACGACTTCCTTAATGTTACTTGTATCAGGAATGCAATAAGTTTCGTGGAGTAGTAGACTTTACTTAATTTTTGCAAATATTTAAAAACAATAATTAACATTGCAATTTAGGTGAAATTGCAGTGGTAAGTTTCCAATTTATAATTATTACTATGTTAAACGTCTCTAAAAATAATATGTTAAAAGCCTAAAGCAGCAAAATGAATGTCGCGCTTAAGCGGTAAAAAGAGGGAAATTGTTGTGTGTTACGTTGGGAATACTGAATGTGGTATTTCACACTTACCGCGTATTGGTTCTGTGCGGAAAACCAGCAAATACGCACGACCTCGCACAAAAATATATACTGTTCTCCAACCAGGAGATCAACCGTGAAAGGAATGTGCTTACTATTGCGTCATCTATTGGAGCGAAGTAGATAAATAATATTACCGTTATAACGTCAGTTTAAAAACCATGCGCTCTCCTGCATATGTTATTTCCTGTATGAAGAGATTAAAAGACCAGGAGATTAACAGTGATCTAATTTTGTAACTAGGGTAGTATCAATATGTCTGTATCAATGTTACGGTTTGTGCTGTGAGAGCTAGCCAATAGAGATAAGAGTAACAACGTGTGTGACTTTATGACATCAACACTCATTCACAGCATTACCCCGCTCAGTTTCACCCGGCAGAGACTTTCTCGTGGTTGGAGTACAGTATACACATATGAGACTATTTCTGGCATAAGTGCCAGTAGGTGTGTGAGTGCAGTGATTGATTCCTTTGATTTCGGTGTAGGACTAATTTGTTAATTTACGATATTTGTAGGGGACTAGTTAGTAGGAATATAATATACAGTAGCGTGCAAATTAATCCGAACACGACATATTTTTACATTTTCTGTCATTGTTGGCCTCACAGCTGCTCATGCCGCTTTAATTGACATCTGTAGTACGTGTAATTCCATTGTTGAAGGTCTGTCGTTATTATTTTTTTTTATAATATGTGGCATTTTGCCTGTCGTTTTGTACTCATAAGCATTTCAGTTGTGTTGAAGACTTAATATTGCAATCCTGTGTACATTCTGTCGTCTTCACAAATGGATACAACTCCACGAAAACGGTCTAAAATTATCACATTAGCAGAGCATTCTTCTATGACACAGAGGCAAATGCTGCAGAACGTCACATCGGTTTGGCTACTGTTAATTCGATCATAAAACGATACAGGGAGACTGGATCCATCACACCCCAGAAAAATGGAAACTGTGGCCGGAAGAGGAAGACTTCACCTGCAGATGATCGTTTGTCAGGAAAAGTAAATTAAATCCTAGACTAACTGCTGTCGACTTAACCCGCGAGTTAATGGCTACCAATGGGGCGAATATTGACGTCACAACAGTGCAGCGTAGGCTTTTGGAAGCTGGACGAAGGGCTCGTATGCCTATTAAGAAGCAACTGTTAACCCCTGTTATGTGCAAAAAATGCTTAATGTGGGCAAAATTACATCAACACTGGACAGTGAATGACTGGAAGAATGTACATTTTTCCGACGAGTCTCATTTCGAGGTCCACGGCCACCGTGTTTCTTACGTACGGAAAGGATCCGAAAAAGTAACAGCAGCTCATCTCCAACAAGCACCCAAATACCCCCCTAAAGTAATGTTTTGGGGTTGTTTTACACATGAAGGGCCTGGAGCATTAATACCTATCAAGGGAATGTTTAATTCTGACAAATATATTCACTTATTGGAAACCAGAATCGTACCCCAGCTGCAAAAATCATTTCCGGATAGCAGAGGTGTGTTCCAACAAGATCTGGCACCATGCCATACGTCTCGAAAAACTACAGAATTCTTCAACAAGAAGAATATTCAGGTAATCCCCTGGCCAGGCAACTCACCCGACATCAACCCCACTGAGAACTTGTGGTCAATTTGCAAAAGAAGAATGCAAAAAATGGATTGTTCTACAAATGAGAAGATTATTTCTGCCCGCATTGGTGTACGGTTTCGCGATGAAGAAATGAAGAATATTTGTGGGAAATTAGTGGAATCCATGCCAAATCGTCTCAGAGCTGTTATTAGGAACAAGGGAGGCCACATAGATTACTGAGGTATGTCTTAGATCCTTTTTTTTATCCCGTTTGAGTGTTTTTGCATAAGTAATTACGTTGTTCGGATTAATTTGCACGCTACAGTACATATGGTACATATAAGGAGTGGTGAACGAGAGAATAGTTAGAGGTAAGAGAAATCAGCTGATAGACAACGTTATGGTATTATATGAGGATATTAAGAGGAAAACAAAAAATTGGGAAGAATGAAAAATGCTGGGTTTGCAATTAAAGACCTGCTCTTGGGCACAACACTGTGCATACATCAGGGGCGGCTTTCGAAGAGGGGCTGCGGAGCTGCAGCACCCCCAGACATTTGTGGCTCTTGTCTCGTTTTATGTTGTGAAAAACATTTATTATACATTCTCTATTTAGCGGCTCGAATTTTTTAAAAAATTTCGCTCTCAATGACATGCACGCAATCGTTAGTGAAGTCACTTCCTCCCCTGGTGCTGCCAGAGCGAAACCAGAGACAAGCATTATAGGGTGAAGTCACTTCCTCCCCTGGAGCTGCCAGTCTCGTCTCGGATGCTTTGCGCGTTAGTTTTACCTCTCCCCCTGTTACCCCTTGCCATTAATCCAGAGTTTCCAGGCGCTGCAAAATTTGCAGCAGTTTGTCAGTAGCGCGCAGTTTTAAATACATTTTCTTTAATATTGTGAGTATAACAAGTGCAACAATGTTTAATTCTGTACAATATTTACAGTCTATACGGTTCAGTACCTTAACAATTCAGGAGAAATGTGAAA
This sequence comes from Periplaneta americana, assembly GCA_025594305.2. Taxonomy (NCBI): domain Eukaryota; kingdom Metazoa; phylum Arthropoda; class Insecta; order Blattodea; family Blattidae; genus Periplaneta; species Periplaneta americana. Next base: position 39,804,617 of record JAJSOF020000003.1, on the reverse strand, counting down.
TTAAATGCCCATCAGTTGAATCTTATAATGGAAAGAGCCGCTAAACAAAATACAAAGGCTCGCATATTTTTTGATAATTTATCCAGTATCCCTGCTTTCTTCTCTCGATCTCCACTCAGTCTGTATTAGATTAATGTGTTTCAAAGACAATTTCATCAGCTGGGGCAACGAGATGGATTTAAAATAAGAACAGTAAATGTTATTCATGAGAAGAAGGAGCCATTGCTAGAATGTTTTCAAAATATAATGCAATCTGAAACATCTAACAATATGACAATAAATAAGGCAAGCGCCCTGGTGCGTACTCTTGAAGGTCCTGAATTCAATTTCTGGCACAGTTATTTTTTTCATTTATTTATATATATATATATATATATATATATATATATATATATATATATATATATAATACAACCAACTACAACATTGCCAGTTAGATATTTCTAAGGTTCAAATCTGCATATAAAAATTAAATTATGGTTTATTTAACGGCACTCGCAACTGCAGGGGTTATATCAGCTTCGCCGGTGTGCCGGAATTTTGTCTGCAGGATTCTTTTAAATACCAGTAAATCTACTGACGTGAGCCTGTCTCATTTAAACACAACTTACAAGATAAGGCGCATGGAACTAATCTTTAAATAAAGTAATTTGCTTGGTTTATTGTTGTATGCAGCCCCCCTTATTTCAATACCCACGAGCCGCCACTGGCATACATCCATACGTACATACATACGTACGTACGTACATACGTACATATATATTTTTTGTTCAGATTTTAAAGTTTCCCCTTCCGGTGGCAAAAGCGTCTGAATGGTTATGGAGACTTTCATAGTGTAGTGTTATTTTATTGATCTGCCTCTCTGTTGCTGTCGTGTGTCCTCTCAGACAGTATTCAAATTTCCAACACGTGTTTGCGGTTTTGTTTGTGTGTTTTAGTTTGGTGGTTGGGGCTGGTGGTAGTCGTAGAGGAGTTTCTCCAGTGTTGTTGTGTTTTTGTGTTCGGTGGATTTGCGAAGATGTGTTGTGTGTGTGTGTGTGTGTGTGTGTGTGTGTGTGTGTGTGTGTGTGTGTGTGTGTGTGTGTGTGTGTGTGTGTATACGCGATTTACTGCCGAATGTGTGTATTTCCTGTTTATGTTGTTTAGATGTGTGAAGAGTGGCTTCGTTTTTGTCGTAGTGTAAACTGTGTTGTTTCTGGTGCATCTGTGCAGGTGGAAGATTTGGCGGAGAATTCTTCTTTCGCGGGCTTCGAATTTCGAATGGATCGTTGGAGGGGCTTGTGTGAGGAAAATGGAGGGGGGGTGTATGCATAGGGATCGAACCAATGCTTTTTATAGGTGGAGGAGAATTTCGGTTATACAGCCAGGTCGATTGATGCCACTTAGGTATCTTATTACTCTGGTTGCTGAGTTATATTACCTCCAGGTTTCTTCGGCTACTTCGCTCCAGGAGAGTTTGGAGGTGAGGGATATTCCTAGATATGTGAGATTTCGCTGGAGTAGAAGTTGAGTGTTGGCTATTGTGATTGGTAAGTTCTGGAGGTCCCGATCGTGTTAGTTGTGACATACTCCGAAATACCTTGTTTGGCAGCACAAGTGCAGTGATGTTGCTGGTGACATCTAATGACAAAGTTTGAAGTTACAACATCTTTATGAACGCATCTGTCCTCTGGCGGCAAAATTTAAAACTACAAAGAACATTTTGAGAGTAGGTGCAAGTTTTTATTTGGTTTATTCTATTACACTTCATCAACTGCGATGATTATCTAGTTGAATCTAGCGTCAGAGTGAATTGAAGGTGATAATGCCAGCAAAATGAGTCCAGCGTCCAGCGCCGAAAGTTATCCAGCAGTTGTTCTTAGTTAGTGGTGCCATTCTAATTTTTTGACAACCCTGTTCTCTACACTAATAACTTTAAATTCTAAAATGTTAATTTGAAAAGTATTAAATAAGGTAGTAATTATCCGCTACGAATACTAAAGAAAAAGCGTAGAGTAATTTAATAGTACATTATGCAACGAGCCTATAATGGTAGTAATTAAGACGCAAGTATGATTATGAAACGAGTGCAAGCGAGTTACATAATTTTCATACGAGCGTCTTAATTAGTATTATAGGCAAGTTTCATGCGACTTTTTATGCTCGACCATATTTCTAACTTGAAATTATTCATTTTATTTGTATCTAACTGACCTTGAGCAATACCTCGTAAATTGTGAGATGTGCGCAGACGCGAAAGTATTGATTTTTTCCGAGGCCGAATGTCATTGACCTTGGCACAGAATAAGAATGAACATTAGTCTGATATAGCCTGGGGGCAAATCGCAATATAGCGAACGTAGAAACTCCGCCCACGACCCCTTCTACTTTTCCCCTACTAGCTCATCAGACACTCTACGTGATAGGCGAGTGTTGTGTCGAATACACATTTCATGTGGGTGGGGATAACTTCCCCGACTGGCGTTCGCTATATTGAGATTTATCCTAACCTGGAAATTGATTTAGAATTGAAAAACGAGATGACAAATTGAATTTATTTGAATATTATTTACAATTAACGCTAATTATTATAGTAACCGAACATAACCTTCTGCGACAGTATTGGATTTCCAGCCTCCGTAACTTTTCGCTAATTGTCTGTCGATTGCAAATCCGAGAATAATCGATATAACGGTACAAACCTGAATTGTGATTGGCTGAAGACCTGTACTTTAATGACTAGGTGTACTTTAATGACATGCATTAAAGGACTGCTACCAGGTGTATAATTACTACATTTCGGCACGGTCGAGCATAACAATTCTTAAATGTTGGCTGATATCGCGTCACGGAAAAGGGGAACGTGGTACATTCAAAATACCAACTAGCCAGCTTTGAATATGTGACCACACCGACAAATAGTTTGAAACACCCGAAGATTCATTTGGACATGTACTTATAATCTCTACAGTTTTATTGGTTATTTTAAGACTTTTTAACAACTTCTGTGATTATTTAGCGTCTGAGTGAGATGGTGATACTTATCCTACTTACAAATGGCTTTTAGAGAACCTGCAGGTTCATTGCCGCCTTCACATAAGCCCGCAATCGGTCCCTATCCTGAGCAAGATTAATCCAGTACCTAGCATCGTATCCCACCTCCCTCAAATCTATTTTAATATTATCCTCCCATCTACGTCTCGGCCTCCCCAAAGGAGTTTTTTTCCCCTCAGGTCTTTTAACTAACACTCTATATGTATTTCTGGATTCACCCATATATGCTACATGCCCTGTCCATCTCAAACGTTTGGATTTAATGTTCCTAATTATGTCAGGTGAAGAATACAATGCATGCAGTTCTGCGTTGTGTAACTTTCTTCATTCTCTTGTAACTTATTATATAAAACTTCTCTCCTAATAGAGACATATGCTTTTTGACATCTATGAATAACTGATCTACTGTGCCTTTATACTCCCATTTTTTTCTCCAATATCTGTCGATTACAAAAAAAAAATCTGATCAATAGTCGATCTATTACGCCTAAAACCACACTGATGATCCCCAATAATTTCATCTACATAATATGGAGTTAATCTTCTCTAAAGAATATTGGACAAAATTTTGTATGACTTCAACAAAAGTGATATTCCTCGAAAATTACTACAGTTATTCTTGTCCCCCTTCTTAAAAATAGGTACAATTATGGGCTCCTTCCATTGTTCTGGTACAATTTCCTTTTCCCAAATTACAAGTACAAGCTTATAAATTTCGCTAGATAATGCGCTTCCACCCTCTTGTATTAATTCTGCTGGAATTTGATCAATGCCTGGAGACTTGTACTTTTTCAGATTTTCTATCGCAATTTCGACTTCAGAAAGTGTGAGTTCGGGTATAAATGGCTCAGCAGTTTGTATTGGAATTTCGTCCCGATCATTTCTATTTGGCCTATGTACATTTAGTAGTTGTTCAGAATAATTTTTCCACCTGTTCAGGATTGGATGAGAGTCTGCAAGCAAGTTACCATTCTCATCCTTGATCACGTTTACCCATGCTTGATATTGGTTCTTAAATTCCTTTATAGCCTACCCTTATATAAATCTCGAATGTTTTTATTCTTACTATATGTTTGTACCTAATTCAATTTTTCCTTTAAGTAACCTCTCTTTTTATTCCTAAGTGTACGACTTGCTTCCCATCTTTCATTGAAATATTTATCTGTATTCGCGTCAACTGGATCCTACAAGAATTTAAATTTTACCAGTTTCCTTCTTTCTACTACCATGGAACAAGCTTCATCAAACCACAGTTTCTTTTTCTTAATCCCCTATGCTCTGCTCAGCTGCAATTTTGATACTATCTCTGATATTTTTCCACACGCTATTAACATCTAACTCTTTCTCAATTTCGTCGGAACTTCCTAAAGCGGCAAACCTATTTGAAATTTCGACTTTTAATTTTAGAATATTGAATCCACTAATATTAACTTGTTGCTCTACTCGATTGGCTACTGATAGTCTTTCTCTTAATTCTCGAATTACCAAATAATGGTCAGAATTACAGTCTGTCCCCTGAAGATTCGAATGTCTCCTATACTAATATGTCTCCGTTTATCTATCAAGATGTGATCTATTTGGAGTAACAAATAAAATAAATATTAGTAACATGTAATATTAGCAACACTTAAAATAATAATAAAATGAAACATAATCATACAAACAATTTTACTTTATTCTTGAACTTAAGAATGTTTAAATTGCTTAGCTCTGGATTATTTTACAATAGTGAATTGTATAATCTTGGTCCATAATTCCTACTGTGTCTTAAATCCAGCTGTAGTCTAGCATTTAAGATCAGCCAAAAGAGTTGGGACATTTCTTCTGTACATATTTGTCAGTTATAAAGTTCATTCGATATTTGTGAAAATAAATTAGTAATCAATGTTTATATATTTTATCAATTTTTAGTAGCCTACTTGGAATTCAGAATAAATGAATTGTGTCGGATAATCAAGTGCTTTACGCAGACAAATTTTGATGATACGTTTTTGTAGTGATATTAATGGGTTGAGGGTAATCTTTGCCATTCCACTCCACCCTATTATTCCGTATTGAATGACTGATTCAAACAAGGCTAGATAAAAGCAGACAATATATGGGGATTAGTGAAAAATACTGAAGTTCGAGGAATAGAGGTGTCAATGATATTAACTCCATTAAAAACGTTATAATAAACAAAGAAGTATGTAGTGACAGACTTCACACTTTATGAGCAGATAGGAACTTTTATTCGTCTGATATTATTTCTTGCTGTAAATATATTAACTTAGGTTTTCTAGAATTTTAAAATGCAATAGGACTAAGATGTTTCTATGAATATAGAGGCTATATTGATTTTTCACATTTCTTTACCTACACCTCAACAATGGTATAGTCGCTTCGATTTTGTTAATAGTATAATATTCTCAATTGGAGTTCATGTTCCCGTATCGATAATATTGTTTACTATGGCGTCATATATTTCTCCTCTGTATGCGTAGAAAAAGTAACGGATATCGAAGACTTCTATAGAAATACATTTGTAGCTTCGGGGTTACATAGAGTGGTTCAGCATTCTGCTTTTATCATTAATGAAAACAAATAAGTATACCAAATTCTGTATAATTGATATCATCTATAAAGTTTTTAGATACAATAGAGAATTGTTGTTAGAAATAATAAAGGAAACTTACGTAAATCTACAAACTGTTAAAATAGTACCGGTATAAGTTTAGTTTAATGTGCAAGATCTACTTGAAGACATGAGGGTTCTAACGTTTTCTCTTGTCATCTTCACACTTCAAAGCAGTGTTTCCGCTACGCTCTCTAACGTCCATGTCGCCAAATCCAATCCAGAGGAAAACACAATGCGCTGTGTCACTGAGATCATAGAGAAATATTTTCGAAGAAACATACCGTTAGCAGTACCATCTTTAGACACCTCCAAGACACACGACAATAATCTGTTAAGGATGTTGAACCATGCTGGTATCGTGCCTGTGTTAGTTCTGAGAGAAGGTCCTAGATTTTCAAAAGCGTTGCCTTTTCAAGAGCATGGATCATCTGTGATTCTTGTGTCTACTGTTCAGTATATGCTACAACTAGAGGAATTACGTTCCAAAATATCTTTGGTGCTAAAAAATGCCCGCACTACGAAGATGCATTTGATTATTGTTTTGATGACACTTTCTCAAGGTACGGAGAAGATCGAATATATCACTTCAGTGTTGAGACTTGCCGTTAAATTAATTATGGTTCTAGATGTCGTTGTATTATCTCCGTGTGATGTGATGGCATCTGTCATCGATGTGTATACGTGGTTCCCCCAGGAACAAGAAGATCCGTGCGGTGTTACAGTTAGTCGTGTCACATTGCAAGACCAGTGGTTGTCATCTCAGAAAAGATTTATACAAAACACGAATCTGTTTCCATCGAAGGATCATAGGAACATGACAGGTTGTGTCATCATATATCATTTGAATAATATGCCTCCATCATCATTTAAATTAACTACACATACACACGATGAAAGGTTCTCAAAGTTCCTTGGTCCTGCTGTGGTCGCACTAATGGAATTGAAGAAGGAAAGAAATTTTGAGTACATAACAATGAGAAAGGACGTAATTACGGATATATTCGGCCCTCATATGGTTTCGTCATATAAGGAAAACGCATTCAAAGGAATTCTATTAACATATCCACACTTACGGATGGAAATTATGTGGTTTGTTCCGCCTGGAGCACCGTTTCTTCGCTCTAAATCATTCGTTAGAGTTTTCAAACCAATAATGTGGATATTTATGGGCATAACATTTGTTTTAGGATGGATTATGCTTTGGGTAGCGTATAAGTTTAAACAAAGACATATGGAAATGGAAAACGCTTCAATTGCACTGGCTTTGATAAATAATTTACGAATACATTTGGGCAACTGTATACCCATTAATTCCAAGGTCTCATTACCAATGTCATTGATCGTTCTGTGGCTTCTCTACTGTTTACAAATAAACGTAGCCTATCAGTCGGCTCTCGTTTCATTTCTTGTAGATCACGGGGAAGAAAAGCCTATTCAGTCTATTGCAGAACTGATGGAATCTGATATCACACCCTTTCCATTGTGCTTCTCGACAACCTGGATTGAATGCTGCACTGGTAAAATGCAATGTGAACTTGCTGACTGTCTGCAAAGAGCTGAAAATAGTCGCGATTTAGCGCTCCTGCATACACGGGAACTGTTTACTTACACTTTGCAAGTCCGTTACAATTTCGGTAAATTTAGAATTTCGCCTTTAAAAGAAGTTGCATCGACAAACTATTTCAGCATTGGTGTTACTAAATACCCCATTCTTGTCGATCGAATAAACACTCTTCTTGAAAGATTTGTGACATCTGGATTGTCGAACTATTTTATTAAAGATGCGCTAAGGAAAGTTGTTCGGGACTCAGGTAAGCGTTCTGAAACTCAAAGCAGTGGTCCAGTTTCTTTAAAATTGTTACATCTTGCTGGGCCGTTTTGTCTTTTGTTAATCGGACTCTTTCTGAGCTTAGTTTCTTTCATATTGGAACTAACTTACTATCATTACGTACGAGGAAATAATATGTAAGAAACAGTGTACAGTTTTATACGAGACTTATGCAGAGTTGAGACAGAAAACGTTACTAATAAACCATGCATAAGCGATGGATGTATAAACAGTCTGTAGCTATACAATGGGAAATGCTTTGCAATAGTTATATACACGAAACCCCTTGTTTAAGCTTTGTATATAGAGAAAAAATTGCCGCCCTTATAACAGCTGTTCATATCGACTGTCATTTTATGACGATGGTTGCCTTGTAACCACAGAAGAACAAACCAAAGAGCACAAAATAATTAGAATAATATTGCTATAGCTTGTACTCTTTGAACAAAATATAGTGTGGTAATCGATTCGAGCCAGTTGTATTATCGATACTTAACACGCCACACTAGAGCGCTCTACCGGATGCAATAGAGAATCTCAGATACTCTATTACCTTTGTAACGAAATTACGAAACTATAACGTAGCTGTGTAACAGTTATACTGTTATACACGACGTATGTAGTGATTATTAGTAAGGAATTTACACACGACTTATAAAAGAGCTACTCACTGTATAAGTGTAAGACAGTTAAACGTCTGTATAAAGAGTTTTTATTAGTTAGACCATAAGAAGATAATAGAACAGTAATTTTTACAGGAATTGTGCGAGATAAGAATGGTTTTCTTTAATTATGAGCAATCAATAACCGATTAGCTTGAAGACGGAAACTAAGAAGTATAAAGGGTGTTTAAAGGCTCAGCACACTTTTGGGCCAGACTTTAGTTTGCGATCCCCACCATCTTATTGGTACCCCTGATCACTTATATAACAGATTGACCACCGCAATGTTAAAAACGGTAGCATGTGGAAGAGAACAACCACCAGGTTCGCCACCGTCGATTTAAAATAACCACTAGATGGAAGTACAGTTGCTCCATACAATTCAAATGGGAGTTATGACTTGATTCCTTCTACTTTCGCTAGATGGCAGTATAGTAAACTTGATAAAAGCTGTTGCCGTCAAAGCTATAAGACTGAGCAATCTGTTATAGAGTGATCAGGGCTGGTACTTAACCAATTTGAAATACAAATCCCTGTGAAATCTATTACAACGATAGTAGCCTAATACTCAAAACCAGTACATACTACTAAAATAACGACCAAAATAATATTTTTTTGCAATAATGACACGAAATATTACATGAACAATTTCTGACACTTCGAACTATTACCGCCATGACGCAACGGTAAAAATTCAATCATATTGTTGAGAGACAAGTGAAATATCGGATATTAACCCTAGAACTCCACCGCTGTGGAGTAATGGTCATCACGCCTGGCCGTGAAACGAGCGGGTCCGGGTTCGAATCCTGGTTAGGGCAAGTTACATGGTTGGGTTTTTTCCGGGGTTTTCCCTCAACCATTTGAAACAGAATTGTTGGGTAACTTCCGGCGTTGGACCTCGGACTCATTTCTCCATCATTAATTAACATATCATCATCTATACCATAACCCAGGTTAAATTCATTGTGCAGCGTGCTGTACTTGTACAAGAGCGCGGTCGTTCGGCTAACCAGTCATTCACAGGATGGGGTGGTATGCACAATAAGCCTCAGGCTGAAGTGCAAGCCTTCGGGTCCCTCCTCCGTACAAGAGAAAAAAACCCCTAGAATGTTATCGTACGTAATTTTGACGTATAATGGGTAAATAATTCATCCTCACTACTTTTTTCGCCAAGCGAGCCCCTACGTTTTCTAGTTAAGATTGTGCCTCCATATGTCAATTGCTGACAGAAGGCGTGACAGCAAGCTGCAACTTGCAGGCTTAGCCAAGTTCTTATAAGGTATATTTGGAAGTGTACGTCAGATTTACGTATCAATAGTATTAATAGAACATTTTCTGTTAGCAGCTTAATTTTTAAGTGTTTTTTATATCAAAGAAAGTATTACTGGATGAAAACTTATATGATGATCCTGACACTGTTGTGGAAATTATAGGTGAAAGTTAAAATGAAGGTGCTGAAGGCAAAGTAGAGTTTGATGATGAAGTTTGTGACAGTGACAACGATCCAGAAATATATACCAGGATGAAGTTGCAACTCAATGGGAAAAAATTAATGGAAGATACAGTAGGAGAGATAGAGAATAATTGTATGAAACATGCAAAACAAACAAATGAAGAAAGACGAAAAAGAAGCAAGGAAACGGGGAATGGGAAGCTCACCGCGCATTCAGCTACCGAAGAAAAGGAAAGAAAGTGTACAAAATTCATCCAGAACATCTGCAGTTGAAGCTAAAGAGAATATCTATGCTGAAAATCCAGTAACAAAACTCCAGCGGAATTTTCAAACCAAATTTCCCAGACTTTTCTTACGGGAGAAAATGTTTCTTCCTGCTTGCGCTGTTCTCGCGTATCTTTATCATCAAATCAAATACAGTTGATTAGTTAGACAATGTAGCACGATAAAGCTCACCACAAGATGTTGTGTCAGACATGTTCGCAGATAAGTAGGAGCATTTTAGGGCTGCCGCTAGTACCAAGATTCATAAAAATCTGTTGATTTGCATGTAAATAAAAATCAAACAAATTAAATAAAACTAAAGAAAGCAATAAAATTTATTCTGAAATATTTTCTTGTAGTTAGATTTAACTTGTATGGTTTCATGGAAAGATTTATTGGAATATGTTGAGGCAGGGGCGGCTTTTGGGATAGTGCCAGTGTGCCATGGCAATGAAAAAAAAAATATCCTAAAAAGCAGTTGTAATAGTTTATTTCTACATATTTTATTCGTATTTCATCTGAACGAGCGCGCGCACAGATCGGGACGCACTCTTGCAGCGTTTTTCCGAACGTTGGAGCCACTTCGGTGTGGCACTGCCTACGTCCATATAACACTGTACAAAAGGCTACTGATTCTAGTTTATATACGTTTCTTATGGCAGACTTTGAGCCGAATTCAATTTGACTCAGTAGTTAATATTCCGCCCGCTAGAGCACAGTAATGCAGAAATTTCGCTACATGGCAGGGTTGTTGGAGACGTTAGGAAGGGAACCATCAACCGCAGACTTACACGAAAACACAAGTTAAAGTTTCGCGCCAAATGTTAATGTAATGTTGCCAATTCAAAACTAATGCAGATAACTTGGATTTGAATGTGTAAAATATTATCCATTTAACTATACTGAATGCAGAGATAGTCATGATTCTTTTTAGAAAGATAAATATTTTTTCATATTATGTAAAACTGTTTGTTAATGTTGCGTAATATTTGTTTTATTTTGCGGCAACTAAATATCGCTACACTGTTGCTATAGTATTGATGCTTTTGTTAACGATACATGAGATCTATGCAGGACATGAACATGTGTTATTCAGGCCGCTGCCTTGGATTTATCGGCCTGTTAAATAAAGGGCAAACGTGTTCGTTTATTATCTATATCATTGTTTATCTCGTGTGTTTTTGCCAGTAATCTTACTAGTTATAAAAGTTATTTGTATTTGACTAGCAATACTGTGAAAGTTTTGCATTATCTGTATCTGTAAATTTCGTTATTAGTTTCGGAAATGTTATTGTAACTGTTACTAGATGCATTATTAACTGTACACCTGGTAAAAGAGCTGGTTTAATTAATGTGTTTTATTTAACATTTAATGTAAACGTGAGCTGCAATTATCAGTTTCACTAGGGTAATTTGCGTACAACCATTTTTCAGTTTTGGCACCACCACCAGAATGCCTCACCGGCCGCCACTGTGTTGAGGAATTTTTCAACATGTTCCCAACCGAAATTGAGACATGTCATAAGAAGAGATCAACAGAGACGTGCAGACGAGTGTCACACAATGGTTCCTGTTCTAAGCGACAGATTTCGGATACAAGAGTTGATCCCACGGAATGACAAATCTCTCAGTTCCTGTGGGGAATATGTTGAAAAATATCTCAACAATTGCTCTATCTGCTCTAATAAATCTTTTCTTGAAATTGTGCTCTTTTTTTGTGAATAGCCTTAGGGAAACTTACTTTCTGAACGGTCCTCGTAATTGCACTCGAGTGGCCAAAATTTGTATAAGCACTGTTTTTACATTTTTAACATGGTGGAAGAAAAAAATTAACTTTTTTATCTGTCCCCATGAAAAATGTTTCTTTGTTAATACTAAAGAAGGTGATTTGTGTTATATTTATATATATTTTTTGTGTGTTGTGATTATGTTGTGATTTTGTATTTGTGTTTTTGTTTTGTATATGTGTTGTTGTTTTGTAATTGTGTTGTTTGATTTGTTGTGTGTTGGTGTGTTATATTTCTGGTTTGGATTTGTATTCTGTTGCGTTCTTTGTGTTGTGTTTTATATTTTGAATTGTATTAGTTGCCGTTTGAATTGTACCAACATTAGTACCGGATATCTGTACATCCATAATGCAGTATATTCATTCGCTCGAAATTGTTATCCTTCAGTAAGGCATGATGCAAGCAGTACTGACTTTTCAATTAAGATATAAACTTCTAAATATTTAAGGAAGTCAATACTCGTTGAACTTTAGGATCACATAATTAAGGGTTTTAACTTCAATGATGATTTCGTTCAGAAAAAAAATATATATGAAGAAAATAATTTGTTTATGTTCTCAGGTTAAAACCTCTTAAATCCCGTGACCCTAATAGACAGATGGACAGAAGGCCTGATGGCCATATCTCTACTAGGCTAAGTAAATAAATAATACGTATTTTTTTTATAAATAATTGTTTCGTTCTTGTAGAGTATTTTGTCGAAGTTTCCTACAAAATTATTTGATGTACTATTTTCAGTACACAACCACAGTCTAGTATATACAGTTACGAAGCTCAATACGTAATAAATATGCATCCATAGATAGTTGCTAACCACTAGGATCGCTACTATCGCCTCATTACAGACAATGCGAAATAGTACCTGCACAGTCTATTGTTCCTAGCACCCTCAAAACTCAAGCTTCGTGACTGTATATACTAGACTGTGATGCAACATTCTCATTCCAATTGACATTGTTGGTGTGCAGAAATTCTAGTCTAGAGACTCAATCTTCACTTAGAATAAACAGTAGACATCTACTGTAGATTTAGTTCCTAAGAATTGCAGCATTGTGTTGAACTATAACCTTTCTAAGTTCGAGTAAGATTTTTCTGTAGACTTCACTAATTGCATTAATGTTGCTGTACTAAATTATCATCTGCGACGAAGTGCTCGTATATAAAATAAAAAAAAAAACTTAAAAATTAAACCTTAATAGAGAATTAATACTGACCGCACATATTATTGTCTTAATAAATATTAACAAGTAACACAGTCCATGCTCTAATTTCAATAAATGACAGTCTTATTATGTCTTGATGTAGTTATTACCGCAGGTATCAATATAGTAATAATAATAATAATAATAATAATAATAATAATAATAACCATCAACATCATAATAATCATAATAATCGAAAGCTGGATACAGAAAAAAGTTGTCTTTGTTTTTAAAAATAGCGTTCTTTATCAAAGTACTGTTCCTGTACGCCAGGAAAAAAGTTCTCTCAAGTAAATTTCTTTATTGATATAAACTGAACACGACTGTCATTTGCATACATTTCCTCTAGATCGAGCGCGGGAAGCATTGTGTTGCGTACTGTAGACAGATAATACAGGCTAAAGGGTTGCCAAGGTTATATCATTAGTATAAAGCTGACTTCCATTCAGTGCAGTTTAATTTAGTTCGTGGCAATTAGAAAGGCGAATCTTCAATTAAGAATTAAACAGCAATCGACATTTCCAGGTCTTATTGTAAAGTAAGCTAATGTACTGATTGTAATGTAGCATAGTGTATAAGCACGAAATTTTTATAGCGAAAAGCTGATCCTCTAAATCACCGTTAAGCGGGCTGTTACTTGCCCATGTTACTTTTCGAACGACGCGGTACTGAGGGAAATTTGTTTCCAGGCGTACTCCCGTTACAATTTACTGACGAAGGCAAGAGAAACATAATAATTATTATTCCTTATATTCTAATTGTAGGCAGTTATTATCGCCAGAACATTCAAACAATACACCTGTAATTCACAATAATTGTTAAATATTCTCATTTACATAATGCACTGCCCTTTTTTTAATTGTCTTATTTTTGTGTTGATGCATTGCTGAATATGATTTGTCACACTTGCACATATATTTATACACAGTATCTGAACCTAATTTCTTCAAAAGCCTTTTCCATGCGGACATTCATGGCGTTAGCTGTAAACGCTGATAGTGACCTTTGGCCAATCTTGTACCATATATCCTCTTCATTGTGTTTTAACTCGAGTGATGATCTACTCTCCAAGCACTTATAAACAGAGCGCATAATTACTTTCAATAATATTGGTTTGTACGTTTCTCAACATCCATAACTGTAACTGAAGCATAAAATGAAATAGCCCTACCACATACTAGAGTCGACGGCAATTCGGAAGGCGGTTGTCTGCTAGCGTTTGCGTCGAGAGAGACAGATAGAGAGAGCAATGCAGCGTACAACATTGCCACATCGTACTTCACGCGCACGTGCAATACAAATAGCGCAGGAGAGAATTTAAATTATCAAAAGACAATAATGACCTTAGCCGTTGATTACTGTAAGCATGACACCAAACAAACCCTCTTTCCTTCACTAACAATATTCTTTGCACGGCTCTCAATCCCACACCACATGCTTCTGCAGATGTTTCTTGCATTTTGGCAACGTTGCAGCCAGCATCAAGATGGCCGGCAGCGTTCTGCTCGTCAACGTTTTTAAAATAATTATACACCTTAAACACTATTTTCCGCGCCTGCTTGTGTAATACTTGTCTTTTTACAGTCTCTTCTTCCATTTATTTACCTTACATACACACAGTAAATGTTAGTTTTACTTATTCAATGTATTAAAACACTCGCACGTGAACAAACGAACTCGGGAAGTGCTTGTTATAGACTGATTCTGATTGGTTCTACTGTACAAGCTTGTGACGTCCATACCAGAAATGCTACGGCGCATATTGAAGCTAACCGCCTTCCGAAATGCCGTCTAGTCTAGTAGTCTATAATTAATTTTTAAACAATTAAAACAATTGATAGACGACATCAAAATATTGTTAATTATGGATGAATAATAATTAAATAATCCTTCAACGAATGATTCTTTTCTGATTATATTTGTTACATAAATTTTGTAATAAAATATTTTACAACGAATTGTTAAATGTATTTGTTCAAAACATATGTAATTTATGATACAATGTTTAACATTATAATGATAATTGTAAAAGCATGATCGTGGAAATAAATAAGTGGTTCTGTAATTTGTGAAGAATTATCTTGTATACCCATTCGTCTGAAACACATTTTATAGCCTTTTAACTAATGACTTTACGTAAATGAATGTAATGACAGATTGTGGTTCTCAGATGGGACGTTATTAATAAGAAATCTCGTACCTATTCCTGGGAATTACTATTTGATTGTGGAAGAGCGAAATTTGTAGAGATTTGTCGCAAAAAGAGCTTGAATTTGAAAATTCGATCGTGATTAGGTATGTAATTGGCGTAGTAGTGATGATTGTGATTGTGATGTGGTACCGCTGGTAGTGACAGTGACGATGAAAATTATATAGGCTTACTACTACTACTACTACTACTACTACTACTACTACTACTACTACTACTACTACTACTACTACTACTACTACTACTACTACTGTACTGAAACGTTATGATGACCTTTTTGGCACTGCCATCTATTTTCAAATCTATTTGTTATTACTTGCTTTAATTATCAGATATGAATGCTTGCGAATTGAGAAGATCAGCCATCTAAAAATGTTAATAGTGTTGGACATAAACATGTAATCAAATCTAATTCTTCAATAAGAGATAACAATTGAGGGGCTCAGGAGTAAAACATGGTAAGTGAGACATTTTAGTGTTTTGAAGTTATTAGGTAGTTGCTATTGTTGGTCACCTGTCCGAAGACAGGTCAGAACCTCAAAAGTGATGCCAAGAAAGCACCACTTAAGAGGCAACTAGGCCAGGAGATAATGGAGTAGGGTGGCCAGTTCGTTTTCCCCTCCAATGCATACATCGCCAAAAGCTACGTATTACACTAGGCAGACTTCAGATGCATACAAACAATAATGTTCTTCCTCTGAAACATATCGTCAAGTGAGATGTACTGCCTGATAATAGATATACGTATCAGCCAGAACCTCAATCAGAGGATTTATTAGGTAGGTAAACATTTATACATGCAACAGTTTGTATAGTTACCAGGAAAGTAAAATCTGTGTATTTCTACCATCTGTTGAGATGTTGGAAAATTAACTACTGCATTAGACGTAAAATGTAAGATACCATATTATAAGTTATATATCTCATTTTTGACCAACATTCCTAAATATTTAGAACTGGTTCAGTTATATTGTAATGAATGTACGTATTAAATGCGATTCTAGATTACATAATATTGTTTCAACATGGATTTCTGTGTATCACTTATTAAAGTTTCTCTTCAGTTAATAGTAAAAATAATAAATAATTAATAGTTAACAGTCGCCAGTGTTAGATAAGTAGGCTAAAAAAAGACGACGATCTGGTATAGACACAATGGATCAATGATTAACTGATATGATTAGCAAAGTACTACAAGAAAATCTACTACACAGGAAAAAAAAATGAAGGAAGAGGAAAGAGCGGGATATAGAGAATTGAAAGATGATGATGATGAAAAAGTGGGGGCAATAAAAAAATGGATCGAAGCAAAAAATGCGACAACAAACAGAGGGAATAGTAAATGGTTTACATAGAACACAATGGGAAATGTATTGATTTCAACGTAATACCTGAAGTTCGCCAGTGCTTCCTGTCGTACTCGCGTGATATGTGTCACGATTTTCCTGATAAACGTCCCATGGGACAATGCACGAGACCATGCGTTATGTTGTACTGTAAGAAGAAAGTGATTGAAGTGGAGTAATTGTTATGAATAGTCACACTTAGATTAAATGCCCACAAAGAAATGGATGGGTGATCGGTTGTGAAATATCATTGATCCCAGTGTTGCCGCGACCTACTCATGAAAATCAGGAAAACCATCATCGAAAAAACGGGAGATAACAGTAGATTAATTAACGATTAATTTCCTCATTCTATTATATTAATTACAAAACAATGTATACTATAAAAAGATGATAGGGCCCCCTATTGTATTACTACACAATACATCCCCACCACTGAAATGAACAATTTTGCTAATGTAACTACAGCCGTCTCTAGTCAATTTATGTAACTAAGGCCCGATTGTATAAACCATTTAATCTTAGATCAGAGGTTAAATTGATCCTTGTTTCAGCTGAACTTGGAATTTTGTGTTGTATAAAGTCTAATCTGAGATTAATTTGTCTCAAACTAAAGTCAACTTTGACTGAAGAAATTTCTCCGATTAAGTTAGATGATCCAAGTTCAGTTATTTCTTTTCTGTTTGAAATATACGAGTGACAGATTGTGCAAATAAAATATCCATTATTATTAATATTAATAGATAGGTATATTTATATAATATATTTCTTTCAATTTCTTGCCTTAATACACAAACATTCTTATATATTATAAGGCTCTGTCATGTTCAGCAGTATCAAATAACATAACCTATAATTATATTATGTTTATAACAACCATTAATTATTAATGCATATGATAGGTACATTCATAAATGTTCAATTAACTGTATTACTAAACGAAAATTATCGTTTTATAAAGCTTTATTATGTTTAGCAGTATCAAACACCATAACATGATAACAACTTGGAGAACAGTCAACCTTCTTCTATTGTCCGCCATTATTTACATTGCAAAAAAAAAAAAAAACCAGTGTCTCCAACAGAGTGTAATACGGAAAGTCGCCAAAAAGTATTTGTAAAGTCGCTAGATTTCTCATTATCAACAAGGAAAGATTAAATTTTGTCACTATGGGGTGCTAAAAAGGTCACTAAATCCCTATTTAAGCAATATAAAAGTTAAAAGAAATTGTTGTTGAAAAAGAGTTAAAGTCGCTAGACTGGCAACACTGAACAAACCTGTCCGCGCATCACGTA
Organism: Periplaneta americana; assembly: GCA_025594305.2. Classification (NCBI taxonomy): domain Eukaryota; kingdom Metazoa; phylum Arthropoda; class Insecta; order Blattodea; family Blattidae; genus Periplaneta; species Periplaneta americana. The sequence continues at coordinate 39,786,917 of JAJSOF020000003.1, read as the reverse complement.
TTTCACCTGTTTATGCGATGTTGCCAAATCCTTTTCACGTGAACTTATATTGCATTTGAACCAAGGTAATTTGATCGCAGAAAAGTTTTATACAATAGAAGAAGTGTCTGAACTCGGTTCACTTTTCGATCTTCGATCAAAGTTGATCTTTAGTCAGGGAGTTTTATACAATTGGGCTTAAGTCCGTCAACACGTCCAACAATACACAAAATATGTTTGGTAGAACTTTCGTCTGTGGATTCATCGGCAATTTGCATTATCTTTCTGTTTTTTCCACTCCCGTTATATTTTGGACAATACACAGCGGTAGTTTTTGTACGTCTACAAGTTACCTTTGTCGCAGTTTCTGAATCTGGACAAATAGATTTAATTAGTGCTGGTAAGTGCTCCATAATACTGATCAACAAATTATGTTCTACTACAAAAACAGATTGGTCTCACTTCTCCTTCTCTCGTCTGAGTGTTTATTCTTTTCTCTCGCCATAGTGTTTATTTTTGTAAAATCACTCGTAAAACCTGATCGTTTTTTGTCCTAAACTGTCTGATCTTTTCAAATGCTTTGTGTTTCTGCATGCATTTCCAAACCTATTTTTCCTCTTACGGTGGAAGAGGACCGATGCACCAAAATTTAAGAGGTGGTTCTACATGTTATATATGTACAGAGTGTTTAAAAAATACGGGGCATAATTTCAGGTATGTATTTCCCACATGTAGACAATCAAAATAGTTCATTGCAACATGTGTCCGGAAATGCTTCATTTGAATACAGACCTCACATCGATGTCTCATTTACCTGCGAACACGATCCCAAACTTCAGGAGTATTGCGTATGTCCTCAGAACATGCCACGATTCGATTCGGTTTTCATACGCCCATACATGCTGATTGTGGAAATTTGTTATGCCATCTCGTGTGAACTGTGCTTCATCTGTAAATAATACAGGCAGGAAAGTTCGGATTTACACCACACTGCTGCAAGAACCACTGACAGAACCTAACTCGTGCAGGGTAATCTGCTGGTGACAGGGCATGTACACGTTGCAAATGATAAGGATACAATTGATACTCTTTCAACATTCTCCAGACAGGCGTATGAGGAACATTGACTTGCAACGCTACCCTTCGTGTGCTGATAGAAGGAGTCATGTTCACAGCCTCCAGAATCTCCTCCTGTACTTCTGGAGTTGTAGATCTTGGTCGTCCCCTTCCCAAACCAGGAGAGTTAAATTTTTCATACTCGCACAGACGGTAATGGAGACGTACAAATGTCTTCCGATCTGGACATTGTCGCTGTGGGTACCTCTCCTGGTACAAACGACGAGCCAGCGCAGCATTGCCGTCCGCCTTACCGTACATGAAGTGTATCTCTGCCAGCTCTTGATTTGAATACATGTTGCACAGTCTAACGCCCACACAACACTGAATGTAACCTTCGCCTCGGAATGCTCTCTTAATGTCTCCTTTGACGGCAACGACCTGCGGAAAGAAAAACGTTCCGGTGAATTTCAATGTTATGAAGGCCATAACTAGGAAATAAAGCATTTCCGGACACATGTTGTAATGAACTATTTTGATTGTCTACATGTGGGAAATACATACCTGAAATTATGCCCCGCATTTTTTAATACTCTTTGCCCAGTGTTTACACCGCTCTATTGCGGTAACGGCCTGGGAGAAATGGTTGATTGCTACAGATACGTAAACATAATCTTAATAGTAATGTATAATATTGATTCTTTTTTTTTTTTTACAAATTAAAACGTTTACTCATGAATTAAATGGAATAATTTGGAAAATCGTTAAAATAAATCTTTCAGCTCAGCGGACTGCCACGTGTCACTGAGTACAGCTGAGGAGAGGGGAAGGTAAGGAGTGCAGGCCGTGCTTGTTAGAGTCATTGCAGTAGCCGTGATGTTGCCAAATGTTTTGGGCCCAATTGTATAAAACTCCCTGACTAAAGATCAACTTTGATCGAAGATCGAAAAGTGAACCGAGTTCAGACACTTCTTCTATTGTATAAAACTTTTCTGCGATCAAATTACCTTGGTTCAAATGCAATCTAGTTCACGTGAAAAGGATTTGGCAACATCGCATAAACAGATGAAATACGTGATGCGCGGACAGGTTTGCTCAGTGTTGCCAATCTAGCGACTTTAACTCTTTTTCAACAACAATTTCTTTTAATTTTTATATTGCTTAAATAGGGATTTAGTGACCTTTTTAGCACCCCATAGTGACAAAATTTAATCTTTCCTTGTTGATAATGAGAAATCTAGTGACTTTACAACTACTTTTTGGCGACTTTCCGTATTACACTCTGTTGGAGACACTGTTTTTTTTTTTGCAATGTAAATAATGGCGGACAATAAGAAGAAGATTGACTGTTCTCCAAGTTGTTATAATGTTATGGTGTTTGATACTGCTAAACATAATAAAGCTTTATAAAACGACAATTTTCGTTTAGTAATACAGTTAATTGAACATTTATGAATGTACCTATCATATCCATTAATAATTAATGGTTGTTACAAACATAATATAATTATAGGTTATGTTATTTGATACTGCTGAACACGATAGAGCCTTATAAAATATAAGAATGTTTGTGTATTAAGGCAAGAAATGGAAAGAAATATATATAAATGTACCTATCACATCTATTAATATTAATAATAATGGATATTTTATTTGCACAATCTGTCACTCGTATATTTCAAACAGAAAAGAAATAACCGAACGTGGATCATCTAACTTAATCGGAGAAATTTCTTCAGTCAAAGTTGACTTTAGTTTGAGACAAATTAATCTCAGATTAGACTTTATACAACACAAAATTTCAAGTTCAGCAGAAACAAGGATCAGTTTAACCTCTGATCTAAGATTAAATGATTTATACAATCTGGCCTTATAGAAACATAACGATTTCGTCTAAAATGGTGAATGTTAGAGAAAAAACTTATTTAGATTTTTAAAATATCTCCTCATAATCTATTACCAGTTTCATTTTGGTGCAGTGGTTACCTCCCACTCTGTATTTTGAGAGAGAGAGAGAGTGTTTGTGTAGTTGCGAGCGTAGGCCTATTGAAAATCCGAGCATAGTACCACTGGTGACTTTAGCATGCCCAAAAGACAGGAGAAATTCGAACTTTTGACAAAGAAATCAGTAGAGCAGTAGAGACCATGGAAAAACAGGAAATCTTCTGCTAAATCAGTAGCTTCTCCATAATAAGACAGCATAAAGTACGCAGTTCCATTGCAAGCGGTTTCTGAAATGCTCAAAATTATGGGGTAGGTATATGAAGTAGTAGTTTGCACTTCAGATGGAGGTTCTATAAAAAAAAAACAGATATTGTAGTGATTGACAGGCGCAATTCTGAAGACTATATCACAGTCTAGTATATAGTCACGAAGCTTGAGTTGTGAGGGTGCTAGGAACAATAGACTGTACCGATACTATTTCGCATTGTCTGTAATGAGGCGATAGTCAGGGCTATAGAAAGAAGGGCTGGCTCAATGCTTTGTTGTTCCTCTTGCCGCCTTGAGTCTTTCCTCTAGCCACCCCACCACTTTCTGACGTCACTGCGGTACAGTTGATCTCGGTGACTGTCGCAGATACGAGTGTTGAGAAATGTAATTCAAGTTCACGTGCACCGTTTCGTAATGTATCTGGTTGTATAATTAGCATATATTACAGTTCTTTATGTATTGAATAATTATAAAGGTACAGTATTACATTATTAATGATAGTATTTTAAGTTTAAAAATGGTGAATTGTGCTGTAGCGGACTGTTCGAATGACTCTCGTCACACTCACGAAGTAATTTGTCACTGTTTTTCGAAATATGTGCTTTTAACCAAAGAGTGGGAAAGCAAGTGTCATAGGCAGGACCAAGTGAATATTAAGTGTGCACGTATCTGTAGTGATCATTTCGAAAGTGTGCCTGATTATGAAGAACAGGCTTTTGGGGGTAAAAGAAAGAAAAATATTGAAGAAAAATGCGGTCCCATCTCTAAATATTCCAAGTTCCAAGGCTGCAAGTGACTCAAACCAAGACGCTAGATATCAGAAGAGAAATATTCGAAAAGCTGCTCTTAATCACCTTCATACATTGAGTCCAAAGAAGTCGAGATTAGAACCTAGTACCGGCAGCTCTGAATACGTAAATATTGCACAGGGATCTGAAGAAGGGATTGTAGTGTCTGAAGTACATTGTCTGAAGTGTGATGAACGCGGAAAACAAATTGATTTACTGAACAAAAAGGTAAATATTTTAGAATACAGTGTTAAAACTTGCAGTCAAACAATAAAATACTGAAAAACAAGGTTAGGAGATTAATGAGAACAAAAGTAACTGTTCCTTATAGTACAAAGACAGAGCACAAATCTAGAATTATCAGTAAGAAGTGTTGTATTTTTCTTCGAGATATAGAAAATATTTTTACAGAAAATCAAATTCGGGCTGTAATTTATCAGAAGAAAAAAATGATTTGGTCTTCAGAGGATATATCTAGAGCAATTGTAATACGGGCAATTTCCAAAAATTCTTTCGATTTTTCGAGAGAAAGAATAGGTATTCCTCTTCCTTCTCCAGCGACTTTAAAGAGATGGTACTCTGGATTCCAATGTTGCCCTGGAATTTTGCATAATGTTTTGCAGCTCATGTCCGACAATTCTGAAAATATTGCATCTTTAGAGAAATCATGTGTCCTTAGTTTCGATGAGATGAGCATCGACAGCCGCCTAAATTACCATCCTGGCATGGATAAGGTGTTTGGACCTCATTCTAAGGTTCAAGTAGTACTTACTAGAGGATTGACAGCACCTTGTAAACAACCTGTGTACTATAATTTCGACACAACTATGAATAAGAAATTGCTCTTTGACATAATTGTACATATAGATAGAACTGGGATACTTGTATCAGCAATTGTTTCTGATTTGGGTGGGTGCAATTTGTTGTGGAAAGAGTTGGCAATATCATCTGAAAACTCGACTTTCTGAAGCTCTGAGAAACCATTTGCTTGACACTGGATTAGTACTTAAAGATGGGCCAGTTATAAATGAAAACTTACTGATCGAAGTTCTAAATAAAGATGGAAAGGAAGTGAAATTATGTTACAAACTTAAGCCTGAGTTTCTCTTCCTTAAAGGAAATGAGAGACAAAAGGTTGGCCCGGCTAAAACTCTTTTCTCAAGAACAGTTGCCAAAGCAATATCCTCTTTAACTGGAAATGAAAAGGCATCAGAATTTTTCAACTAATAGATTCATTCTGCGATATAATGAACAGCAATAGTCCCCATCCTTCATCATCTCATCCAATGAAGACCGCCTTTGATTTAAATTCTTGCATGTCAGTGCAGTTGCAAGTGCTTAGTGACGTGAAAGATGCAATATTTCATATGAGAGTTTTGGGTAAAAAACACTTACTGCCTTTCCAAAAGAGGATATTGGTGTCAATTAATTCCTTGTTGGGTCTACATGAAGATATTAAACGTAATGGATTGACATACATAATGACTTGCCACCTAACTCAGGATGTACTAGAAAGTTTCTTCAGCCAAATTAGAGGTCTCGGGCACTTTCACGACCATCCAACTCCAACAGACTTCATTTTCAGACTGATATGCCTCCTACTTTCTAAAAAACTTCCCCTTCCATCTAATAAAACTAACGTTACTGAAGATAAGGATTATCAACTAAAACCATACTTAACAGCAGACATGTTGCAATCTGCCTTCGGGATTGATGAGGTGAATATTATTGCCACTGAAAATAATGCAACATTGAATTCTTTACTCTCCGATGAAGATGATGAATTAAGGCCTATAGAAGGAATAGAAGATGCAAACCAAGAAGATCTGAAAAGCTGGGCAGAAAGTGAAGGTCTGAACTACATAGCACATAAAGTTAAAGAAAAAGATTCATCTTTAGGCCAGAAAACAAAAACTTGGGCGGTGAAAACAACACTTGGGTGGGGATTTTGTATTACGGTGGATTAACTGAACCTTCCGAAGAGTGGAAAAAGCTATACAAATGTTTGAAGTTGAGTTTAAAACCATGCACGGGAACTCCATTGACAAAGAGGAACAAGTGATACAACGTTTTAAAACATTGCTAGAAACTAAGTTTTCAAACGTGTGCTCCGAGGCTATCAAACTATATGCACGTGTGAGAACATTTGCCACCAATATGCATCCTTAACTATTACTTAGCAAAAGGTAAACATTTGTTCCATTATTTCCATCTAATGTATTTAACTGATTATTTAAAACCCTTTCATTTCATGCACTTCCACCAGGAGTGAAATTATTGGTTATCGAAATAATAATAATAATAATAATAATAATAATAATAATAATAATAATAATAATAATAATAATAATAATAATAATAATAACATATAGTCATTCAGAGTTTTCTGTCCAAAGGCAGATCTTTCACTGCAAACCCAGCATTATCCAATTTCCCATATTTTCCGCCTTCTTAGTCTCTTCCCTGTATCTTAATGCTATCATCTGATGTTTTCTTCTACCTCGAACTTTTTTTCCTTTCAGTAAGCAGTTTCTTCTTAGCCAACGACGCAGAAAATTTCGTTTTCTCTTCCTGATTAGTTTCAGCATTATTCTTCTTCATCCACTCTTTCTAGCACAGCTTCATTTCTTATTTTGGCTGTCCATTTAATACGCTCCATTACAGATATAATATAATATTCATTCCTTGATAGATTTTTGCCCAAGGGCAGGTTTTTAGTGCAAACCCAGCAGTCACGTATGTTTATAATATACTATAATTATAATATAATATATAATATAATATAATATAATATAATATAATATAATATAATATAATATAATATAATATAATATAATATAATATAATATAATATAATATAATATAATATTTAACAATATTAATATAATAATAGTCTAATTATCATTATCGTCATTGATGTGATGTTTTGGGACATAGTTTCATTCCACAAATCCCATAGGCCTACTATTTTGAAATCTTGTCCATGTATGAATGAAGCCTCTCCTCGACCTGGGATATAACATTTAATCAGCAAGGAAACGTGACACGTGAAAGGAGATAAAAGTCTGCCATAAAATATTTAAGAAAGAAGCTATAGCTCAACAGGCAGACGTAACCAAGACATCAGTTTGAAGAGCGACGAAATTGTTAAAATTGAAGTCTTTAAAGACAACTAGCGTTGATAAAATATTGAATTAAACAGGTCATGTGCCTAGGGTTCAATTTTCTAACTTGTTATTGGGGGTGTTCACGATGGTTGATTTTGTATTTGGTCGATAATTCCAGCACTCATTGTAACGGAGTTTTACGTTCTATTTGTGAGCGAAGGACTTACTGTGTACCGTGATGACGTCACAGCGGCTGGGAGGACAGCATCACTTTCCGACTCGCTATGAGCCAGCCCTTCCTTCTATAGCCCTGATAGCCCTGGGCGATAGTAGCGATCCTAGTGGTTAGCAATTATCTATGGATGCATATTTACTACGTATTGAGCTTCGTGACTGTATATACTAGACTGTGACTATATTGTTGACCCAACAATACGAATCGAAAAACCTGTAAACCAAATAAGGGATGTTGATGCAGAAAAGAAACATTACCAACCTTGCTACACTACAAGGCAGAAAAATACAGCAGTAAATCTTGGGAAATCATCAGAATTCTTTTCGATGCTTGAGGAGCGATTTCCAGCTTTGATGTCTCACTGTTCATAAATTTGGACTTAACATCAGTCGCTTACAGGAGATGGCATTACAAGTTCTTAAACACTTCTTGGGCATTTTACACAAACATTTATACAATTGAATCGGTGAGTGGAAAAGGGGTAACATTCCAAAATCATGCTTTCGGAAAATGAAAGAAAACTGTTTTGTGACTTTATTTTTACTTTAATCAAAAAACTTACAATGGGTCACATTTACTACTAGTTACAAGCATCTCAGCCTTTATATCTGTTTGTTACTATATATATTGGTTTTTTAGATTTGATTGTTTAAAGTTTGGGAATGTTACCCTTTTTCCAGTCAAATGTAATATTGGTTAAAATGAACAGAAATATTTTGAACAATTAGTAAGTTTTCTTTATAGCGTAACTCAATTTGACTAAATGTCTTGAAAAACATACAATTTGAATACATATACATTTACACATAATCATTATCATCATCATCATCTGCATCTTCTTCGGCATCATATTTCACTACATCTTTACAATGTGGATGTTTTTCTAAAAATATCTGATGCATTTGGTCATAGATAACTCTGCATCTAGGTAAGTTATAGGGTTAGAGCTGTAGTGAGACGTGTGTGTTGGAAAAGATGCAATATGCACATGAATTTGAGCATTTACAAAGGCTGGTAAAATATTTCCTCTATTTACATGCTTGTAGACTTATAAAAGCTTTGCGGCACACCTGAACTCGGACGTTACCTTTCATTGCATAAAAGGTAATGGATGACGTGTTTGCTTTTGAGTTTCCATTCACTGACCGATGCCTAGCCACTCCTTGCCTACTTATGAAGCCCATCAAATAAACATCTTTTTCATATTTGGCCGATCATTGAAAACCGTTTTTATGATTGTTTCTTTTTCCACATTTGAAAACGTATTTGTACACCTTTTTTCGACAGTTACAGTCTTTGCCCGTTTTTTTAGTCTCGACTAATACACCTTTGTAGGTTACAAACTCTTCTCCCCTACTCCTAGATATTTTCTCCATTTCTTTTGTATGTGAATTCTTGTTCATCTTTCTTTCTTCTTGGCTCATTATCTTCCTCTTCTAACATTGTTGTTGGTTTTTACTCAAAGACACTAACTTCAAAAACTATTTTCCAAATCTTTCAGACAGAAGACGTCTGATCAAACATAACCTGGAACACCTGTAATAATAAAGTATTAAAACAGTTAAGAAAGGAAACGATTATTACAGTGTATGCCAGCGCTCCAAGCATACCATATGAAAACTAACACAATAGTGCTCCATTATTGAGTGGAATAAAAGTAACATTCCTGGAATGTTACTGTTCTTCTACTCAACTCCAAACACGGGTCCATGCTATTGGCATTAGGATGATAGGAATATTACTCCTTTCCTGCTCAATAGGTAGGACTATGATATATGAACAATTCTGCTATCTCAGTTTATTTTCGCATTTTTTGGAATGTTACCCCTTTTCCACTCACCGATTCAATTATTGTAATTAATGTAAATGTTTCTGTTTTAATAAGAGTTAACCATAACATGACGGTACTTGTCCATCGATGCAACATATGTTTTGCAATTAATTATATAATTGTAATATTATTTTTTTTAATGTTTGGATTTACAGATAGGCTGAATCTTTCAGGTATACCCTAGAATGTGAAGCTATCTCGTTTGGGGTTAACTCTATAATTAATAATAATAATAATAATAATAATAATAATAATAATAATAAAACGGTTATGTTACCGGTTGTTCTGTATGGTTGTGAAACTTGTACTCTCACTTTGAGAGAGGAACAGAGATTAAGGGTGTTTGAGAATAAGGTTCTTAGGAAAATATTTGGGGGTAAAAGGGATGAAGATACAGGAGAATGGACAAAGTTACACAACGCACACTGCATGCATTGTATTCTTCACCTGTCATAATTAGGAACATTAAATCCAGACGTTTGAGATGGGCAGGAAATGTAGCACGTATGGGCGAATCCAGAAATGCATGTAGTGTGTTAATTGGAGGTAAAAAGACCTTTGGGGAGGCCGAGACGTAGATAGGAGGATAATATTAAAATGGATTTGAGGAAAGTCTGTTATAATGACAGAGACTGGATTAATCTTGTACAGGATAGGAACCGATGGCGGGCTTATGTGAGAGCGGCAATGAACCTGCGGGTTCCTTAAAAGCGACTTGTAAATAATAATAATAATAATAATAATAATAATAATAATAATAATAATAATAATAATAATAATAAAAATTTTATTTATTTATACTGGCATAGTTAAAGCCATACACTACCATGTGACAATGTATACAAGAAGTAAAAATTTAACAAAAAGTTAAAGAACAGGATACTAACATATTATAAAAATAATAGCATAACTAAATCGACATTAAACTGACTAAACGTTATGAAAATAATACCATAATAGAAAAAAAGAAAGTAAAATACAGGTCTAAAGATTGGAATATTATAAAGATTGTACAGAGTAGTTAGATCTGATAATATATACATGGACGCGTACGAATATTTTCATTCAATTTGGTGAAACCGCATGCGCATGGAGCAATTTGAACCTCAGAAACGTAGTTTCGAGAAAAATACAAAATTCTAAAAAGAGATACAATACTGGCATAAGGAACAGGCCTGTATAAAAATCTCTCCTGGACCTCAAAGAAGATGTAGAGGCCCCTCCCCCAAAAAAACGCTTGCTATCAATTTTCTAAGTGTCCAATTAATATTTTTGTACAAAAAAAAAATATTTTTTTTTTACTATTTCTTTTTGTAAAAACTCAGTCCTAGTGTTTCTTAAATTTGTTGAGAAAACATTAAATTAAAATAAATCCTATTATATTCGATGGCGTATTATAGCGGAGTAAATATGGTATTATGTTGTTTAGTCGTTGTTTAGTCAACTGTCCGAAGCCAGATTTGAACCTCATAAGTGACACTAACAAGGCACCACTCATGAGGCAACTAAGCCAGGAGATAATGGGGTAGGGTGGCTATTCCTTTCTCCTCCATTGCATACATCGCTGACTAAACGACATTTCATACAAGTTGAGAGGATAGGAAGTCGTTTCTTTCCCTTTCTCCTTGCCTTAGTTCGTCAGCGACAGAGAGGTAGCTGTTACCTCTTATACCTGCACCCCCTAAGCTGTACACACGAGAAAATAAATAATAAAATACATAAGTAAATGTAAAATACAGGCATACAGATTTTAGTGCCGTTCTTACAATACTTTCAACTAATAATTAATTGAATTAAAGAATGTTAGTTTGTATTATGAAGTCAGGGGGGAGCGACACAGTGCAGATTGTATGCTGTAGTGTAGCAACTAGCGGTGGAGAAAACATTTATCTTCTGCTGTCAGTAGCTTTTAATGTGCCAGTTGATTTGAACAGCAATAAAAGTGAAATATAAACGCTTAGTAAGATTTTGGAAATATAGATTACCGGTACAAATTTTAAATAATAAAATTTGTCAGTGTTGAAAGTTTAGTCGAATGTTTGTGAAATGGATAGTAGCATCTTCTTCTTCACTGATGGTAAAGAGTGTGAGTGAGGGGAAAGATCTATCAACCAAACTGAAATGGGGATTAGTTACATATTACGCTAATCAGATTTCAGATGTATACAAACAGTTGTTTTTCCCCTGACACATATCGTCAAGGGAGATGTACTACCTGATAATGCAGTAGATTTATGTATACATATCAGCCAGAAACTCAGAGGAATTTTTAGAACTACAAGGACATCATTTTGTTTTTACTAATATTTATAATATTAACCTGAATATACCTTTGGATTAACGGTTGAGAACCGGAAACACTATTTGTTACCCCCTCCACAACCGGAGTTTGATGATATTGGTGTAAAATACAAAAAATCACTTTACTAGGACTAGGTATAGGAGGGAAGAAAAATAGTACTACCATTTACGTAAACTAGGAAGTATTACGATTTTGAATTTGATAATTTTCGTTAACATTTTTATTTAATCTAAACAGTATTAACTGTAAGTGCTTTTACTTACTAACTGAACTATCCAGGCGGACATATTCATTGTGCATTGTCTACAGCACATTTATGTACAAAACGGGGAGTGCAGTTAAATTGAAAAATAATCAAAATCTGGATATTTAAACAAATCGTTGAAAATGGTGGCCGTTAATTTCGATACAGGCTTCAGTTCTTTTGTGCATATTATCGAACGTGTTTTTAAGCGTAGCCTATCTTCTGGAATCTAATGTATTGTTTCTTGAATGTAATTCTTTAATTCTTCTATTGTTGTAGAATGTTTCGCCAACACAACTGCTATACAGTAACCCCAAAAGAAATAATGCAAAGCACTCAAATCAGGCGACATGGTGGACCATAATTCTGCGCCTGTTGAAGTAATTCTGTACCTACTCTATAACAGAATCAGTGTTGCCAACTCGATTCTTAAAAACCCGCTGTGAAGCCGTGCAGAAGCCCCTAAATTGCTATATTGTCAATGTAAAATTAGATTATTTTTCCGCTGTGAGTGCTAAAAATACCCGCTAAATCCCTGTATCAGCAATACAAATTTAATAAACCTTACGTACTCTAAGTTCAATCTTCATTTCTGCCCGATCCGCACAGATAAATTTACTCAGACATGCTATCTATTTTACGTCCAAGTGGTTATGTCGCAGGGTCGTAGAAATGGAGAAATTACATGACAGTTACGAGCCCTTTTATTTAAATTATTTTGGACATTTGTAATAATATTACGTAACCGTCCAATTCTTAACAGCAAACATTTTCAGAAAAGAGATAAGACAGCCCAGCCACTAATCTTTACAGAGGTACAAGCAGAAATGTGTAGGAAAACCGGGATGTGACGTAACCTAAAGGACACAGTAGTATACCTGTGCGAAAATGCAGTATGATTCAATAATGAATGCTCTTCCTTTATTGGAAAATACGACCATATTTCTGGAACGTACTATACAGTGCTGTTTACTATGACCGTAAGACGACTATGACTGCATACCAGCTATTCCATCTCAAATCGACCGAAATATAGAGAAAATTGACCTTACAATTTCTAAATACAATGAAACTTTTTTTGTACGTAGAGAACTGTGATACAATGCTTTGTGCAAAGTTTGAGGCATCAGAACTTCATAGTGTTTAAATTAAAAATATTTAAATTTATCGTATTTTCATAAAATTAGCAACTTTAAACTGTTGTAGCTCCGAAACCCTTTCACTCAATGATCAAAATCATGGTTTATTTTGATGCTGAGAAATTAAAATTTATATTGACATATAAACAGATTTTCTTACTTTTTATGAAAATAGAGAAATTTAGATTTTTCCTCATTAAGACGCCTTTGGCCAGGAAAAATATTTTAAAAATATATAGTTAGATTCCGCATTCAAAGTACAAATAAACACATTTTTTACTGATGGTATGTTGATAAGAAAGTATTGAAAATATCAAATAAAGAAAATAAATAGTACGCTTGTGAACTAACCAGCTGACTGTGAGACGGGAGCTAGCCCGAGACAAGCAAGACCAGAAGACAAACACGTGATGTTTCGTCTAGTAGCGCATAGCTGGGCTAGCTTTATCACAAGTTTTCATAAACACAGGAGTAAAATGACGCCCAACGCTCGCTTATCTTCAGCTCTCGGCCACTTCGTGCGGTACTGCGCCGTTCAAATCCAGGTGTGTGAAAATAATCTATTTAATACCCTCGAAACTTATTGCCGTACCACTAAGCAAACAATGCCGAATCCCTCTTAATAATGCAAGGTTTTTTCTCAATATATTTTTACATTTTTGCAAATGACCTAAAAGTAAGTGAAAATGAGATTATCTGTCTCTCTGTGTACAATAAAAACAAGGATTACTTCTTAACATAACCTACCAAATGTCGGCTTCAACATAAGCTCTCGTTCAATGTTCTGCAGTAAATGGTTCCAGAGTTCTGAGCGCTGAAAGAGGCTTGTTTTTATAAAATACGCTAAATTTGTCGCTCAATAATAGGAAAATCGTTTGACTTTCAATATTATATTTTTGAAAATGCACTCCCCTCAGCACCTTGTACAAGTAGGGAAAAAATCAGAGTATAAAAAAATGCGAGGTTTTTTACTGATCGATTTCATATGGAATAGCCCATACGCGGCCTTGGTTCTGTATGGAGGATGGGTGAGGTTTACTAGTAGAAGGGGTGGAAATGAAGTACAGTAGTGGCAAAAAAACCCGGACCGATCCTTGTAGCTGATTTCAAAGTCACAGATTCAAATTTTGCTTGTCACAAAACACGACTGCCTCCGTGGTCTGTTGGTCAGCATGCTGGCTTCCAGATCAGGAGGTCCGGGGTTCGATTCCCGAGCTCCGTTCTCGGTGAATTTTTCTTGAAGGAGAAGAATTCCTTGGGTGTCTAGAGTCTGGAAATTTGTATGAATGTGAGTGTGCCGGGTTAATATTAATTAACCAATCATCACAAATATAAAAAAAAATACATCAGGACTGTCGCTGGGCAGTAACCTGAACACACGTTTCAGCGTCACATTGTTGACAAGTAACTCCATCTGTTAACACAACCATAAAACATCTAATAGATGCTATAGAGTTACCAACAACGAAAAAGAAAAAACAACAAAACACATCCATCTTGTATAATTAATTGTAACAATGAAATTTATTGCATTTGTTCGATTCTTACACTCTTTTGTTTCCTCCAGTGTCTCAAACTTACAGACGAAAAGACTTTGCGAGTTTTATTTTCATCTGGCATCAATATTACTTTTCTACCCATATTCGGCAAAGATAACTGCGTATTTTTACATTAAATAGCAGTACATACCTGTGGCTTCACTATCCATGTTGAAATTACCATAGTTTGACACAATACACAGCACAGGATTCCTTTGTATCAGCCACAAAGGTCGATCCGGTTTTTTTTGCCACTACTGTAGCCTACATTGAAAAGTCAGGTACAATAAAAATTGAAGTAAAAATAAAATGATGTCCCTGTATAATACTAATTTGCTTACACTAGAAAAATAAGTATTTACTAAATAAATTAAGCTACAACACACATATTCATAAGCTAGACACGGAAAATTTGTAGCTCATCTACTTCGGTGAAATATATCTTCAGCTGGTTTGAATCAATACAATCACATAGGAACAAATGACGCCGAGTGTGACGTAAAGAAAGGGAAGGTCAATGTTAAACACACCACACACTGAAAATACAGCTTCCAAACCCGTAAGATGATTCACTAGTCTCTCCAATTCGATCACAACGTCATTATCAAGAGTAGATTGTAGTATTATTTTCTTCGCTTGTATTAGAGATTGTCTAGATTCTTCAGTTGTCAGGTGACACAACACACACACCTCTATAAATAACAAGAGAGTCATTACAGTGAGGACTGCACATCCAGATAATAAAATCAATCTTGAGTCTCCAAAAATGTTTCCAGGTTCCACGCTCATGAAGTACAGGACGGCAAACAACATGGTTACGATATTCATAAATATCCATGGAAATGAATTGAGGAGAGGCAATCCGAAAACTGAGTTCATTAGACACGATGCATCATGTAGCTTACTGAAAATATAACTGATATTTTTAATCTTTTGCACTAATTTTGCTTTAGATACCATTACGACGTTGTTGTCAACAGCTTTCTCTATATCGATTATAATAACTCCAACGCTGTTCGGATGTGTAGAATCTTCTAGAGTGAATTCTGATTGATGTAGGGCTTTTATTACACAGTTAAGACGACTATATCTTTGTCTTAAACACAGTACTAAACTTAAAAATAGAACAACCATAATATTATCTGCGTACATCAAGAAGACGTGAGCAATAATTTTCAAAGTGAATCTCTGAGAGAAACTTCCACATATAAACAATGCAAGTGGTATACTGATACAAATGATATGGAGTATGAGAATTAATATATTTTGCATTTTTTCCCTCTTGTACATCAAATGTCTTTCCTGTTCCTTGAATAAAATATTATCGACTTCTGATAGTTGTTTAAATATCTGCATAATGATAAGTCTCTTAGATGAAGCGAACACGATCAGTGTAGTCAAAGCTGTTGTGCACTGAGGTAATATTTGAAGACATCTCATGAATTTCACCTTTTTTGAATACTGTTCTGAAAGCTGCCACTCTATCAAAATATATGTGAGAAATGAATATGCTATAAAGCAAAACAGAGACCAGCATGATCCGATATATCCAGTAAATGCTTGATATCTTGAAAATTTTTGGAACGTTAATGTGGAGTATGATGTAATTCCAACAATTTTACAAGCGTAGAGCATTGGCGAAAGAGATGAGTGTATTGAATCAATGCCATTCATTCTTGTTACTTTGAAATCCTTCGTCTTATACTATGGACCTCAAGTTCTGCACTGAAAATTTTCTGTTGGTCAGAAAGGGATAAAAAATGGCATGAGAGGCAAAACAAAACGTGTTGAAATGTTCGAATTTCGAATGAAATGTAGGTAGATCTATATAGAAATTTGATACGTATACCCACTCTAAATAATTGCTAGACAATACATGTTATCTTGATTTTCATTTACGTAATGCTATATTAACAAATTCTTCACATAAGCTTATTCTCTTGTGGATAAAAATTACACAGCACAACGGCTACGGGAAGATTAGCACATATTAAGACTATGTTAATAATAGCGAAAACATCTCTCAATCAATATATTAGTTCCCATTCACAAGATAAGACCTGGTTTATGGTATTAAAATTTAAAGAATAGTAGATCTATGAAGTGGACAATCCATTATTTCATATTTGATTGAGTATATGCTATGGCATAGCTAGGATTGGCGAAATGGGCGCCAATTGTGGCATTACGTCACTCATCGGAATATGTCACTCATCGGAATACGTCACTCATCCCTTCATTCCACCTCCGCGTCATTGACTTGGTACGGATTCGGTGTCTATGTTATGTGACTGCATACGTCACAGATAGTCATTCAACCCCGGTAGAATGTTGACTGGGAACCAATGCTTTCCCCATGCTTTTCACCTCTCTCTCTCTCTCTCTCTCTCTCTCTCTCTCTCTCTCCAGATTTGTGTATATAAGTAAATATTAGAAATTATTACAATACTACATATAGGGTAAAGGTTGGTAATATCGTGATATGAGTAATATTGTGATAGTTCTTTTTGAGAATTTATTACAATTTTACTGACTGAGAGAAAGATTGTTTTTTTTTACGTCATCGTACAGAGTATTAAGGGGTTAGGTACAGCTTGCAGCGGGAAAATTTGTGGAAATATTCAACATTTTTTTCCTCATTATTATATCTTGTACAATAATGAAAATGGGTTGTGTAAAGCACTGTTCTTCTGCTATATGAAAATAAATATTTTTACGATTAATAAAATTATATATATACATTTTTTTTTTTTTTTTTTTTTTTTCAAAATTCAAAATGTGCAGTTCACTGTGCAGTGATGAAGCGTTTCCCTCAAAACTCGTAAACTTGTTAGCTTTTTCATGTCATCTCTTTTATTTTATTGTTGAAACTCATGTTTACACTATCATGCTTTTTCAACTACATTCTTTAATAATTTTTTTATTTTGTATTAGAAGTAAATACTGATATTTGATCATTTTGTAAAGTGAATTTATTTTTATTAGACAATCTATCAAGGATAGAGTAGTGATCTTGCACCATATTGTAGATATGACATGCATTAATACACACAAGAAATTTCATCACAGAATGTTGGATTTTTCTTGAGTTATGCGGCAAACGCTTCACCACTGCACAGTGAACTGAATTTTGAAAACAAAATGTAAATAATTTTTTTTAAATCGTAAAAATATTTTTTTCATATATCAGGAGGACAGTGTTTTACACATACTGATTTTCATTATTGTACAGGATACATTAATGGAAGAAAGAAATATTGAATATTTCCAAAATTTTATTGCTGTAAGCTGTACCTAACCCTTTGAGGGAATGTTAGTGGACAAGTTGCTGCACAAAACCGGTCCTTCTCTCGCTCAGTAAAATTGTAATAAATTCTCAAAAAGAACTGTCACAATATTACTCGTTTCACAGTACTACCAAGCTTTACCCTAATTATTCTATTAAGTAAACTTGTGATAATTTGTTAAACATATCTACTCGAACAGTTCAAATAATATAGTTACGACGCTAAAGAAACTTAACTATAAAATATATTGTCATTCGGAACAAGATAAAGTAACTGAAGTATTCGTACTATGAAACTAGTGAAACTTCTGACAAAATATATTTGTCTCCGTGACACGATTTGTTCCAAAAGTTGGCATACAATGAATTATAATGAATTAAGTGTAATATTAAGCTGTCTAAATTTTGCATGAATCATTGAAAATTAAATAAATGTATATGTTAAGTCGAGAACAAACGGAGAAGTTTCAATATATTATAACAGTGTGTATGTATCAGCCTTGCGTGTTTCTGCTCGTACAGATATTCTGCGTGCTAGTACTGGCGTCTAATAAACTAGATAGTTTCTACGTATAGAATTAATGTTCAAAACAATAGAATGCCATTTGTGTAATTAACTATGTTGTACGAAACATCAATATGTTGTAGTGTTCTGCCTTTTGAAATGTTTTGAGTCATCAACTGTACGCAGTTAACTTTATTGTGCCAACGCATTTAGACTCTTTACT
The DNA here is from genome assembly GCA_025594305.2 of Periplaneta americana. Lineage (NCBI taxonomy): Eukaryota > Metazoa > Arthropoda > Insecta > Blattodea > Blattidae > Periplaneta > Periplaneta americana. Next base: position 39,768,473 of record JAJSOF020000003.1, on the reverse strand, counting down.
TCTGTTACTGCAGGAGATATATGTGTAGTTTTTTAATTCAGTAGAAATTACTATATATTCATGAGGTTAGTTATTTAATATAGTTCTATACGAGGGTGATTAAAAATGTAAAGTTACAAGAGCTCTCAAGGGTGACATATCCCCCTTTTGTTCGAATTTCCCACCAGGGCCGCAGCATCAGACCACAGATTTATCACGGAGGCAATAGATGACGCATATGTTGCGTCAGACCCTCGCAATATCAGCTGCAAGATGGCTGCGCGCAAAGAAACATGGTCAAACATGGAAGTTTATATTTGATCCGATTTTTGCGTCTGAAGGGTACCTCACCAATAGAAATTCATCGTCAACTTGTTGAGGTGTGCAGTGCGAAACGGCGCTTCCGGTGGGAGGTACTGAACCAATCACCCTACAGTCCCAAATTGGAACCTAGCGATTTCCGTCTCTTTGGGGCGTTGAGGAAGCAAAGCGATTCAACAGCCATACGGCCGTTCAGCAAGCCGTCATGAGGTGGCTTCAGATTTCTTATATGCCGACATCGATGCCTTGGTCTGCAGTTGGAACAAGTGTTTGGACAAGCATGATCACAATGTTGAAAAGTAATGCGTACCAGTGCTCTACTACTGTGTATCAGTATATCTGCCTGTGAAATAAAGTTTGTCCATGAAAGCTTTTGTTACCTTACTTTTTGAAGCACCCTTGTATATATGTAGTAGAAGATCGCCAATCTTAACTACGGTAGTCCAAAATTTCGGGTAAATCCAAATGGGGGAAGAAATAAACGGAAATTTTAGCCAATGTAGTCAGATTACAGTATAATTTTTTTAGGGGTGTTAAGGAAAACTTTTAAAAATACCTACAGGTTCAGTCTTTCTGTGAGGATCGGATCAAAATATTTAAAAATGGTTTCAGGATAAATAATATATAGCCTAATAAGTGACAAGATGCTGAGTAGCACAATAGGATGTTATATTAAAAGAAATAATACGCAGTATATTGGAGGAATATAAATGTAAAATAATACACCGGGAAATATAATTTCGGATATTCAAAACATATCAGAGTAGCGAGGTTCTTCTCTAATCACGTTTGGTGACATAGATTTTTTAAGTATTACAGTGTCAAGTTCTTAAAGGAAGCCTGCCATTAAAACAGTGGTTCGCTAACTTTCATAAAATAATTTTAATTTATGCAAGTTAAATATTAATTATGATTTTATCAAATTCTCATGTTAGACATAGTCCTGCTGAGAGAGAACACTTATAATCTCTGTTTCACACATGGAATGTGGTATTGTTCTCTTTAAAGAAGACATACGCTCTGTTTCATATATTGGATGTTACGTTATACTGTTGAAAGAAAGTTCTCGTAATCTCTGCTTCATGCATGTGATGTGGCATTGCCCTGCTACAAAGGTTCTTATAATCTGTGTTTCATGCATGTGACGTGGCATTGCCCTGTTACAAAGGTTCTTATAATCTGTGCTCCATGCATGTGATGTGGCATTGTCCTGTTACAAAGATTCTTATAATCTGTGTTTCATGCATGTGATGTGGCATTGCCCTGTTACAAAGGTTCTTATAATCTGTGTTTCATGCATGTGATGTGGCACTATCCTGTTACAAAGGTTCCTTTAATCTGTGTTTCATGCATGTGGCATTGTCCTGCTACAAAGATTCTTATAATCTGTGTTCCATGCATGTGATGTGGTATTGTCCTGTTACAAAGGTTCTTGTAATCTGTGTTTCATGCATGTGATGTGGCATTGTCCTGTTACAAAGATTCTTATAATCTGTGTTCCATGCATGTGACGTGACATTGCCCTGTTACAAAGGTTCTTGTAATCTGTGTTTCATGCATGTGGCATTGTCCTGCTACAAAGATTCTTATAATCTGTGTTCCATGCATGTGATGTGGTATTGTCCTGTTACAAAGGTTCTTGTAATCTGTGTTTCATGCATGTGGCATTGTCCTGCTACAAAGGTTCTTATAATCTGTGTTTCATGCATGTGATGTGGCATTGTCCTGCTACAAAGATTCTTATAATCTGTGTTCCATGCATGTGATCTGCCATTGTCCTGTTACAAAGGTTCAGTCGACCTGGTTGGCAAGTTGGTATAGCGCTGGCCTTCTATGCCCAAGGTTGCGGGTTCGATCCCGGGCCAGGTCGATGGCATTTAAGTGTGCTTAAATGTGACTGGCATGTAAAAGAACTCCTGCGGGACAAAATTCCGGCACATCCGGCGACGCTGATATAACCTCTGCAGTTGCGAGCGTCGTTAAATAAAAAACATAATTTAATTTAAGTTACAAAGGTTCTTGTAATCTGTGTTTCATGCATGTGACGTGACATTGCCCTGTTACAAAGATTCTTATAATCTGTGTTCCATGCATGTGATGTGGTATCGTCCTGTTACAAAGGTTCTTGTAATCTGTGTTTCATGCATATGGCATTGTCCTGCTACAAAGATTCTTATAATCTGTGTTCCATGCATGTGATCTGCCATTGTCCTGTTACAAAGGTTCTTGTAATCTGTGTTTCATGCATGTGGCATTGTCCTGCTACAAAGATCCTTATAATCTGTGTTCCATGCATGTGATCTGCCATTGTCCTGTTACAAAGGTTCTTGTAATCTGTGTTTCATGCATGTGGCATTGTCCTGTTACAAAGAATCTTATAATCTGTGTTTCATGCATGTGACGTGACATTACCCTGTTACAAAGGTTCTTATAATCTGTGTTTCATGCATGTGATGTGGCATTGTCCTGTTACAAAGATTCTTATAATCAGTGTTTCATGCATGTGATGTGGCATTGCCCTGTTACAAAGGTTCTTGTAATCTGTGTTTCATGCATGTGGCATTGTCCTGCTACAAAGATTCTTATAATCTGTGTTTCATGCATGTGATGTGGCATTGTCCTGCTACAAAGATTCTTATAATCTGTGTTCCATGCATGTGATCTGCCATTGTCCTGTTACAAAGGTTCTTGTAATCTGTGTTTCATGCATGTGACGTGACATTACCCTGTTACAAAGATTCTTATAGTCTGTGTTCCATGCATGTGACGTGACATTGCCCTGTTACAAAGGTTCTTGTAATCTGTGTTTCATGCATGTTGCATTGTCCTGCTACAAAGATTCTTATAATCTGTGTTCCATGCATGTGATCTGCCATTGTCCTGTTACAAAGGTTCTTGTAATCTGTGTTTCATGCATGTGGCATTGTCCTGTTACAAAGAATCTTATAATCTGTGTTTCATGCATGTGACGTGACATTACCCTGTTACAAAGGTTCTTATAATCTGTGTTTCATGCATGTGATGTGGCATTGTCCTGTTACAAAGGTTCTTATAATCTGTGTTTCATGCATGTGATGTGATATTGTCATGTTACAAAGGTTCTTATAATCTGTGTTCATGCATGTCTTGTTAAAAGAAAGAACTTATCTTATGTTTCACATATTGGTTGTGTCGTTGCTCAAGGAAGGCACTTGAATTCACAGCTTCAGATTTGGGTTCTGGTTTTATCATGTTGAAAGAAGACGCTCTTAATATAACTTTTGTATTTGTGATGTGGTCCTGTTTAAAGAAAGAATTAGTAATATCTGTCTCATAAATCGCATGTGGCATTGCCATCTTGAAAGAAGGCACTTTCAGTCTGTATCATGAAAGGTCTGTGGCATTATCATGTTTAAAGAGGGTCATTGTAATCTTTGTTTAATTACTTTTAATATGTATTTCGTTTGCAGGTTGTGGCATAATAATATTTCATAAAAATAAACTCGTCAACCGCTACAGTTTCACTCTAAAGCAGACTCTAAGTGCACCATGTTTAATTAAATGACATAGACCGCACCTTCATCCCTTTTTGAGTGTGAGAATAGATCTACCTATTACCTCTATATTGACGGGAACTTTCATTTTCAGGTCTATTACAAAGAAACTTCTCTAATTCAGTAGATATAATTGTATTGTTCACGAACACTTTCAGTGTGACTTCGAACTAATGTAAAAGGTACCTTTGAGAGCAGTAATTATAACTGTTACTAATTAAAATTAGGTGGAAATAGATTTTGAGAATATAGAACTACCATACTTGTATATTTTCATTTCAGAAATAATTTTGAGGCTCAAGACACTGAGTTTTGGAAACCTGCTTCATTTATATCCGTCGAGAATTTACGTCCAAGAGAGTGTGTGTATGTGTATGTAAAAAATTCATCGACATTCTGTACTAAAAACAGAAAAGAAGTCGTCCTCTTACAGCCATTGACATCTCTCCGTTGATTCTTGAAGTAGACTTGGGACCAAAAACATGAAGATAATTTTAATAATTATATTTACGTCAATTATTCTACTAAATATCTTAATTCCTGGAAGTTTTACCCTAACAGAATACCAACAAAACATGCTAATCCAATTGAATTATGTTATTAGTAGGTATCTGGAATTAGGGCGTGTTGTACACATTTCCGTATTCACGTCAGAATATATTAGTCGACATAACAAACGTACATTAACGACCTACATCGATGATCAAGATTTGTCATATCTTCTTCTGGAGAATTTGAATCCTCATAATCGAACACTTTTACGTATTTCTGGTTTACAGAGTTTAACGCTGGAACGAGATGACCTAAACCAAGAGCAAGAGAAGCATTATCTCATATTCGTACCACCCGAAGTTGTTTACGAAGGTGATTTAATGACGTTAAGTGATCAGTTGGAAGCAATAATTGTTGCAGGTGGTTGGAATCATAGAGCAACATTCTTACTTGTACTTTCTGTACGGAATTCTGACACATCAAACATGTTACTACTTGCAATACTCAAAGAACTTTGGGAAAACTTCAATGCATTTAAAGTTTTCATTGCTATTCCTGCTAGAAAAAATATATCCCTTGCCATTGAGCTATATGCGTGGAGCATTACGACTTCTAGTAATCAATGTTTAGTACTCGAAGACGTCTCTCTCGTCGCCAGATATGAGGGTGACGAAGGTTTCGTTCTTCCATTTGATTATTATGAAGTTATATTTCCAAGTAATTTCCGCGGATGTCGCTTGAAAGTTATATCTGCATTGAGAAATTTTTACAGGGAAACGAAGACTAACGAAAGTTTTTTACAATATAATGAATTTGAAATTGATTTGTTAGCTGTTATATCTGAAATACTAAACTTCTCACTTGTCCTGTCACAACCAACAGTAAAATGGGACAACTATTTTGAAGCAGTAGCAGCTGCAACACAAGATCTAGTCTTTTATGGTCTTGATCTCGTTATCGGTGACTTGCCACTCGATTTGAGAGTAACAGAATTCTTTGATTATTCCACGCCTTACTATGGATCACATCTCGTGTGGTATGTCCCTTGTGGGAGGCGGATTTCTAGAGTCGAGACTATATCTAGAATATTCTCGATTTACGTGTGGCTCAGCATGACACTCTCATTTCTGGCAACGCTTGTCGTTATGAGATACGCATCACATCTGTCGATGTGGCAGTCACATCAAAGATCTCACCCATTTGGAACTGCTTCCAAATGTTTCTCCTTGTTGTGGTCCATCATGATGGGTGTGTCTGTACCACAACAGCCTCGTTCATTAAATCTCAGACTTTTGTTTTCATTATTTGTGTGGTATGCCTTAACCTTGAACACTGTATACCAAACATATTTCACAACTTTTCTTGTGGATCCAGGACGACAAAAGCAAATTGTTGATTACGAAGAAATGTTGAATTCTGAAATAGAATTTGGTTATGACAAGAGCAACGATTTCTACTTATCAATTTCAGATGACTGGAAGATGTTGAAAACTTTAGAATTAAGGAAACATTGTGAGCAGAAGACTTATTGCTTCGATCGTGTGAACATTGTAGGAGATTTTGCATATTTGGAAACCGAGGAACTTGAAATGTTTTATATTTCAAAATTTAATAATTTGCGTTTGTGTCGTCTACAAGATGGTGATTTTGTTACAATGAACACAATGTATATGAAAAAGGGAAATCCTATTACTGAAAGTATCAGTCGTGTTGTTAAAGTTCTGATTGAATCTGGTATATTTTGGAAGATCAAGACTGATTTCATTCATTCCAACCAGTTCGAGCATAAGAAACACGTATTGCTCAATGGAACTAGTAACATAACACGATCAGACTTCCATTTTGAAATGGAAATTGATGCTTATGTGGTTTTATCTTTAGTTCATTTTGAGATGGTATTATATTTGCTTCTAATCGGGTATTTTGCAAGTTTAATTGCGTTTATTATCGAACTTATTAGTATTAAAGTTTTAAAGATGCGTATAAAGGAACACGCTGTGATCAAAAGAAGGGAATTTGGTGCAAGAAATATAAGAACAAGAAAAAGAAAAATAAGATACAGTTTCTTAGCTTACTGAGTTTCTCTGGTTCTTATTCAACAGCTTTTGTCTTTTGTTGTATCTTTTGTGCCACAGCACTTCAAATTTTAAAAACAAACATTTCAAAGGGACTCCGTGCTTACAATGTAAAAATGAGCGAGTTCAAGGAACAATTTCTCAAACTATTACACATAGAAGCTAAAATTTTCAGCGTTTATTCATACATAGGTTTTTACAAATTTTCAAGCGATAGTTTAAAGAAATCCTTTTAGTATTGAAATAAACAATTAGTCTATCTTTTAATATAAAAATTGGATCAAAGACGTCAAAGAGCATTTTCTCAGAAACTATTACAGCTAGAAAGCTCTAATTTTCAAAACATTTTCAGCGGTTAAGTGAGATATGGTCCACTTTGCAATAGGTCCTCTCTACGAAAATGTCCGACGTTTAGAAATGTCCTTATAGAAAATTCGTCCGTGCCATAAAAATGTCCTTACCTGGAAAGGTCCACTGTCAGCAAGTTTTCTTCTTAAAAATGTCCTAAGTTTTAAAATGTCCACAAATAAATTCGTCCATTTTCCTAAAATGTCCGAAAAGGAAAATTCAAGGAATGTGCCGAGAAATTTATTGTCATTTCAATTATGTTACGTAATACAAAAGATACATCTATTGTTCATCTTGAGGGTCACTATAATTATAATTTCAAATGCTCCAAAATATCGAAAAATTTCATTGCTATCTTTGTAATCTTGGTAATTACCGACAATGTTGAAAATTCTCGTTTGATTGCTGATATAAGCTACCGTTTATTTACTGGCCGCTTAATATTTGTATGCCCACGAAGGACCTGGGTTACTACCTAAATGTTCTGTTTCCGATTCTGTTGTTGCAAATGGCTAACGAATCGCGAAATGTTCACGTGATGTGCCACCATAAGTCGTTGGAATTGAGAGTGGAATCCTTCAACTACATTATTCGTATGCCGTCTGCCATTAATACTAATTCATTTCTATGTCAAATGAGAAAATCTAGGGGGAGCTGCTCGCCTTCGCTCTCTTGCCAGATGACCAGTAATATATATGATTTCAATGTAATATGCTAAGTCCAAGATATTGTCCACAAATCTTTCATTCAATAAATCCCAAACAAATAGCAAGTCACTTAGCGGAATAAACGGCAATCCCATAATTTCCTCTATTTGGTTTCTTACTTCAGGGTTCTCAATATCCAAATATTGTGCCCTCAGACCCCTGTTGACTACATTTTTCCGTATTGCTTGACTGAAGTGAAAAAGACACCCATTCACTAATGCCTAATGGAATGCCAGTCGACAAGCTTCATATTGGCGATTTCAAAATTGGACATTGTATAGGTAGGATTGCAAGTGAGATTTAAATGTGCTAAATAATTTTTGTCGCATTATATACAGTGCGGTAACTATTTTCAGTCTTATTTACAGTTAGGCAGTATACTAAAGGAAATACAAAACCTCAAACAATCCCATGCACTGTGAAAAGCTGAAAGAATTGATTTCGTATGCTGGACATTACAATATGGTGGACCACACAGAAGTTGGGCTTTTTTACTCCATGGACAAATTGTATGTAGGACTTTAAATGTTGGACTACTTAGTTTATGGACATTTTCTTGTGGACCTTTTGTACTTGTGGACATTTTGTTATGGACATTATAACCTGGAAGCTTTTCAGCGGTTAATTTAAAAAAATCCTTTTAGTATTGAAATAAGGTGATTAAATCAATCTCTTAATATAAAAAAACGTCTTATTAATTAAATTATTATTCATGAATGAAAACATGTACAGAAACATTGTGCTCTTAAACTGTGTAAATATGTCCATATTATCTGTGAGAAAAATTCACTGTGATACAATTAGGGCCTAATAGTTTCTGGGTAAATGTTTAGTCTACCGGACCCCCGTTTTCGTAGGCTATTTTTAACGGACCTTGCTTAGTCCTACTATACCTGTGTTTATATAAGGTATCTAAAGATAAATGCGCTTATACGTCCTCTACCCAATATAATGTCGGACCAAAAGAAGCAACTTCTGACAGCTCCCTAAAGTATTTTTTTTTTCACCCGCTCTCCGGATCTTTCAGTAATTGAAAACTGGACTGGTCACGTATTGTGGAGCAACACATAAAGAGGACATGGTCTTACCAAACAGTAGATCATTCGTTTAGTTGTCATCGTATTGTTGAATTCAAATTTATACGTAATTTGTGTTCAGTTTAATCGTGGTTTCACTTTAATAAATCGCTGTACAGTAACTTCATTCTAGTTAGTTTTCATTTGTATGCCTACAAATATTCTTACCGTAACAATGTCCTAATCTGGAATATCGGTGGTAAAGTAGAGTGAATACCGAAGAAAAGCAGACGAAAGTAGCTATCAAAATTGGGATGATTCTTGTGAAATTTTGTGATTTATACGAGAATATTTCTAGCCGGAAATACAAACTGAAGGTCCGTTTGTAGCCGTGAACAAGATCGTGGACAAAAGTGCGGCAGTCTAAGAAATATGATACAGGGTAAACTAGGGTCTGTTGGACAGTCGGGCATGTTGGACACTCCGTACTTTAACGTGTTACCACGCCACTTGTGGGCACCACATTCTGCTAGAAGTCAATGACGGAAGTAGCCGAGTGTCTAACATGCCCGACTGTCCAACGGACCCTAGTTTACCCTATGTCCACTGTTATAAAAATTGGGAAAGAGCTGACGAAGGAGGAAGATAGACATGAGTCTGGAAATTATCTGTTAAAATCGTCACAGTTCTATTACTTATAGCCCGTATATCCACATAAACTATACAACTTATCACTGTAGCCAACACTTCCTGTGTGCAATTAAGAAAACGAAAAAGTATTAGCATATTGGGCGTTTTAGTTTTTTCTTACTGCTACAATTAGACCCATATAAAATTAGGCTACACTGACTTATGAAGGTGCCCAGGTTGGTGACTGTCCTCTGATGATGGCGTAAATTCCCTGGGGTTTCCAGAAGAGGGTTTGATTGTGGCTTCTCAGACTCTCACATCTATCTCTCCTTCATCAGCTCTTTTCCATTCTGGTGAATGAATGAATGAATGAATGGAATATCCGATTTGTCCCTGAAGGGCTAAGACCTCCTTTTGCGAGGGGTAGCTCGGTAAGACTCACGCGGGGAGCTAGTCCGAGTAAATGGTGAACTTCATTGGAATTCGCTCAATAGGGATATCCTGAACTAGCACCAACAGATAGCGCACGTGTACTTTGAGGGACGCGCTTTGCGTGTGCATTTGTTTTTCGGTATTGAGGATATACGTAATGTATTAGTATATTAAATACTCTTAAGAACAACTAAAAATGGCAAATTTTTGTTATGTTGCTATATGTAAAAACCAGGGAAAGCTTTTTGTCTTCAATCAGGTCCCGAAATATTCTGAATATATGCTTTAAACCTTAAAAATATAAGTAATTAAATTGGCCCTTAAAGTGCTAGCTATTAAATAAAAGTAACTACTTCAAGTAAGGAATTGTTGACTACAGTTTCATTTTGGAAGAGGAAAAAAAAATTAATAAAGACATATGCAACCTCGACAGCAAGCTATGTTAACTTAGATTATATGCAGTAGTTGTAGGAGTCTCCGAAGTTTACGCCTGCAGTAAACTCTCGATAAACTGGGATGTTTATTATCCAGGACGATCCGTAGTGGAACCCATTTCGTGAATTATGTTTTTAATGTACTGTACCCTAATTATTAAAACCATGTTTTAACTTCAAATTTTCAAAATCATCCCACACAGTATTCAAAACTGCATGTCCTTAACCTACAAAACGCACGACTAATCGTGATACTACTGCGATCATATTATATCCTATTCAAAATTGCATTTGATCTTTCTGCAACTACAGAAAAAAAATACAAGGAATTCAATCTCGATAGTCCCTTCCTTATAAAAAAAAAACACATTGGTGGCTGCATATCCTATTTTTAGCGTACGGTTCGTAAATACTAATGACTAAAGATGATATTCACCTTCGACATAGTTCCTATTTTTTTATTCGTGTACCTCGTTCTCAAAGTTCTCATTTAGTTCACGAACATTCAAATTACTCGTATCTATATTCTGCATACTGCAGATTTCCCCACCCATCTCTTAAGGGGAATCGCTCAATATTATACAGGTTTACGTTATTATTTATTGCAAATTAAATTAAATTATGAGGTAAGAAAATACTGAATTATATTAAATTAAACTAGGTTATACAAAATATTATCAATATAATTTTGACACGCATAGAAAACCAACAAGCGGGAGAACGTAATGAACTGTAGCGTATGATGTAACAATAGCCCTACAAGATGTTGCACCGCATGGAACGCTCCTGCCATCTAGCGGTAAAACTTCGCATAAGATATCCCTATTACGGGCAGTCACTGGGTCACTTCCGAACTTCACCTCCTTATTCCTCTCTCACTTCTTTAAGATCGGGCATTGTGTGATCGTGTTCGTCACTCCGCGCTTCTCGCACTTTCTTCCTTCTTCCCGGTCGGACACTACATATATAATCGTGTTTATGTTTAGCACTTCCTGCCTCTTTCTTCGGATGTCTCTCCACTCGCTGCGGTTTCGTGCAGTCCTAGTCCAGTACCAATGAATAATTTTCACAAGAAAAAATAATTCTCCTCTTTAACACAGTTTCGCTCGAGTGAACTATCCTACGATTCTGAATTTTACTATCATCATTAGAGAAACTAATAAGAGGGGGCGGATTCATATGCACTAAAAAACTGACAAAATATGGATGCACGTATGCACTTACAAATCGAATATATGCATTAAAAATGAAAAAAAAAAAATGCACGTTAAGAGTGAAAAAAAAAAAAAGTACTTTATGCTCGACCATGCCGAAATGTAGTAATTATACACCTGGTAGCAGACCTTTAATGCATGTCATTAAAGTACACCTACTCATTAAAGCTCAGGTCTTTCAGCCGATGACGACTCAGGTTACAACTGTTCAGCCAATGACAGGTCAGATTTCTACCGTTATAAAACCGCAAGTATCGATTATTCTCGGATATGCAATCGAAAGAGAATTAGCGAAAAGTCACGGAGGCTGGAAATCCAATACTGTCGCAGAAGGTTATGTTCTGTTACTATAATAATTAGCGTTAATTGTAAATAATATTCAAATAAATTCAATTTGTCATCTCGTTTTTCAATGTCTAATTTAATTTCAATGTTATCTCTGTAGGTTCTTATGGCCTAGCAAGGTCAATGTGAACATCTGTTCCTCGGAAAAAATCAATACTTTCGCGTCTGCGCACATCTCACAACATACGGGACATTGGTCAAGGTCAGATACAAAGAAAATGAATAATAACAAGTTAGAAATATGGTAGAGTATAAAAAATCGTATGAAATTCGCCTATAATGGTAATTAAGAAGCTCGTATGAAAATTATGAAACTCGCTTGCGCTCGTTTCATAAATATCCATACTCACTTCTTAATTACCTTCATTATAGGCTCGTTGCATAATGTACTATTATATTAAGGAACCTACTATTATTGACGGTTTTCTGTTATACGTTCAGTTATTAAGGAGAGATTAACTGCGTTATACCCCCAATGTTAAATTTCCTTATTTAATGACCCATTATGTCAGTAACTAATGAAAATATCGTATTGAATTTTTTCAGGATAAAGATACAAGATTTCTAAGAAAACTGACCTAGATTTATAAAAAAATACAAATTGTAAAGCTAGATTTTTTTTTTTTTGGTAATGTTGATTTAATTTTGTTACTTTTATGTAAAATATTTTTCTAGCCGAATTAATAGACATGCAACACTTAATATGCGTCAAATTCGTTAATATATTTTTATCAATATGTCTTTAAAATTTTCATCCTTCTATCATTTATAGTTTGTGAGGAAATGGGGCATTTGCATAAAACACCAAAATAAAATAAACATTATTTTATAGTCTGCCTGGTTGGCGCAGTTGGTATAGCGCTAGCCTTCTATGCTCGAGATTGCGGGTTCGATCTCGGGCCAGGTCGATTGCATTTTAAGTGTGTTTAAATGCGACAGGCTTATGGCATGTAAAAGAACTACGGGACAAAATTCCGGCCACCGGCGACGCTGATATAACCTCGGCAGTGGCGAGCGTCGTTAAATAAAACATAGCATTTAACATTTATTTTAAAGATTCAGATGTGTTTTTACAACTTACGCCTATATTTCTTGATAAATCAGTCAGTTTTCTTATAAACATTATATCTTTATCCTGCAAAAATTTCAGTATATCGTGAATAATTCCTGAGATAATGGATCATTAAATAATAAATCATTGGAGCATTGGTTGGTGGTGTAGAGTAGTAAATTTCCCTTTAAAGTTCTATTCTTCAAACCATTGCTTAAGTGGCACATTTTCCGTTAGGCATCGTTAAAAAAGTAATTCAAAATTGATAATTTTCTTGCAGCTAAACTGTTCTAAAATACAACGCACTCTACACACTGTCAAAGTGTCTCTCATTTGTCACCACAATAAAATGAAATAGCCTTATTTGCCATGTCGCAAGTAGAAGAAAGGAAATTGCATCATCGTGACTAGGCTATGTCATTGTTGAGAGGCGGCGAAATTCGAGTTTAGCGAGAGCAAAGAAATCTTTCAACACTTCCTGTAACTCCCGTGCCGATCATATTGCAGTCTTTTCATAAAAATCTCAATCTTATGCACGTGCAAAGCAGACAATAAGACGGCTTATTGTTTTGAGTATCTCTTTGTATGTTCTTTTAATCTCAGCTTTCATCCACCATAACGTTTCAGTCATATATACTCGTACATTTTGCACAGTCAGCAATGTATTTGATTATGGAGTGCTTTGTTGGTTGCCACGGAAATTGTCCACAATGATTCCACAACAGTGCACTGTCTGTATGTTTTCAGCAGTGTTGCCAAGTCGATTCTTAAAAACCCGCTAAGATACAGTGCCGAAACAGCTAAATTGCTATATTATCAACAGTAATCTCACTAGACGTTTTGATTTATCTAGAGAAAATCAAAACTCAAGTCGGATTTAATTGACTATTCCACGATTAGAAGAAAGTATATAAAGATTAGAAGTAACGAAGTACTCCAATACAATAAAATATTGATTTACGAAAATATAACTGTCTTCAAATGTATTATTGTACCATCTCAACATTACAAATATTACGCTAGATGCATGCTAGATGGCAGCAGTGAGCAATGCCTTCCCGTCAAGTTCTCGATCTACACGTATACACGATGGCAATGTTACTAGTCAAGAAGGCTTTGTTGATTCAGTTTCATTTTTATTATTAAAACTTCAATTATCCGAATCCCAGTAATCAACGTCACTTGACAGATGATTTTCAATAAATCTTAATATTAAACAATCTATGATACGTGACTATCCATAATATCATATAGCAGAAGCTATAACATAACCTAACTAATATACTGTACACAAGTGTTAGAAAAGTTTTAATTAACGACGATGACATAAAAATAAACATGAATAATTTTAAAAGGAATGATTATTGAATGTACAATTTTCAAATTTGAATGTGGTTGGTGGTTCAATTGATCTTATATTGGACGTGTGCGTAATAGAAGTGGAACTCGTTGATTTAGGCCTACATGGTGTATTCAACTTATTCAGGATTTCCGAATGGTGCTCTTCATTTATTTGTAAATCGGATTTCAGAAGATGCATAGGCATGATCAGTGATTTTTATTAATTCTTGTTCTTGAATGTCAATGCGAGTCATATTTGAAACTGCTGTGCATCGACTGGAGTGGTTTGTAATTATATATATACATATATATATGTGTATATATATGTATATATATGTATATATATATTTTTTTGACGTCCAGACCAGCGCAGTTTCAAATGTGGGCAAACAAAGAAACAAATGCCAGGGACGCGATAAAATTGTGCGATAAGCAGCCGTGATTGGTTGAAATACGTCCTTTCGTACCGTTTTATTGGTCAAAAATAGTATGACGTAGTAAGAGTGTAATAGTCAATGCAAAAATAAGATTTTACCGCTGTGAGTGTTAAAAAACCGCTAAATTCCTATATGAGTAATAAAAATTTAAAAAAATTTACCCGCTAAACTAACACTGAAAAACACTAGATCTAGCGGGAAAACAGCTAAATTGGCAACACTGGTTGTCAGATTATAATAAACGCAATATAAGTACCGTAATGTGTTTCAATGTCTGCGGTTTTTCTGTATTCCGTTTTATCGATATTTAGAATTCTAAATCTTTGATTAAGCACCACATTGTTAAAATATAATTAATAATATATGCTTTTACATGCGCAAAAAGCTGATATAATATGCATTAACCTCTTAAATGTGCATATATTGTACTGTATATATTTGCACTATAAAAACTTGACCATTGATTGCAAATAACTTGAAGTGCATTTACATAATGATAGCATATGATTTGTAACTAAGGAATAAAAGATACAAAATATGCTAAAATCCGCTCTCTACTGAAAAGGAATGGTTAATCCCTTTGCAGTTTTTTAATAAAATGGACGATTTTCTTGCAAATTAAATAATTTTATTACATATCATTGTTTCCTGCCATTAGGAAGTCTGACAACCCTGCTGCAATGACTAAGGGACAAAATGTAGCTATTTAGACCAGAGTGCATGTATGTATTCGTAGGTGAGCGGCGATGCGCCGTTGCCAGACTTCCAGCCTAATTTTCTTTAAGGCCCAATTGTATAAAACTCCCTGACTAAAGATCAACTTTGATCGTAGATCGAAAAGTGAACCGAGTTCAGACACTTCTTCTATTGTATAAAACTTTTCTGCGATCAAATTACCTTGGTTCAAATGCAATCTAAGTTCACGTGAAAAGGATCTGGCAACATCGCATAAACAGGTGAAATACGTGATGCGCGGACCATGTTATACAGGTTTGTTCAGTGTTGCCAATCTAGCGACTTTAAATCTTTTTCAACAACATTTTCTTTTAACTTTTATATTGCTTAAATAGGGATTTAGTGACCTTTTTAGCACCCCAATAGTGACAAAATTTAATCTTTCTTTGTTGATAATGAGAAATCTAGCGACTTTACAACTACTTTTTGGCGACTTTCCGTATACTCTGTTGGAGACATTGGTTTTTTTGTGCAATGTAAATAATGGCGGACAATAAGAAGAAGGTTGACTGTTCTCCGAGTTGTTAACATGTTATGGTGTTTGATACTGCTAAACATAATAAAGCTTTATAAAACGACAATTTTCGTAAATTGAACATTTATGAATGTACCTATCATATCCATTAATAATTAATGGTTGTTATAAACATAATATAATTATAGGTTATGTTATTTGATACTGCTGAACACGATAGAGTCTTATAAAATATAAAATTGTTTGTGTATTAAGGCAAGAAATTGAAAGAAATATATATAAATGTAGGCTACCTATCATATCTATTGATATTAATAATAATGGATATTTTATTTGCACAATCTGTCACTCGTATATTTCAAACAGAAAAGAAATAACTGAACTTGGATCATCTAACTTAATCGGAGAAATTTCTTCAGTCAAAGTTGACTTTAGTTTGAGACAAATTAATCTCAGATTAGACTTTATACAACACAAAATTCCAAGTTCAGCTGAAACAAGGATCAATTTAACCTCTGATCTAAGATTAAGTGGTTTATACAATCGGGCCTTAACAACCATGCACTAAAGCTGCATTTCGTTTACGGCAATTGTGGCCTGGAGTTGCTAGCAGTTAAAATGAATGCGCACGGTGTCTTCACAGCGATGATCGCCAACGTAGATCGTTGGAGGTTGCTTTTGAAGCAAATTCAGGACGCACATCGCCGCATACATGTTCAATAATGGATATTTAGAGAAGGCCATGTAGAAATATTGAATCGAGTTATGGCAGCAAAACAAATTAGAATTGACAGCGATGTACGCTGATAAAGAAACAACTTCCTGACGATCATCGCCGGCGTTTATAATGGCTGGTGATGTGCGTCCGGCGATGATCGCCGTAAACAAACTGTAGCTTTACTTCGAAAACGCAAAATTGTTTTTCACTTATTATAATGCAATCAATTCTCTTGCAATTGTTGAAACGAAACATGTGAATATTACTTACAGAACTGTTAAAACTATTGTAATATGACCAAACATATCTCTTTCTACAATTTCTTGATCAAATATGACTTAATGCCAAAATATTGTAAAATATGCATTTATGTGACCAATAAAAACTTTATCGTCGTGTTCAGAAAAGCTAGAAATGTGTTTAATTTAATTTAAGTCTCCTTTCTCTTAAATTTTCTAATGAGGACATTAACAAAATTTGTCTAATGATATTGCGAGATTCATTATCCATTTTACACAATCACTTGTATAATAGTATGTAATTTTTTTTTCACTTCATCTCATTACTCTTCAATGTATCTTTATCTAATGTTTCTCCGAAATAAAATTGTACTTTATTTTTAAATTTATCATTGTTCCGTATTCTCTCCGCAATTATATTGTATTTTTCATTTAACCTCTGCTTTGTATTCTGGATCCTAGTGGTCAGCCGTAGATTTCGGCCAGATGTCCCAAATTGTGGAAATTGTTGTTAAAAGACAGGATAAAAATATGATATCCAAAACTGGTAATATCATCTGCACCGCTTTATGAAGTAATGCTTCAAATGTTCTTTGAGAACTCACAAATTTTCAATATGTGCTCCGTGTGTCATTTGGCATACATTAAGACGTTAGTCTCTACTTCATCCCAAAACTGGTATAACATCCCTGCATCGGCACTTGCCACAGCTCTCGTGATGCGTTGTTTGAATTCTTCTAAATCATTAGGAAGACGTAAATCTTGTCTTTCACAAATATCGAAAGAAAAAAGTCTCACGGTATGAGGTCGGGGCTGCTTGATGGTCACACTGCGAGAGCGCATTGTCGTTCATTGTATGATCAGTCCAGCGCTGTGGAAGTGTTTCGTCTAGATAATTTCTGATTTCTAACACATCAGTGCCAGTGGGGTGGTGCCCCATCCTGCTGAGAAATGAAGTTTATCCCGTCAGAAGTTCTAAACCTAACATCGCAAAATGCATGCTGATATCACAGATAGTTTATATTCTATACAACTTTGTTTGTCCATAGTTTATTTTCGAAAAATTTTAAGTTCAGAATATTTTCATTTCTAAGATATTACCGGTACATATTTAAAGGGGGCTTTTGAGTTTAAGGTCATTGTGCTTAATCAAGTTACGAGTAAGGTAAAACCATTCACTACAAATGTTGTGGTTTTAAGTTCACACTTTTTTTTTCATTTTTATCCATAGGGCCTAATCATATTCCATGCAGAAACCTGTTTTTGAATATAAGCTCCTCATTTTGACAATGATTAGGCAGTGAGTGTAACAAACATGTATTTAGCGCTGTTATCGCGATTCATGTGAGCGTATATTCGCCCAAGAACCGAATCATTCGTGGAAGGATATACAACGAGTACGGTAGTTTGAATATTAAAGAGTTGCTGAAGTTAAACTTGTGAGTGGAACTGTAATTAATTAGAGCCCAGTTATCTTGTCCTCCCGAGTGTGATTTATATATTTGTTACTGTTGCTCCAAAATATATTAATTTTTCCACATCTTCAGAAGATAAATTTACAATTTTTATATTTCTATTTCGTACAATATTCTGGTCACGAGACATAATCATATACAGTACTTTGTCTTTTCGGAATTTACTTCCAAACCTACCTCTTTACTTGCTTTAAGTAAAATTTCGTGTTTTCCCTATTACTTACAAATGGCTTTTAAGGAACCCGAAGGTTCATTGCCGCCCTCACATAAGCCCGCCGTCGGTCCCTATCCTGTGCAAGATTAATCCAGTCTCTATCATATCCCACTTCCCTCAAATCCATTTTAATATTATCCTCCCATCTACGTCTCGGCCTCCCTAAAGGTCTTTTTCCCTCCGGTCTTCCAACTAACACTCTATATGCATTTCTGGATTCGCCCATACGTGCTACATGCCCTGCCCATCTCAAACGTCTGGATGTAATGTTCCTAATTATGTCAGGTGAAGAATACAATACGTGCAGTTCTGTGTTGTTCTCCATTCCCTATTAGTTTGTGGAATTTCTCGTAACATATTCGCGTCATCCGCATAGACAAGAAGCTAATGTAACCCGTTCAATTCCAAACCCTGTCTGTTATCCTGTACTTTCCTAATGACATACTGTAGACTCTAGAGCAAAGTTAAAAAGTAAAGGTGATAGTGCATCTCCTTGGTTTAGCCCGCAGTGAATTGGAAAAGCATCAGATAAAAGCTGGCCTATACGGGCTCTGCTATACGTTTCACTGAGACACATTTTAATTAATCGAACTAGTTTGTTGGGAATATCGGATTTAATAAGAATATTATATGTTTAATATACTTTGAATTTTTTTCCCCCATTTTGAAATTAGTTCATCAATATAAAAATTGTATAACTCAGATGAGTTACCCCTTGGTTAACAATTAATTTTCCACTTCTATGTCCATTGTTTTCAATCTGTATGTTTGTCATTCTATATAAACTTTTATAGACCATAGATGATGTGGAATTCTTTTATCTTCAATAATTTCCCAAAGTTTATTTCCATTAACTTTATCAAAGGCTTTAGTGTACTGATAATGATAATGATAATGATAATGATAATAGTCCACAGCTTTGAGGGATTTGAGGGAGATGGGATATGACGGTAGGTATTAATACCGGATTAATCTTGCTCAGGATAAGGACCGATGACGGGCTTATGTGAGGGCGGCAATGAGCCTCCAGGTTCTCTAAAACCATTTGTAAGTAGTAGTCCATCGCTGTGAAATAACGGTTAGCTTGCCTGACCTTGAAACGAGCGGACCTAAGTTCAAATTCTGGTTGGGACAAGTTACCTGGTTCAGATTTTTCCGCGGTTTTTCCTCAACCCATTAAAAGCAAATGTTGAATAACTTTCGGGGCTGGATGCTGGACTCATTTCGCTGGAATTATCGCCTTTGTATCATTCAGACACTAGATAACTATAGCAGTTGGTAAAGTGTCGTAAAATAACCCACTAAAATAATGATGTTGATAATAAGAATTACTTACAAATGGCTTTTAAGTAACTCGAAGGTTCATTGCCGCCCTCACATAAGTCCGCCATCAGTCCCTATCCTGTGCAAGATTAATCCAGTCTGTATCATCGTATCCCACCTCCATCAAATCCATTTTATATAGTCCTCCCATCAACGTCTCGGTCTCCCCAAAGGTCTTTTTCCCTCCGGCCTTCCAACTAACACTCTATATACATTTCTGGATTCGCCCATACGTGCTACATGCCCTGCCCATCTCAAACGTCTGGATTTAATGTTCCTCATTATGTCAGGTGAAGAATACAATGCGTGCAGTTCTGCATTGTGTAACTTTCTCCATTCTCCTGTAACTTCATCCCTCTTTACCCCAAATATTTTCCCCAGAACCTTATTCTCACAGACATTTGATCTCTGTTCCTCTCTCAAAGTGAGAGTCCAAGTTTCACAACCGTAGGCTACAGAACAACCGGTAATATAACTGTTTTATAAATTCTAACTAATATTTTTTGACAGCAGAGTAGATGACAAAAGCTTCTCAACCGAATAAGAACATGCATAATAATAATAATAATAATAATAATAATAATGATAATGATAATGATAATGATAATGATAATGATAATGATAATGATGATGATGATGATTATAATAATAATAAATGTAGGGGAAAGTAGCCTATATCGTACCGGCGCCGAAATCGTACCACTATAAATATTGAGGAAAGTATTGCATGCAGGGACCATCTGAGGAATTTTTCATGAAATACAAATAGAAACTGATACTCGTTCAGTTTCCCGCCTTTCACCCAAGACAACAGCTGTATTAAATCGTGTTTAATAGTAAGTTATGATTTCTCATATAAGATTTTCTTACTCTTTCGTAAGCTTTTATTAAAACATTGAGTTAGTTTAATGAATGTGTTTTATTACACCTAGTATATTAGATTTTTTGCATTATTTAAACGGTAAAAATAGTCACTGTAACAGTTTTGTTTAGGTTATAATCTGAATAGTTTGCTTGGAGTGCTAGTTTCCTAAATCGTACCATTAAAAGGTTGCTCATATCGTACCAGTACGATTTTGGCAACGTGAACAAGTAACGTTAGGTGCATAATATTTTCAAATTTCAGAATAGATAACGATCAAACAAGAATACGTAAAATCGGAACCAAGTGCTGTACTTAAGGTACTGGATGAATTTCGATCCGGAGCAGTGGGATTAAATGAATGTTGCCGTAAGTACGAAATCTCAAAATTGATTTTCAAGCGAGATTTGATGGGCAAGGTAAAGAGAGGTCGGGATCGTCCTGCAAATGGATCCGTTAACGGATTGTACAAATTTAACGTTGACGAAACGGGTTTCTCCCTAAACCAAACTGGCCGCGAAACCAGGTGGCCCGGGTTCGATTCCCGGTCGGGGCAAGTTATCTGGTTGAGGTTTTTTCCGGGGTTTTCCTCAACCCAATATGAGCAAATGCTGGGTAACTTTCGGTGCTGGACCCCGGACTCATTTCACCGACATTATCACCGTCATCTCATTCAGACGCTAAATAACCTAAGCTGTTGGTAAAGCGTCGCAAAATAACCTAATAATAAATCCCTAAACCAAAGATTTCAGTTCAAACGAGAACGAGAAAAAGTGTTCAGTAAGCTGTTGTGCTAACTTCAAGTCCCTGTAAAAATCAATTGCAGCAGAAGTAATCGAAAGGAAGAACTTCAAGGGGGGGGGACAAAAACAACAACAACAAATCAACTATCAAAAAGAATGAAAAAGGCATCTAAAATTATTGATGTTAATGTAAAAGAAGAGGACTGGTTTTATTTTATCTGTGAAGAAGCTGTCATTATGATTCCTTGCTCTCTGTGCTATCAATGGGTGCATGAGACATGTGCAGGAGTTTCTACGACTCAAGAAAACGTTCTCATTTTGTCTGTGACGTGTAACGACAGAATCTAACAAGTAGGTATCTTTCATATGTGTTAAATAAGATTGAATCTTAAGTGATCCTTCGTGTTTTCGTTTTACTAGATCTCGATAATATTTAAGATTTATATATTACACAAATCTTTGTATCTTAAAACATCTCTGTTTCTCATTCGTATTAATAAAATTCCATATTAAATGATAATAATGTAATGAAATATGTTATTTTTATGAAGTTCTTATTGTGACAATTAAGTCTTTTTGGGGTACGATTTAAGCAACCTATAGGTACGATTTAGGAAACTAGGCGCATAAATCGTACCACTTGCAAAAGTTTTAAATAATGTCTTTTAAAACAATTTATAATTATTTTAAAATTCTGAAAAAAAATATATTTTGTGTCCCAAAGTACTGTCTCAATGTCTAACAGTATATGCAATTAAAATTCCTTCCCATTTCTAAGTAACTGAAGAAAAACTGAAAAGTGGTACGATATAGGCAACCTTCCCCTAAGTACATCGATATTCCCGAACGTTTAGGTTTTCGGAGTTATAGGACTCCGGACAAATGTTTCAGTTCCCGGACTGTCCGGGCGAAACTCAGACGGGTGGAAACCCTATTGGAGCCTCAGAAGTCATACCAATAAGGCCGGTATTGTTTCTGCAGTCATTATGGTCGTGAAACGTGAAGCGCGACACTTTGAGTTTGTTTAGTCTAGCTGGCAAGGCGTAGGGGAAACACACAAGGTGACCTCTAGTCTCCGATCACGTGCATTGTTCATGGGCTCTGCTATGGAACAATCACAAAGAAAGAAATAATAAGAAGCCAAGCCCGTCGTAAAATCTACATCGAATGTTCGAGAAACCAGACAGACGCTGACAGGGTTGCCATACATACGAGATAGGCCTACGACTCAACTTTGTCGTACGCAGTTATGTAAAACTCTTGAAGGGGCAAAGTTATTTTGGAACTTTTACTTACTTACAAATGGCATTCAGAGAGCCCGGAAATTCATTGCTGCCCTCACATAAGCCTGTCATCGGTCCCTACCTGAGCAAGATTAGTCCAAACTTTACCATCATATCCCACCTCTCTCAAAACCATTTTAATATTATCCTCCCATATACGTCTTGGCCTCCCCAGAGGTCTTTTTTTCCCTCAGGTCTCGCAATTAATACACTATACGCATTTCTTGATTTATCCCTACTTGCTACATGTCCCACCCATCTCAAACGTCTGGATTTATTATTCCTAATTATGTTAGGTGAACAATAGAGTGCATGCAGTTCTATTTTGTGTTACATTCTCCATTTGAAATATATGCATTCATGCAAAATAAAGTTGCAATAAATATTAGAGGAGAAAAATTCGCTCCGGCGTCGGTATCGAACCCGAGTCCTTGGTTCTAGGTACCAAGCGCTCTCATCATTGAGCTACGCCAAAGTCCAATCCACAGCACCGGATCGAACTCCCTTCCTCCAGTGTTTTTCCCTTTGTGGCCTGACTCCAAGTTGGGCATGTATGTTGACATTCACAAAGAAAATTAAGCGCAAACGTTTGAAACTTACACATAAAATCATAAAATTACTGGGATGTAGACATTCACAATGAAATACGCAAACTTAAGTATTAGCCAATCAGAAAAAAGAAGAAGTGGAAGGATAACAGCTGATACAAAATGACTACTTGTATCGTTCTCGTAACAGTTTCATTCTTGACTGACAATAACTGTAATAAAATGCACAATTTCCTTTTAAAATAAAAATTACAATTTCAAAGTATATTTTTCTGATGCCACGACATTCATGATAGACGCGACAATAAAAATAAATAACTACAACGTTGCAAAACTAAATAGTTACGTACATATATTAATATAATTAATTAATTTAACATCAATGTAAAACATATTTTTGTATTTAACTTCACAGTTCAATTCACATGAAATTGATTCCTATGCATTAGATTTTAAAGCTGCATGTTTATATGGCTTCAGTTTCTTGTCATGCAAACAGGAATGTGTTTGGTAAATGACAACTAATCGACGCCATTGTGCAAGTGCGAGCAGCATGCGTTCTGATTGGCTGATTTCTTACATTTTGTATAATCATAAAAGCAGAAGCTTGGAGCTTGCAAGCTTCTATGTTAACGTTTAATTTAACGTTTACGTTTATGTTTATAGGGTAAATTAGGGTCTGTTGGACAGTCGGGCATGTTGGACACTTTGTATTTTAACGTGTTACCTCGCCACTTGTGGGCACCACATTCTGCTAGAAGTCAATGACGGAAGTAGCCGGCGAGGTAACACGTTAAAGTACAAAGTGTCCAACATGCCCAACTGTCCAACCGACCCTAATTTACTCTATGCTCCATTGCGAACGGTTCCATTACATTACATAGCATCTAGCTTTTATGTTTGCGTTACGTTTACATTTAATTTTCATTGTGAATTGGCCTTTACAGTCGCGCTCAAGCCTCCTGACGTTTGCAGGTGTGTCCGCTTATCGGCGATAGTCAATAGCAGCAGTGCTGCGTTGCAACGTATGGGCACATAGACTCACCGCTTAGAAAGTCTCAAGATCAAATAACAAGTGCGCTCAGAAAATTGGTATGTTGTAGGGACGCTGCATGTAAAGTAGCCACGTTCAATTAGTAGGCTATCGATGTCAAAGAGGACGGAAGCTTTGTAGTTTCATTAATTTTAATTATGTCGCTGTCCATTGTCGTCGTCAAGTCTTTTGAAGGCCGCTCCATTGTCGTCGTCAAGTCTTTTGAAGGCCGCTCCAATACTCCACGCGGAGTTGCAAATTTTAGCAGTGTGTCTGTTTTAGTTCACAGTGAAAATTAATTATATTACAGTTCAGTGTATAATAAAAATGTGGAGGCCGTGAGAAGCGAGTGAAGTGTCGGAACCGATATCCATGAACGTCAATAACGACGATGGTAATAATAATAATAATAATAATAATAATAATAATAATAATAATAATATATCAGAGTTAAATAACAATTAAAATGCAAAAGCTAGACCAAAATTATGTAAGCAGTGTCAAACGTTTGTGTGCAATGCTCACACGTATGTTCTGAAAAACAATTTAGGTCAAGGAAAAATTTCGGAGACATCTAAAATTCTTAAATTAAATAGAAATGCTGTAAGTAAAATTGTAAAAAGGGACCTAAGACACCTAAAAAGCGTGGACACAAAGTCACAAAATTTAATAAAGTAGATGGTTTTACGTGTGATTACATTCGCCGTGAAATATATAGTTCTTACAATAAGGGCCAATCCTTAACAATAAAAGAATTATTACAAAAAGTCAAACTTTCCGGTTTTCCTTATGGAGAGACATTTAATTATTTCTTTAAATAATTTAAAATAAATAATCTAAATAATATAAATAATCTTCAAATTAACTCATGCTTTGAGCAATTAAGCCTAGCCCATATCCATGTTATATTAATTTATAGCAGCAACAAACAAGACGTGGCAACGTCGCATTTTCATTTTATTATCGGTGCATGCAATAAAGACCTACAAATCTTAAAAGGAATGCCGTTGCCTAATAATTAAACGAGGCAACTTTATATATGATGCATGTTTTTATGTTTTCTGAACACACAGAAACAAAAATCACATTTCTATCCCCAGTGGTTCGAATTTTATGGATCAATACAGTAAAACCCCGATAAGATGCTGTTCAAGGGACCACGTGTAAACCTCGTATTAATCGGGACCGCGTATTAGGCGGGTATCTATTAGCATTTTTATTTATTGAAATATATGATTCATGAAATATAATACAGTATTACTCCATTATGTAATTAAAACAAGAAAGTGAATTGTTTCTTTCAGAAAGTCAGAGTGGGTTCATAAAGGGCAGATCTAGCATGGATGCTGCCTTCTCGATAAAATTGTTAATTAAAAAAAGACGAGAGTTTAATTTAGGAACGCATTTAGCCTTTATTGATTACATCAAAGCTTTTGATATGATCAAAAGACCTAAATTAATGGAAATTTTGCAAAAAGGAAATATAACAAATATCCTGCTTCAAAACATTTGCAATATTCACACTAACAATAAAATAAATATAAAATTTAATAACTTTACTTCTAACTATAGATTCATAAATCAAGGAGTACGACAAAGTTGCCCGTTGTCACCAAATCTCTTAAATATATACTTGGATGAAATAATACGCCTTTGGTGTGAGGAGTACAAATTAGGAATTCAAATTTCAAGTTCCATAAGACTATACATAGTTATTTTCGCGGACGACCAAGTATTAGTTGCTAACTCCGAAGACAATTTACAGATAGGTATATTTAAACTAAATAAAATCATAGAAGAACATGGCATGAAGATTTCACCAGAAAAAAACCAAAATAATGGCATTTGAAGGCACAAACCCAATCTGAAGCAAAATTGTTGTTGAAAATGTGATTTTAGAACAGATAAATTCCTTTTCATACTTAGGATGTAATGTATCATACGACGGAGAGAATGATGTAAGCAGAAAAATTAACAAGTTTTTACAAATATTAGGACTGCTAAACCATACCCTAAAACCAAGTTTAGTACAGAAACATTCCGTAATAAAGCTATATAAAACTCTTGCACTACCAACTCTCCTCTATGGAAGCGAAATTTGGGTTCTGAAACAAAGTGATATCAGCAGATTAAGAGCAGTTGAAATGAAATATCTGCGACGAACTGCAGGATACACACTTCTGGACCACAAGAGGAACGAGGATATACTGCAGGAACTCAACATGCAATCATTAGAAGAAAAAATTACAGAATACAGAAATAGATGGCTTGAACACATTTCTCGTATGAAGCTGGCCGGACACCCCAAGAAATGCTAAAATACCGCCTCAAGGACGACGACGACGACCTGGACGTCCACAGAAACATCTATTGGATCCTGTATAGCTGGAACCGAAACAGGCCAACAATGGCCTAATTTCGTGCCTGGATGATGATGATGATGATGATGATGATGATGATGATGATGTAATTAATGTACTGTACGTCAAAGACATTTACAATATGCACTGTACTTAATTCTTTCGAAAAAAATTGCCGTGTGCGTGTTTCCAAGTCCTCATGTTTACCACACTTCACTTTCCTGCGCTTACATCCTTCCGACGTCGCAGCTGCAGAGATTGAGTCGCGATTTTTTATTACCGATGATGCGATTCCTAATGAATCAGAGAGTTGTTTCTGATTAAGAGCATTGTTTTCATCGTACTTTCGTAAGAATATTTCCGACACAGAAAGCGCTTTTCCTGTAACACTTATTGCAATCATACTCACAGGCACTTCAGACAACAAACTGACCAGCAAAAATTTCCATTCAATGGCCAAAATGTTTCATTGCTGTTACAGTACATGCTGAAAATTACATCGAAAATATTCCACAAAAATAGCGTATTATGCGGGACTTGAGCGCAACAAACGGAGCATTTTATAAAGCGTTATATATGAAATGTGCAGGCATATAGTCTAATAATCGCTCTATTTTTGCAAGAATATGCTTTGACAGCATGGTCATAATGCTATTTAGGGCCATGTCAATTCATTTGTACGGAAAATTACTGTTTCAAATTAAGCCTATCATTCAATTTATTTTATCACACTGCGCGTTTGCGTTACGCGATAACTTTATTAACCCTAATAAAAGTAAAACTATTACAAAAACCGATATAAACTCAGCAAGTATGATTATTTACGTGACTCAACTAATCTATACTAATAATAAATCTGTAGCCGAAATGTTTCTGGTAATTTTAGATTTTCCAAAAATAATTGGTCCTAACATATATAATTAACACCCCTGAAACCGAAAATCGCTTTTTTGAAATTTTTGTTTGTATGTCTGTCTGTCTGTCTGTATGTTTGTTACCTTTTCACGCGATAATGGCTGATCCGATTTATATGAAAATTTGAATACAAATTAAGTTCGTTGTAACTTAGAATTTAGACTATATGGCATTCAAAATATTTTATTTAAAAGGGGGTTATACGGGGGCTTGAATTAAATAAATCGAAATATCTCCCTTATTATTAATTTTCATGAAAAATATTACATAACAGAAGTTTTTTAAAAAATAATTTCCGATAAGTTTAATTCTATGCAAAATTTTGATAGGACTGATATTTAATGAGATAAATGAGTTTCAAAATTATAATAACAACGCCATCTAAGGCGGTGTAATGAAATAAAAAACAAATGATTTCGTCTATAAGGGGCCTTGGACGACAACAACAAACGAAAGCTATGAAACATAGCCTAAGAGAATGTTTCTGTGTTTGTATGAAGTAATATCGGAAGCTAAAGTAACCAATTTGTATAGCTAATTAATTATTAATTCACCATTGGAAAGTGTAGCTTCTCTAGATGGACATAATGCTATAATGTTATTACAGTAACTTCTGAGTGAATCGAGGACAGGTAAGATTAAAATAGCTTCTTATGCACAGAAAACTTGATAGGCTATTCTCTACATTCGTTTCCTGTATTTCCTAAAATAATTTTTATGACCAAATGAGTGGTCATTGGATCAAAATGATCGCATTTTAATTTGTTTAATACAATTTAAATTAAGTAATATAATAAACGATTTATCCTTCTATCAAACACGAATGTTCCCTGGATCAAATGTCCTATTTTAATTATGTAATTACTTTATATTTATTTCCAACGGGTGCAGCGGAGCGCACGGGTAAGCTAGTTTTTCTATATTTTGTTACTTTTAATTTCAATTCGATGCAATCTTATGATAATATTTATTATTATTATTATTATTATTATTATTATTATTATTATTATTATTATTATTATTATTATTATTATTATTTATTATTATTATTATTATTATTATTATTTATTATTATTATTATTATTATTATTAAGAAGAAGAAGAAGAAGAAGAAGTAGTAGTATTTTCCATCTCCCTATCAAACCAATCTCAGATAAAGGGTCGCGCTCCACAGGTTTAAAACTACTGCTGCTGAGAGACAGAGACGTAGAGGGTACATATGACAACGTCGCGCATGCTAGTTCTGGCGCGACTGTAATGAAGATGCTGAATGCTTGTTCTGTGCTTTTCTTAGTAGAGGCCGTTTTGACTTTGCAATTTTGTTAATCTTGTAACTTGTTAATAGTATTCCATATTTGTACTTTCATTTTTATGAAGGAAATACAGCATGTTAGATTTTAAGGTTTTTTTTTTTTCAAACATTTTGTAATATCTTACGAATTTCGAAGTCCAGTGTACCATTCACAGGGACATTCAGCAATACACAGGACGATACTTTACGGTCAGTATTCAAAACATAGACGTTCCAAAACAAAAATCAAAATGGTATTGCATATTGTAACACTTCCTCTACAGCAGAATCTTTGACATCCATATGACTTAACAGCAGAGTCATTTCTTGTTTCACCACGGATACCCACACTCGGTACTGATAAAGACGTATGCTGCATCAAAAGGACCTCTGTAATCCTCTTACTAGCTCAGTTATAATGGGGCGGGCGTCTGAATGGCAGGGCATAGTTGCGCCCCACGGTCAGATAAAATGAAGTAGATAAAAAAGGGTCCCTGTTTTGTGGGCATAGTTGAACCCCGTTCCCATCAGGTAGAGAAAAGGGGATGGCTTAGTTGCGCCCCGATAAAATTGATAGAGAAAAAGACACTACAGAAACTCGAGCGTCGTAATCAACCAACCTTATTGATTTCTTATGCGATTTAATATTCATTATCGATACCGTTAAAATGAGCACCATAAAGTTGGCAGTATTTTATTAACTGTTTTTCTACTGTTTATGCAGTGATTATTGATAGCCTACCGTTAAAATGATCACCATGAAGTTGGCAGTACTTTATTAACTGACATATTCAAATGAGTGAGCTGTTGAAATATGGGGGTTTAGAAGTCTTTGACATTTTATTCATGATTTTCACACCGTCTGTGGCGTATAGTGAGGTTAATTTAAAATTAATGTTAAGTTTAGTGAAAAGGGTAAATAATTAATAATTCACAACGGTTCTAAGTTTCAATTTTCGAAACCCTGTACCGTAGGGTTAAGATATTGATGTACAAACAAAAAATGCAGTTCATTTATTGTGTGTGATCGATAAAAAAGTGTCATTTTAAGTAGTAAAATTGATCATATGCTAGGCCTACCTGATTTCAATGCAGCTATCACTGTAATATTTGTAAGTAATTTGTTTATATTATGACAATCACTTTCGTGTGTACTATGCCCATAGGGGCGCAACTATGCTATGTCCATTCTGGTACCTGATTTTTTTCGGGGCGCAACTATGCCATGTCCCTTCTGCTACCTGATTTCTTCGGGGCGCAACTATGCCACGCCTAGGCCTCCCAATTGACCGTGGGGCGCAACTATGCCATACCACGTCTGAAACTGCACACCAAAATTTGCTACCTGGATTTCGGTCATATAGGAATTGCACACCAACATTTTCTACTTGGATTACGGTCATATGGAAACTGCACACCAAAATTTGCTACCTGTATTTCGGTCATATAGGAATTGCACACCAACATTTTCTACTTGGATTACGGTCATATGGAAACTGCACACCAAAATTTGCTACCTGGATTTTGGTCATATAGGAATTGCACACCAACATTTTCTACTTGGATTACGGTCATATGGAAACTGCACACCAAAATTTGCTACCTGGATTTCGGTCATATAGGAACTCACACCAACATTTTCTACCTGGATTACGGCCATATGGAAACTGCACACCAAAATTTGCTACCTGGATTTCGGTCATATAGGAACTCACACCAACATTTTCTACTTGGATTACGGCCATATGGAAACTGCACACCAAAATTTTCTACCTGGATTTCGGTCATATAGGAACTCACACCAACATTTTCTACCTGGATTACGGCCATATGGAAACTGCACACCAAAATTTGCTACCTGGATTTCGGTCATATAGGAACTCACACCAACATTTTCTGCCTGGATTACGGCCATGTGGAAACTGCACACCAAAATTTGCTACCTGGATTTCGGTCGTATAGGAACTCACACCAACATTTTCTACTTGGATTACGGCCATATGGGAACTGCACACCAAAATTTGCTACCTGGATTTCGGTCATATAGGAACTCACACCAACATTTTCTACTTGGATTACGGTCATATGGAAACTGCACACCAAAATGTTTTCTACCTGCTTTGCCGATACTACACATAGTTTTAATTTACCAAACTGTTTTAATTTTGTTCGAAATGGAGCGTTTGCTTACATCTGAAAGTGAACGGGGAAATATAGTGCTGATATATGAGGACTGTAAATTTGATAAAGCCAAGGAATTGAAAAAGTATGAAGTGATGTGTAGGTGTTGTGTTAGAAAATGCAATGTGAAAATTTATAGCTTGCTGAACAATATGGAAGTTATCAGAGAACGCGATGAGTATAACCATGTGGTGGACATTAGGAAATTAAATCGCCAAATAATTAATGCAGTTACGAAAAGAAAAGTCAGTTTTTACAGCAGTCATCCTTCATTGTAAAAATTCGTGAATAAACTTTTGGACATACAAATTGATACTTATAGTACAGGGACATCATTTTATTTTTACTTCAATTTTTATTGTACCTGAGTTTTTGAATGTACTTCACACTCTCAACCCTTCTACTAATGAAGTTCCAACTGTCCACACAGAATCAAGGTCGCATCTAGTAAATAGCACTGAGTTAGATAGTATAGTACGTTCCAGAAATATGTTCGCGTTTTCCAGTGACGAAAGAGCTTTCAATATTGAATCATATTTTCGCACAGGTAAGACCTACTGTCCGTTTGCCTACGTCGCAACCCGATTCCCCGCACCTGCTTCCGCTCGCCCCTCTGTAAAAGCTGGGCTGTCTTAGCTCTTTTCTGGAAACATTAATTTCTGTTAGGAATTGGACGTTTACGTAATGTTATTAAACTGTTTAAAATAACTTAAATAAAAGGGCCTTGTTAAGTAATTAACTGTCATGTGATTTTCCCCCTTTCTACGATCCTGCGGCATAACCACTTGGACGGACAGTATATAGCATGTCTGAGTAATTTTATCTGTGCGGGTCGGGCAGAAGTGAAGATTGAATTTACAGTACGTAAGGTACTCTTTTATAGAGTAGGTATATACAGAATTATTTCAACATGAGTTACTAGTACGAAGGACGAAACTGGCAATTGGAATTAGATGCAATAATCTATAGTGCGATAATATGCACAAAAGAACTGAAGCCTGTATCGAAATGAACGGCCACCATTTTCAAGAATGTGTTTAAATATCCATATTATGATTATTTTTCAATTTAACTTCATTCTCTATATTTTATTTATTTTACTTTTATTTTATTTTATTTTATTTTAAATCCACCACCAACATAAGCAGGCTTCCAATTAGTAGTAGTAGTAGTATTTATTTATTTAACCTGGTAGAGATAAGGCCGTCAGGCCTTCTCTGCCCCTCTACCAGGAGATTCCAACTACAATATCAACAATAAAATTACAATTAGTATTAAATTTACAATTACAATTACAAATAATATTACAGTTAGTATTAAATTTACAATTACAATAAAATCAAAGTACGAAAAGATTACCTGAATAATTAAAGCTAGATAATTTATCATAGAGAAACAAAGAATATTTTATATTTACTGAATTACAAATTAAATCTAGAATAACAAAATTGTATAATGATGAAATTACTGGATATTGAAATATTTTGTGATAGATTAAAGAAACTATTTACAAGTAATCAATTACTGACCAAGTGCCTAGTAAGTTTTCGTTTGAATTCAATTTTATTTCGACAGTCCCTGATGCTAGCAGGTAGCGAATTCCAGAGTCTTGGCAGGGCTATTGTGAAAGAAGATGAGTATGAGGAGGTGCGATGGGATGGTATTGTTAGTATTGTTTCATGACGAGAGCGTGTGTTCAGATTATGGTGGGAAGAAAGGTAAGTGAAGCGAGACGACAGGTACGAAGGAATAGAAGAGTTCAAGATTTCGAAGAGAAAGAGAAGTGAATGTAAATTTCTTTTCTTATCTAGTTTAAGCCAACCTATTGCTTCCAGGGATGGGGTAATATGATCATATTTACGAACATTGCTTACAAAACGTACACACAAATTATGAGCACGTTGAAGTTTCGTTTTGTTGTCGCTGGAGAGGTCAGTCAGTAAAATGTCCGCATAGTCGAAATAGGGAAATGCAAGTGTCTGCACAAGGGACTTTTTAAGCAAGAGGGGAGATGAACATTTATCCTTTTTAGCACATGGATAATAGAATATACTTTTCTGCAGGTTTCTGTGATTTGCATGTCCCAGTTGAGATTATTATCCATGTGAATGCCAAGATTTTTTACTGAAGAACTGAAAGGGATATGCACTGTACTTACTTTAACAGGGGAAATGTCGAGGTGTTTTACAGCGTCGGTTTGCCGTTTGTGTCCTAATATAATTGCTTGTGTCTTTCCAGGATTTATTTTAAGACGGAGTTTCTTTGTCCATGTCACAATCGAGTCAATGTCTTCGTTCAATTTATCTATAGCGTCATTTACTCGGTCTAAGCGGGAAGAGATGTAGCATTGAAGGTCGTCAGCATACAAGTGATAGTTACAATGCCTTACAAGAGATGTAATATCATTGACATATATTGTGAACAACAATGGTCCGAGTACCGACCCCTGTGGTATACCTGATGTTATGTCAAGCCAGGAGGAGCTTCGATTCCCGGATACAACACATTGTTGTCTTTCCCGTAAGTAGGATTCGAACCAACTCACAGCAGTCTCTGACAAATACATATTTACAGGTGGCTTACACAGATTTATACACAAAATACATAATAAGAGAGAAAAAAACAAAACAAACAACACAAACAAAAGAAAGAAAATACATAATAGTAATAGATGCTAGAATATTGTAATATTACAGTTAATATAGTGCCAAATGTCAATATAATGATGCAAAATTATTTAAAAACTTGAGTAAAAACATTATAATACACTTCTTCATAATTTAAATATCTAAGGAAGTACAATGCTTTTTAATATTGTATGAAATTTTTCAATTGTTAAACTGAAATCCAATTGAGAAACACAGTTTAAAGACAGAGAGTTGTAAGTACTACACATTACACGTAACAAACAATGGAGAGTTCTTGAAGAAAACATTTCTAGGAATAGGAATAATAAAAGGTTGCCTATGACGTAATTCTGTTCTTTTTACATTGAACTGAAGGAATTTAAGAAAATAACAGTTATTCAATATACCGTTAACAGTCTTATAGAGTAAAATTTGGCTATTTATTAATCGTCGAGATTTTAAAGTTTTATAATTAAATTCAAAAAGTAACTGGTTATATGAAATTTGCTTGTCATAAGACGATACGTGATGTTTTTTAAAATATAAATAACTTAAAAATCTTTTCTGTATCCTTTCTATTTGCATCTGATGGGACTGGAACTGAGGTGACCATATTACAGACGCATACTCTAGCTTACTTCTAACCATAGTTTTATAGAGAGTATCAATAGTATTTATATTTTTTAATTCTTTTGTATTTCTGATTATAAATCCTAATTTTCTATATGCATCAATTACCACGTGATTTAAGTGCATTTTAAAACATAAGTTGTGTGTAAAATAAATACCCAAATCCTTAAATGATTCTACCTTAGGTAACTTCACACCATTAATTTCATACGAATTTTGAGGAACTGTCTTATTTTTAGAATATGTCATCAAGCAACATTTATTAAGATTTAACAGAAGAAAATGATCGATACTCCATCTACAGTAGCGTGCAAATTAATCCGAACAACGTAATTACTTATGCAAAAACACTCAAACGGGATAAAAAAAAAGGCTCTAAGACATACCTCAGTAATCTAAGTGGCCTCCCTTGTTCCTAATAACAGCTCTGAGACGATTTGGCATGGATTCCACTAATTTCCCACAAATATTCTTCATTTCTTCATCGCGAAACCATACACCAATGAGGGCAGAAATCATCTTCTCCTTTGTAGAACAATTCATTTTTTGCATTCTTCTTTTGCAAATTGACCACAAGTTCTCTATGGAGTTGATGTCGGGTGAGTTGCCTGGCCAGGGGAGTACCTGAATATTCTTCTTGTTGAAGAATTCTGTAGTTTTTCGAGACGTATGGCATGGTGCCAGGTCTTGTTGGAACACACCTCTGCCATCCGGAAATGATTTTTGCAGCTGGGGTACGATTCTGGTTTCCAATAAGTGAATATATTTGTCAGAATTCATCATTCCCTTTGATAGGTATTAATGCTCCAGGCCCTTCATATGTAAAACAACCCCAAAACATTACTTTAGGGGGTATTTGGGTGCTTGTTGGAGATGAGCTGCTGTTACTTTTTCGGATCCTTTCCGTACGTAAGAAACACGGTGGCCGTGGACCTCGAAATGAGACTCGTCGGAAAAAAGTACATTCTTCCAGTCATTCACTGTCCAGTGTTGATGTAATATTGCCCACATTAAGCGTTTTTTGCACATAACAGGGTTAGCAGTTGCTTCTTAATAGGCTTACGAGCCCTTCGTCCAGCTTCCAAAAGCCTACGCCGCACTGTTGTGACGTGAATATTCGCCCCATTGGTAGCCATTAACTCGAGGGTTAAGTCAACAGCAGTTAGTCTAAGATTTAATTTACTTTTCCTGACAATTAAACGATCATCTGCAGGTGAAGTCTTCCTTTTCCGGCCACAGTTTCCTTTTTTCTGGGGTGTGATGGATCCAGTCTCCGTGTATCGTTTTATGATCGTATTAACAGTAGCCAAACCGATGTGACATTCTGCAGCAATTTGCCTCTGTGTCATAGAAGAATGCTCTGCTAATGTTATAATTTTAGACCGTTTTCGTGGAGTTGTATCCATTTGTGAAGACGACGGAATGTACACAGAATTGCAGTATTAAATCTTCAACACAACTGAAATGCTTATAAGTACAAAACGACAGGCAAAATTTCACATATTATAAAAAAAATAATGACAGATCTTCAACAATGGAATTACACGTACTACAGATATCAATTAAAGCGGTATGAGCAGTTGTGAGGCCAACAATGACAAAAAATGTAAAAATATGTCGTGTTCGGATTAATTTGCACGCTACTGTATATAGTCTGTCCAAATCATGCTGTAGATCAAAAACGTCTTGTTGTTTGTCAATGACTTTATACAATTTAACATCATCAGCATATAGTAAACATTTAGTGTGCAAAATCTGTTTCGGTAAGTCATTGATATAAAGTAAAAAGAACAAGGGACCAAGATTAGATCCTTGGGGTACACCTGAAGTTACTGTGAATGGTTTTGATTTTACTTGATTGAATGAAACATACTCCTGCCTGTTTGTAAGATATGACGTTATTAACTGTAAATATGAATAAGATAATCCAAAACTTGAACGTTTATTAATTAAAGTGTTATGGTCAATTTTATCAAACGCTTTGGAAAATTCAAGGTTTATCACGTCTAAATTTCTGCGATTATGTAATGTATTAAATGCCTTTTGTGTAAAATTAATTAGATATGTTGTGGTAGACCTATGGGTGTAAAATCCATGTTGATTTATATCAATTGCACTATAAACATGTTGAAAAATTCGTGTATATAGAATCTGCTCAAATACCTTGGACGGGGCACAAACTATTGCAATGGGTCTATAATTTTCAATTTTACTATTATCACCAGATTTAAACACAGGGCAAACCTTTGTTAATTTCCACATTTTCGGAAAAGTTTTTGTTTTTAAAATTAAATTATACAACAAACATAAGGATACATAAGTACTTCGAAACAAGCTTTCAATACATAAAGAGGTAAATCATCTGAGCCACAAGATTTTTTAGGGTTTAATTTTTTTATAGCAGTCAAATATTCTTGTCTAGTTATAGGCTCAGTTGTGAATGGATAATTAATATAATCCGGTATTACCGAATTTTCTTTTTGAAGGTTATGTGATATGTTTACAGAGTAAACCGAACTAAAGTAATCAGCAAACGCTTCCGAAACAGAATCATTACTATCAAAAGATGATCTTGCCTAGCCATTAACTTTGCTGTGATATTTTTGCTAGTTCTCCTATTTTTTATATAGTTCCAAAATACTTTAGAGTCGTTTTTAAAAGTATTATCTATCTCGATAACATACCTATGATACGCATTATTTATCATAGTTTTAACTCTCTTTCTAATTTGTTTAAATTGTTCTTTATTATACTGAGATAAATGCATCCTTCTCCTGAAATATTCTTTCAACTTGAGATTATTTATAATTTCTTTGTAAACCAGGATGGATATTTCTTTTTAGCTGAAACTCTTTTCTTTGGAACTGTAGAATCCATTACAGAATATAGTACTGAGTAAAAGTAATCCGTAGCAACATCAGTATCAGTAAACTGTGATAACAATTGCCAGTTAACATTGGAAAACAATTTATACAATTCTAGGAAGTGAGCTTTCTGGAAATTATACACATGAGTATAACTCTGTTTAACAAACGATTTTTGTCTCTTTAATGATATATTAACATTTAAGGCAGGGTGATAAGTATCAACAAATATAAGAGGAGAATCATCTTGTAATACACAGGCAATTCTATGGAAATTAGTAAGAATCAAGTCAAGCGTTTTTCCATTAGAATTTAAAATATTATTTATAGATTGTAAGTCATGCATAGAAAGAAAATGTGACAAAGCTCTATAACAAGGTCCAGCACATAAAAGATTATAATTTGTGCCTGTAATTAGAGGCAAATTGAAGTCTCCTGCGATTAATAAATGCTTATTTTGGAGATTTGTGTTATTTTCAAAAACCCTATAAAATGACAAATAATTTTCTAAATTTGAGCCAGACGGAAAATACACTCCAATAATAATATATACCTGGCCATGAATAATTGTTTGAATACATAATGCTTCAATATCACCAAATGGTAAATTGACACTTTTTGAGGCTACGTCCGACGAAATCGCAATGAGGACTCCACCGCCTCTTCTGTTCTGTCTGTCACAACGATAAACATTATAATTAGAATTAAACAATTCTGTGTTATATACCCCATGATGTAGCCATGTTTCAGTCAATACTATAATTTTATGTGAAATTAAAAGACTATTTAAATATAAATCAGTTGCCTTTGTGTTGAGGCCTCTCACATTTTGGTAGTAAATAGTAAAAGATCTACTATTAATGCTCATAATATGCTTAAAAGAGGTTTAAAATAATTGAAGAATTGTAAAATTCTATAGATATTAAGCTAACTTAGCTACATCATCTATTGTTTTCAAAATCTGAATATTTCTATCCCCTTCTTGTCTCTTGAGTTTAATATTACCAGCGTTATCAACCCATAGGTAGGCAATTTTTTAAGTTTCTTCAACTTTCTAGCTTCACTGTAAATGTGCCTACGCAAACGTGTGAGACTGTGATTTATGTATATTATATTGTCGTTATTAGAAAAGCCCACCTGACTAGCTTTCCGGTTACGCTTAACTTTGCGCCTGTGAATAAATTGATCCTTGTCCATTCGTCGGACGAACTTAACAATTACTGCAGCAGATGGTTGACCGGGCGACTTTCCTAATCGATGACAAGAATCTATCATTTGAGGCTGAATTTCTATGTCCATTGCACATTCAATATTCTTTACTATTTCCAACAGATTTTCATTAGCCATTTCAGGAATACCATGTATTTCAATTGAATTTCGGCGTCCATATTGCTCCAAATCGTCTAAATGAGCTTTCGTTTCCTCTAGATTATTTTTTAGTAGCATGTTATCTTTTTTTAAACCATCAATGGATTCTAAGCATGTTTTAATGCTTTCAGCTTGTTGTTTGATTAGTCGTGAATTTTCATCCAACTTCTCATGGACCAGATCAAGTGATTTCCCTAACTCCTGCTCAGTTTCTTTATTAATTTTTTCCAGGGTAGAATAGGTATTGGCAAACTCGGTTTCAGTTCTCTTCAGAAGGTTATATATATCCAGAATGGATGATACATTTGTATGTAGCTCAATAGGCGAACTCTCCTTCTTCTGTCCAGCGCAATATTTACATACCCAGACTTCATTTTTAGCTTGAAAAATGTCAGTATCAGTTTTATTTAATGGAATACATTAATCATGGAACCAGTTTTTACATTCACTACACTGAATTTTGACACTATCATCCCGTTTAGTTATAGCTTTTGAACATTCATAGCATCGACTCATTGTTGTAAACGATAGATCGAAAGATGAGATGTGGAAATGCTCCTTCACGTTTATATGACTGCTTTATATGGTGACAATTTTAATTGTTGATGTTTCGAGAAAATATTCACACAATTTATTAGCATATAGTAAATTGCACTAATTATTAAGTTCACATTTCACTCACACGAGTACTCCGTTATTTCAGCAAACAAACACACTTACCAAATATTTTATAAATCTCATCATGCAGATTAAAAACACAAATTTATCGGAGCTACTTCTCCACACAACTTCAGCCTACCATTGCTCAACAATGTTATAATGTTATGTTTTATTTAACGACGCTCGCAACTGCAGAGGTTATATCAGCATCGCCGGATGTGCCGGAATTTTGTCCCGCAGGAGTTCTTTTACATGCCAGTAAACCATTGCTCAACAATATATTGTACGCTAATATGCTGTAGACAGTATAATATACACTGCATAATGAATACGTTCGCATGGATAACTCAGTTCGTGAGTAAAAACACTTATTCTTAATACAGTACTGTATTTTGATTAAACAAAAAGCTAATGAAAATTATCGAACTCAAAATAGCGATATTTCCTAGTTCACATAAATGGATGAACTGCTTTTCTTCCCTCCTATACCTAGTAGAGTGATTTTTTTGTGTTTTACGCCAGTATCATCGAACTACAGTCGTGGAAGGAGGTAGCAAACTGTGTTTCCGGTTCTCTAAAGGTATAGCCAGGTTAATATTAAAAATGTTAGTAAAAATAAAATGATGTCCCTGTATATTAAACTGGAAAGCAATGAAGAAAGTAAGCGAAGTTTCAATGTAAAGTCAGTCAAATGCAAAATAAACATATTTTGTAAATTACGCAGTTTCCGGTAGGATTAGTGAAACCCTCGTGAGTAAGTGTGCAGTATCCGGGTAGGATTAGTGGGTCCCTCGAAAAGCGGTGTGCAGTTTCCGGATCAAAGTGTGCAGTTTCCGCCTAAACATAATGGGGATCATGTTGCTAAGGGGATTACAGTAGAGCGTCTCGTTTAGGCACAGTGAAAACGTAAACAAAGTGCAGGTAACGTATGGGGGAGCTCGAGCCGTACGATAAACACGAGGGATATAAACTACAACCGATTAATTGTAATCGATTCTATTATTCGGTTAAATATTTTTAATCAATTAATCTTCCAACAGAAATTGACCGATTAATTGATTAGATTAATCGATTAAATCCCACAACGCTAGTTTAAAGTGTATAATTTTATTATTTTTAAAACGTTGACGAACAGAACGCTGTCGGCCATCATGTTGCTGGCTACAACATTGTCAATGCGCAAGAAACAACTGCTAGTGTGAGCTTGAGAACCGTGCAAAGAATATTGTTAGTGAAGGAAATAGGATTTGCTTGGTATCGTGTTTACAGTAATGAACCGCCAAGGTCATCATTGTCTTTTGATAATTTTAATTCTCTGTATCTGGACGCAAACGCTAGCAGACGACCGCCTTCCCAATTGCCGTCCACTCTAGGTTAATATTTGTGTTTTTTTCTTCAATTTCATATGGTGTGTGTATAAATTCCAATAATGTCGCCAAAAGTAGACTACCATAACCAATTATATACTAAATACCAGATGCCTAATAGATGAAAGCAAACACTACTTAACCAGACTAACCAAACATACGATGACAGTCTCACTAACTCCCGAGACAGATTTCTTGATTCAAGGAAAGTGAGGGCTACGCTAAGAGATCTAGAATTTCAGAAATGGAGCGCGCTTTCTCAAAAAGGGAAAGGAGTTTCCCTTTTCGCGGAACATCCTGCCACAAACCGGTGGATCACTCATCATGAAGGACTGAGCTGCAGTGAATGGAGGGATGCTATAAAAATGGTCGGCAATGTTGCGGCTGTACGCGCTATTCTGGGAAGATCCATGGACAGTAACCGTTGTCGCCACTGCTTCAACGAGATAGAAACTCTCGCCCACGTTCTTGGATCTTGCCCGCATGGTGAGACATTACGCAATGCCAGGCATCACAAAATCAGATCCGCAATCGCTCAAGCTCTTCGCGACAAGGGATATACCACCTATGAAGAAATCCATGGTCTATCGGAAACAGGAAGCTGTCGACGGGTTGATATATTAGTCTTTAACAACACAACAGGCTATGTAATAGTTCCTACTATCCGCTTCGAATTGAATACAACTCAACCGGAAGATGTCAACAATGAGAAGAATTTAATTTATGGTCCAACTGTTCCTTATTATTTACGTATGTATAAGTTACAAACAATTGAAATTATTGGGTTGTTAGTGGGTGCTAGAGGCACGAATAAAAAAAAAATTATCAATTTCTGCAAAGAGTTCAATCTTGAATCCTCTTTGGCCAAGACTGTTTCTTTGATAGCTCTAAAATATTCAATCTATCTTCTGAGAAATCATTATAATATTTATTTATGGTACTTGTGAGGTAAGTGCATCTTTATTGCGCAAGTGGAAAGATTTAAGCACGAGGCGTCAGCCTCGTGCTTAAATTACACGAGTGCAATAAAGATCACGCTCACAAGTACCATACGTAGGCTAATTTTATCCATGACCATAACGAAAAATTGTTTTATAAAAGAAAATATGTTGAAAATAAGTCCTCATATAATCACATACCATGGCATGGATTTTAGAATCAATATGTGTACTAGGTAAGTCATGATGCAGGAGGCCATGATTAGTAAAGAATGGTATCTAAGGCGTTGGATAAATAACAAACTATAATTAATTATATAAATTTAATATATTTTTTCACTTTAAACGTGTATTTTCGTCTTTTTGAAGTTTCAGGGATTATTTAGAAGTGTTCACGGGACTAATGTGATTAAAATAATGTCACATTTTACTTCTGTAAACTTAAGAGGAATATTAAAAGTTAATTAATCATCGTGTCTGTTTAGCTCAGTTGGCTAACGCGTGTTGTTTTAAAATTCTATAAACCCAACTTCGTAGGTTCAAGTCTCCTCGCATCCCAAAAGGTAAATTATTACAAAATTTTAAAAAGATGCGTATTACATATGCATGTAATGTACAAATTACGACGTAGCAGATAGAGAAAAGAGAAGGAGATTGTGTATGTATATTTAAGAAATGGTAATAAAGAAGTAGAGATAGTGACATCTAGTAACTAATATATTAACTTCTTGAGTAATAGTTCAATGGAAAAGTATACGTGTGTACCCGGGTACTAGGAAAATACTAATGAACTGTGAGATAAAGTTCAAACTGTGAGGTAAAGTCTTTATCTCACTAGTGAAATAAAGTAATGTTGAATAAAAGCCTACTTTACAAACGCAAAAGTATTTAGTAAAGGCATGTTTTTCGTTATGGTCATGGATAAAGTAAATTAATAAAACAATAATAATAATTATATTTCTCACGAAAATATTTTCATAAAATTGTACGTATTTACTAATACTTGTATATTTGGTATACTTTGTCCTTCAGGGCAACCCTTATTTTAGGGAAAGTTTGAAAATTAATTAATTTAAAAGTGAGTTTGCTTTTATTCTTTTTAAACGGCGTTCAAAAAAAAAAAAATTTTTTTGCGCTTTGTTAAAAAAACATCTAGGTATGCACGCCATAATTCTCCACTACCGCCGCCATTTCGCACAGTCCAAACGCAGTTTATTTCTCTATTTTTATTGCTACTCTCGATCCCGTGTGCACCAGCGGTAATGGTCTGCAGCTGTTGTTCATGTTCTGTCGTGGTAATTAAAAATCTGCGCCTTCTCGTATAACGAAACTTGTAGTTGATTTTTCATGGGTTTTACCTCCCCCATTTTATTTTTATAACTCTTCTTAACAAGCAAAAGTTGAAATATGATCGCAGGGTCGCACAGGCAGGCCACAGAGGTCATTTGGGACGGGAAGGTACCGCATTGAGTGGCGGCTTGTGAAGTTTAGTCCTCAAGGACAGAGATTTGTACTCTGAATCTTAAAAAACTGAAAGCGTATGAACAATAGTAGACCTATTGCAATGCATGTTATAGTAGCCGCAGCAGTTAAGGCGCGCAATTTTGGCTCTGATGGAAGATACTGTTGTTGAATCTAATCTCGACAACACACGGATGTTTTTCAGACTTCAGTGTGATGTTCTGTTTTGTCTCATTTGGAGACTCACGTCACGAGAATGATTAATGTAGCGGATATGACGGTTCAGGACTAACGATTAGTCTAAGACAGCGTTGCTCAAACTTTTTTGAAGTAGGGACCACTTTTTAAAGTCAGAACAGTTCCACGGACCACCTTACTCTAGTCCCTTTCGAAAGCAAATTTATCATTTTTGTAGCATATTTTAATAGCAGTGTACTTATATTTTAAAATTGAATTAAGATTCGGTACTTTGGTTCTTTGTTATGAATTCGGGTGGTGCCTGGCTGGGTTACAGGCGCGGCGCCAGATGTACAGGGAAAAGATGTTGAGAAACTCCACGTATATAGTGCTTTAAATCCCCCTTTTGTTGCTGAGAGTAGAGTGGTAAGTCGATAGACGGGTAGGGTAATAAATTTCATAAAATGTCAGTACTGGGAGAAAAAGTGAAATTCGATTGCCATGTGTCATTTCCAAAGTCTGAGATTTTAAGGTACAGTGTGATACGCAATTCGTTCGAATTTTATTTTTTCTTCTGTCTTTTTTGAAGGACCACAAGGGCAGACCTCGAGGACCATAGGTGGTCCGCGGACCATAGTTTGAGAAACGCTGGTCTAAGATGTTCTGTACTGACCCCATCTAAGCGCATTCACATCTACTATGGTCGACTGTGATGAAGAACGTTGTTTATCCGAGAAAAATGCAGGTAAAA
Organism: Periplaneta americana; assembly: GCA_025594305.2. Classification (NCBI taxonomy): domain Eukaryota; kingdom Metazoa; phylum Arthropoda; class Insecta; order Blattodea; family Blattidae; genus Periplaneta; species Periplaneta americana. Next base: position 39,724,880 of record JAJSOF020000003.1, on the reverse strand, counting down.
CTTACATGCCCCAGAATCAGCGTCCTGCACACGTCGTCAACCATTGATGGGAGTAATAATGATATAGGCCCTAATATCAATGGGAAGGAGAGATATTGACGGAATAACATCCAAGTATATTCTCTGAAATGAGAGAGAGATCCGAGAAAGAGCCCGAATGTGACTTTGCCCACTACGAGAGTATCAGTGAAATATCGCAGACCTGACCGGGACTCAAACTAAGACCGCTTGTGTAATTGGCTGACTAAAAAACACAGCCACCGCCGAAATAACATCATCCTAACTTTTACGTAGAACTACGTTTTTCCCCTCACTAGGTGTGAATGTGTAACTTAGGAATTGACTGTCAAATAAAAATGCAACTCCCTTCCTTGATCTCATTTTGGTCTCCTTGTTATCATTGTATTCCTCTTTTTCTCCCTGTACTTTCCTAGTTCTCCTTATATTCCTACCGTTCTCCTAATATTCCCCTTGTTTTTCTATTTCTCTTGTTTCTTCAGTTGTCCTCCTCTGCCCCTTGTTCTCCTTGTATTCTCCTTGTTCCTTTGCATTTTCATTTTTCTCATTGTATGTCCCTTGTTCGCATTGTACAATATTGCCTTTGTTATCTTTCTATTTCCCTTCTCCTGTATTCCCCTTGTTCTCATTTTGTTTCCCTTGTTCTTCTTGCATTTACTTTGTTGTCGTTTTGTTCCTTCGTTTTCATTGTTCTCATTGTATTCCCCTTATTAACATTGTACCTCCCTACTTCTTCTTACGTTCCCCTAGTCTCCCTTGTGTTCTCCTTATATTTCCCTTGTCCTCCTTATATTTCCATTCTTTTCATTGTAATTCTCCTTGGTTTCCTTGTGTACCTTATGTTTTCCTTGATTTCCCTTGTGCTCCTTGTATTCCCCTCGTCCTCCTTGTATTCTTTTCGTTATCCTTGTATTCCCCTCGTTCTCTTTGTATTTACCTCGTTCTCCTTGTATTTCCTTTGTTCTCCTTGCATTCCCCTCGTTCTCCTTATATTCTCCTCGTTCTCGTTGCATTTCCTTTGTTCTCTTTGCATTCCACTTAGGCCTACTCTTCTTGTATGCCCCTTTCACTTTTGGTATTCTCTTTGTCCCTCTCTTCCCATTGTTCTTGTATTCCTTTTATCCTCTTCTACCCTCTTGTTCTCCTTCTATTTCCATTATTATACTTGTTTCTCTAGGTCTCCTTATCTTCCCCTTGTTCTCCTTGCCTTCTCCTTGTTCTGCTTCTATAACCCTTGTGTTTTTTGTATCTCACTTGTTCTTCTTGCATTCTCCTTTTCCACTTTTCTCCTTCTATTCACCATGTGTTCCCCTTGTTTACCTCCTATTTACCTAGTTCTTCATGCTTTCCCCTTCTTCCCTTTTCTTCCCCTCAATCTCCTCCTATTCCCCTTATTTTCCTTCTATTCCCCTCATTTTCCTTCTATTCCCCTTATTTTCCTTCTATTCCCCTTATTTTCCTTCTATTCCCCTTAGTTTCCTTCTATTCCCCTTAGTTTCCTTCTATTCCCCTTACTTTCCCTCTATTCCCCTTAGTTTCCTTCTATTCCCCTTATTTTCCTTCTATTCCCCTGATTTTCTTTCTATTCCCCTGATTTTCCTTCTATTCCCCTGATTTTCCTTCTATTCCCCTGATTTTCCTTCTATTCCCCTTATTTTCCTTATATTCCCCTGATTTTCCTTCCATTTCCCTTATTTTCCTTCTATTCCCCTTATTTTCCTTCTGTTCCACTTATTTCTCTTCAGTTCCCCCTATTTCCCTTCTGTTCTCCTCTTCTTCCACTTATTCTCCTTGTATTCTCGTCGTTCTCGTGTTTTTCAAGTTCTCATGTAGGCCTATTTCCATTGTTCTCCTTCCGTTTCTCTTGTTCCTCTTGACTCCGTCTTATTCTCTTTGACTCCGCCTTTTTCTCCTTGCCGTCTCCTTGTTCACATTGTATTCCTCTCCCGTAATCTTTGTATTCTTCGTGTTTCATATCTCGAACTACCCACACGTAGTTCTACGTAAAGATATTCCGCATAATAAAGCTGTGCACGTGTCGATTTTGGAGTGGTATTAAAATAACCAGAGAACGCAAACGAGATGAGCATTATATTTATAGCACTGAGGAAAAAATTACAATCTACGTAAAGTAATAAAATTGTGTTAAAAATTAGTATTTTCTGAGACTCGAATAGGAAAGAGGTCAGCCAAATATGCGGGCAAAATGTGACTTTTTGTTCCTGGCCACCATCCCAATTTCTAATGTACAGTGTGTCTTAGTTCGGTTTTCATACTCACACAAAAATAACTTTATGCTCGATCATGCCGAAATGTAGTAATTATACACCTGGTAGTAGCCCTTTAATGCACCTCATTAAAGTACACCTATTCATTATACTTCAGTTGTTCAGCCAATGAGAAATCACCACTGTACCATTATAAAACCGCAAGTATCGGTTATTCTCGGATATGCAATCGAAAGACAATTAGCGAAACGCCACGGAGGCTGGAAATCCAATACTGTCGCAGAAGGTTATGTTCTGTTACTATAATAATTAGCGTTAATTGTAAATAATATTCAAATAAATTCAATTTGTCATCTCGTTTTTCAATTCTAAATCAATTTCCAGGTTATATCAATATTAATGTTCATGTTATTCTCTAGATTATATCAAGGTCAATGACATTCGTCCCTCGGAAAAAATCAATATTTTCGCGTCTGCACACATCTCACAATTTAGAAGGTCACTTCCGCTCCTCACTTAAATAACCATAACATGAATACTTATGAATAATTTCAAGTTAGAAATATGGTCGAGCGTAAAAAGTCGTATGAAACTTGCCTATAATGGAAATTATGATCGTATGAAAATTATGAAACTCGCTTGCGCTCGTTTCATAAACAAACATACTCGCGTCTTAATTACTACCATTATAGGCTCGTTGCATAATGTACTATTAATGCATACCTGAGAAGTCCATACAGGAACTGAAGAATGTTGCTTAGCTTCAAGAAATTCTCTATCGCTTCCATTTCACAATCACACATGCAAATTACAATAGTTTCGAAATGTCGTGTCCCAGCAATGGCTGATAATATTCTTATAGGTAGCTATGTTGTACTGTCGTCAGCTGGTCACTCTAGAACTACGTTAATGACGATTTGATCAGACGTGGCAACATAGTAAATGATTCAATCACGAGAATCGCACTCCAGTTCCAAGTAGCTTGGCACTCCCACGCCCCGGCTGGTAGGTGATAAGTACTGCACTGCTGCTCGATTTTCTAGGTCAAAGCCTAGATCATATATAAAACATATTGACCAAGCTTATATTAAATTTAGACGCAACTGGAAAATAACGGACGCTATGCGTCGCTAGTGTCGAGAAATGAGCTTGCAATAACCAACACTAGATGGCAGAGTACCTGAAAAGTACATAGAGTAATACGACTGTGGGATGACTTTTTTACGTCATGCCACCTCCAAATTTCTTTCTCATTGTAATGTGAGGTTATGTTACTTTGATGTGTTGCTAAATTGTAGCATACAGAAGCTTGTTTTACCCAAATTCATAAACACACATAGATGACATTTTGGTACATTTATCCGAAAGGGGAAGAATTACAACCCCCTCCCCCCAAAAATGTTTCCTCTTTGCTAGGCCTACATGTTTTCATTTTACAGGTGTATTATATGATGCGATATGGAAGCAGATAAATAATAACTGTACGTTTCTCGTCCACATTAAATTCAACGTGTTCATAACGTAGACCTGATATATTGCTTCATGTAGGCTACACACCGGCAGTGTTCTTTTTACGAATAAGCGGTCGTACTAATCATTTTCTTTTCATCTGAACTATTGCTAGAATATGCGTTCGTGTTTTTATTTGCTCTGTATGTTGTTAAATAACTACTGAACATCGTCTTTGGTTAACAAATTGTTCTAGTATTCGTTTCATATCAGTCTTACGGTATTGAATTATGTCCATAACGTGGGCGAGATATGATCAGGCTGGAAAATTCGCTCTGAATGCATTTTTTTACACAATTTTCTAATTTTCAGCAGATTTACGATACCCTGTGCGGTTTCTCTGCCAATGCAGAGTTAATTGCAATATACGGTAATTCTGTTATTTTCCTGACACTTTATTATCCGTTCTCATAAACGTACTGATTTAGAATCTTTACCCTACTGTAGGTATTTTGCTCTCTACAAATCATCGTTAGTCAAATGAAATAGTCTATAATAGTTGTTTGCAACGAATTAGTAGATAACCTCAATCCCTCCTGACCGCCTCCCTTACGAATTTCTTTCTCACTTTAATCAAATTTCATTTATACTTGTCCTTAAATTACTTAAACTAGTGCTGAGGTAGTTACGGTGATTTCTGAAGTGAAAATCGTTCAATTTATAAGGATGAAATCAAAAATAATTTTTGTAGCCTTTCCTTGTCCTTAATTGGAAATTTGAGTAACTTCATATTACGACAATATTTCTTCCTTCTTCTGCAGTTAACATAATCGCAGATGGACATTTCTAAATGAAGTTTGTTACACAGAAACCTTTGAGACAATATTGACACTTGAAGTTCTTTATATACGGTATATATATATATATATATATATATATATATATATATAGTTCATCTATAAGGGTTAAAGTACCGGTAGCGCTGAGGTAGTTTCCTTCATACTCAGCTTCTTCACCTTGCATACATGAGCCAGTAACAGGTTAGGTTTGGTCAGTGCTGTCATGGTAATTTTTTTCTTGGCCATGCACCCCACCCCTTGTTTTCTCCCTTGAAATATATTTCACTCTCCTCTTTCTATCTCTCCAATTGTCATTTAATTATTATTTTTTTAATATTAAAGAAGAAGTAAAATTGCTTTGCTTTACAATTTAATTGTACAAGTTTGATTTAAAGAATACACCATGTAGCACCACCATTGATGCACACTTGTCTCGATGAATCTTGGAGTGTATATTTGCAGCACTTCTTGTTTTTCAACCATTATTTTATATAATTCTGGATTCCAGTGCTGAAGAGGTGGATAATTTTTGTTTATGAACATCAAACAAAATACCGGTAGATACAGTAGGAACAGCAAGAGATGATCTAAGATCTGTATAGATCTCCACATACAAAACTTAGGCACCCATATGCCGTATGGCTCCTTACAGACAAAATTTTCATTTCCCCATACGATTAATTAAAAAAAATTGTAGGTTCCATACGATATATGGCCTCGTGTAGCCTCCATGACAGCACTGGGGTCAGTTAGTTTAGGCACTTTTACAATATATGATCTAGGCTTGCATATACAATCAACTGCATCTCCACAAAAAAATTCCTTATAAATTGAACGGTTTTCACTTCAGAAATCACAGGAACCACTTCAGTGCTACTTTCACCCAGATAAGTAGTTAGCAGTTAATCATTTCAAAGCTCTTGTTATATTATGAAATTGCATCACACAATGCTGCCAAAATAAATGTTCCCAGTGTTAAAATTACGGAGTGTAAATTTCGCTTAGGACAGTTTTGCTCTGGAAAATTAAAGGAAACAAACAGTATATCAAACCAGCAGCTGAGACACAAAGCACCTGAAATTCGAAAGTGGTTAAAAATTTTTATATTTAGTTCTTTCTTATTTACCAGCAACAGAAGTACCGGTATCAGATTTTTTGCAGAGCTAATATCAGAGGCCCCTCCTATTAGAGAATGTTTTGAATATTATTATATTCTGGGAAACTACATTGGCACATCAACCTCCCCTCCCCCCGCCTGAATTCTGGGCTGAAGCACGAAAATTTCGAAATGTACAAACTACAGATGCGGCAGAATGTTACCACAATGGTCTTCAGCAAGAATTTTGTAAGACATATCCAAATATCTTCATGGTCATTATATGTATTGAAGTAAAACATATACTACATGTGAAGTACCTACTAAAATGAGAGAAACAGAAATGGGAAGCACAATAAAAAAAAGTGGAATGGACAAACACTAAGAAACTATTCATCTTGAATCAGTATGAACAATAAGACACTTTTTTTTTTTTTTTTTTTTTTTTTTTGCCAGTGGTATAGAATATGAAATTAAGTTGCATCAATAAGTTTTTCGAGTTTAGCATTACTTTAAGTATTTATTGTCCTCCTGTTGGAAAGATGGAATTACTTTATTTGAAGCTTGATTAAATTTTATTGTACCTTAACTCAAATTTGTAAGGTACAATAAAATTCAAAATAATAACTGCAGGCCATTTTAAAATAAATCTGTTGGATGTACCTGAATTATTTCTTAATTTATTTGGACCATAAAGGTATTGTTACAAGCGATAGATTGAATCATTTTTATCTTAATAATTTAATGTAGGATGATTATTTCGGGAATTGTTATGCTCTAAATTGTGAGGATATTTTAATACTTTTTTAAAATATAAATTTGGAATATGTTTCCAGTTAGTAAAGAGTAATTCAGAGAGACAGAGGTCTCAAGCATATTTATTGACACATGCCAGAATTATTAAATATGAAAAAAAGAGTTCTTGCACTAACATACTGTTTATGAAGTAACCAAATCTTAAGAAATACAATATATGTACTGGTATTGTATATAAAGTCATAGGAGTGAATATAAATCTGTTTTAAGGAATTCCTATTTAATATTTCTGCTATAGGAACATTACAAAATAAATACAACGCAGCATGGAAGCTAATTCAACTCTTTTTATCGAGTATTGTTGATGAGATGTGTTATGAAGATAGACCGAATCATTCAATATAAATGTATAAATAGGACGAATAATAGATTAATTTCAATGTATGTAGTATCAAAACTGAAAGCGGTAACTAGTCTATGAATGATGTCTTAACAAGTATAAATAAAATGGACTCTTGACAATAGACACACATTTGGCTTCAGTAATAACTAGGACTTCAAAGAATTTATGGTAGCTCACCTGTCAGGCAAAACTCTGAATAGTCAGCATTGTCGAACTATAGAAGCGCGATTAAAAAGTATTTTTTCCCCACCCATTACATATGATTGCTTTTTTCAAGTCCCGGTAATAACATTATTAAATTAATTATCCTACATATTTGGGTGGTGCCTTTCTTTCTTTCTGACATAATTTATTAGAGTTTCTCTTTTACACTTCAATAGAGAAATACAACTTTCAGTGGACAATGAACGTGTAACTCTAATGGAACTCTAAGAACCACAGCATTAATGTTTTCTTCTTTTCTTTCATGCCCTTTAGTTTTTGTTGCAGATAACATCATACTATTGGATAATTATACATGCACCTTTCTAATAAAATTAGCATATATTTCACTGGTCTCAGAAGTAAAATTAAATGTATAATAGCTTCTCGGTGCAAAATATTTACTGAAAATTATTGCAGGATTTGAATAGAAATGCCACTTCTCAGGCAAGGTTATTCGTGGATGGCTGTATAATATATAGAAAAAATTAGTGATAAATCTCATATCACCGCCTTGCAAAACTAGCTTGACGTTATTGAAAACTGGACTACAACAAATAAAATTAAAATCAATGTGAGCAAAAGTAAATCAATATGTATCCTTCTGTAAAACGCAAAATTAAATTCGTCTCATATACCAATTAAATGGATCACCAGTGTCACAAGTAAACACTTAGGTACTGTATATATTTTAGTAACAAACTGGTTGAAATAAGTCACTAATATTACAAGGATAGCCTGGAAAGCACTAACTTACATTTCTTTATGCGTATTCTTAAGAAAGCTAACCGAAAGTCAAAAGAATTAATGTACATAACCCATGTTCGGTCCACTGCTGTGGAGTAATGGTAGGCACATCTGACCGTGAAATGAGTGGGCCCGGGTTCAAATCCTGATTGGGGCAAGTTACCTGGTTGAGGTTTTTTCCGAGATTTTCCCCAATTGTAAGGCGAATGTCATGTAATCTATGGCAAATCCTCAACCTCATCTCGCCAAATATCATTTCACTATCACCAATCCCATCGAGGCTAAATAACCTAGTAGTTGATACAACATCGTTAAATAATCAATTTAAAAAAAAGACGTCAGATAAGCAGAGGAAGTTACAAAAGCTTGTGGTGGCGAATTTAAAGTTTCCGTGATGTTCAAGAAAGGAAAGTACTACAAATGAGAGGCAAAGTGGTGTATTCATCACATGATATTACACAGGAGATATCACCACATATGGTTGTAAATAACCAAGGACATTTTAAATCTGAATGTGTATTTTAGTGTAATCAAGTGTTGCTTTGTATAATAAGGACTGTAGGCACTGTGTATAAATCTCGATATGCATCTGAAAAAAATAGTAATCAACTTGACAGAAATGTTCGTGTGTCACAATATAATTCGTAATATTTTATTTGTTAATGGCACTGTTTTTTTTTTTTTTCATTAAAGTATGTCAGCAGTTACATGTACTACACAAGTGTCTTAATTCTTTGGAAAACAACTATTTATGTCTTTTGGCACAATAATATGAACATTTTCCATTTTGATAATAAATTAAGTGGCAAGAAAATGTTCGTCACACCAGTCATATTTTTACATGATTAATTATTCCTTTTCATTAAGATTTTCTGTTTATATTTTGGAATGCTTATGTTAAAAGACAGTGATGTCTCTTTCATAAACTCTTAAGTATTTAATTAAATATCCTGTGAAGATCATAGTTACTTCGAAAATGTTATGTGTGTCACTATAGAATGACCATCAGTATTGTTAGTATTGTTACAAATTACAAAACCTGAAACTGTTAGAATGGGATCAGGAGTAGTGACAAAAAAATGTAATGTTGTAGGCCTACATCAACATGACTATTTTAATCCAGTGTCTAATAAGGTGTGAAGGCCTTTTGAGGTAAACAGTATTGAAAATGTGAGGGAAGGGGTATTTCTTGGTAATGGATTAGGCCTGTATATTTTATAATATTATTAACTATATATTGTTAAAGTACCTAGTAAATATCGTAATATGTATATTATATAATACTGTAAATGAGACATCACAGGCTGCAAACTAGATTATTCTTGTTTTTGTATAATTATACGAACATGTATGAAATAAACAAGACTACTATTGCTTAGGTTAGGATAGTATTACTTATATATTGTAATCAGGCTATATGCACAAATTTTCTAATATACTACTGTCATAACTAAATAGGTAATGTTAACATCAATTTTCATACGTTTTTGTGGTGCAAGTTAAAATAATTCAAAGTAAAGTATAACGAAACTCCGACAACATTATAATTATGAACGTCAAATTCTCTTATTTTATTTATTTTTCAGTGTTCAGTCCCTTATTTCCCATTGTTCTTTGGATTTATCATTAGTAAAAATCAATTAACGGATAAATTATGTTATACACTCAGTTGATAATATAAATAATATTCACGACAAATATATAAAAACAGAAGAGATAACGAATCATAATTTAGCCGACGGATAACTTTATAACATGGTCTACATATTCTATATAGGTAGATTGGCTTTGTGCCGAGAGACTGTATTGTATTCTATTCAATGCAAAGGCGTACTTTATCTTATCTCTTCGCTTCGCCCACGTGACAACTATATTTAGCTGCATCGTTCCGAACTTTCCAAGGTCATATAGGCCAATAATATTTATCCATGGTCATCAGTTGTCGACAGTACATACGAGATAATCTCGTAAGCAAGAAATAATCGATTTAGACCTACCAGACCGGTTCAGAGTTCGTGTCTCGTGATGGTGTTGGTCATTGTGCCATCTGTTAACGATTATTGAACTACATCAAGCCGGCCTCCAACTGCTAACTCGAAAGTCTATATAAAAGAGTTATCTGTATATATATATATATATATATATATATATATATATATATATATATATATATATATATATATATATATATGATCTAGGGTCAAAGCCACAAAAGTTTTGGTAGTACAGAATAGAAGTATTAAGGGGGCTAAAAATTAAGGCGTTTCACCAACATGTGTAGGAAATAATGCTGAAAGTGATCAGGAAGAGGAAAAGGAATTGGTTGGGTCACTTGCTGAGAATAAACTGCCTACTGAAGGATGCACTAGAAGGAATGATGAACGGGAGAAGAGTTCGGGGCAGAAAAAGATATTAGATGATAGACTTAAGATATATGGATCATATGTGGAGACAAAGAGAAAGGCGGAAAATAGGAAAGATTGAAGAATGCTGGATTTGCGGTGAAAGACATGCCCTTGGGCAGAGCACCGTATGTTAATGAAATAAGCAACACTGACTTTGTAAAAGTTACCAATTTCAACAGTGGTTCCCACTTTATGGAGATTTTCTCTAACCTCTAGTTAGAAGGAAAATGGACTCCGATATGGAAGCTTTGGTCACAATACCAACAATCCGACAACGCACACAAAGAAAGCACTTTATTTTTTATTTTATTTTTGGCACAAACAATATTCAGTACCCCTTGCGAACGCGTCATTTTGCTACGCTTTCTGATAGCTAAAAGGTACGAAGATATAATTTTTTTAAGTATCTTCGTCGCCCTCGGTAGCGTAGTTAGTATAGCGCTGGTCTTCTATGCTCGAGGTTGCGGTTTCGATCCCGGCTGAGGTCGATGGCATTTAAGTGTGTTTAAATGCGAGAGGCTCGTGTCAGTAGATTTACTGGCATGGAAAAGAACTCCTGCGGGACAAAAATTCCGGCATACCGGCAACGCTGATATAACCTCTGCAATTGCGAGCGTCGTTACATAAACCATGATTTAAAAAATTGTAAGTATTTTCTTATGAGTTTGACAGCCAGTGGTGTGTTTCTAAACGGAAAAAATGCCCTGGCTCTGTGATTTCGATAGTACCGGTAGCAGTCGTCGTCATCATCATCATCATCATCATCATCATCATAATCATTTCCGCAGGAATATTTATGGAATGTCAAACGAAAGTACGTAGGTTCGGATATAGATACAGAGATTGCTGGATCTGCGAAGTAGCTAAACCTCGCTATGAAATTGTTTAAATATGAATAACATAGACTATGACTGTCTATAAATGCAAAATTTGACGATCCACTGCTTTGTCGATAAAGAAGAAAGCTAACGTTTACCTAATTAGATATAACACGCGGAGTAAGTCCCCTGCAATCGACAAGTATCCTGTTTAGGTGGAATGATCAGGGAATATTATAGAGTAAAACATCGATCATACGGGAATGGGTAGGCTGTTTAAGAGTTGTCAATTCGTTATAAAAAGTGGATCTAGTACAACGCTAATACAAATTAATTTTATTTCATAGAATGTATCTATCTATAAGATACAATAATAAATAAATAAACTAGTAAATAAATGTAGAAAGTATATGATTATGTCTCGTGACCAGAATATTGTACGAAATGGAAATATAAAAATTGGAGATTTATCCTTCGAAGGGGTGGAAAAATTCAAATATCTTGGAGCAACAGTAACAAATATAAATGACACTCGGGAGGAAATTAAACACAGAATAAATATGGGAAATGCGTGTTATTATTCGATTCAGAAGCTTTTATCATCTAGTCTGCTGTCAAAAAATCTGAAAGTTAGAATTTATAAAACAGTTATATTACCGGTTGTTCTTTATGGTTGTGAAACTTGGACTCTCACTCTGAGAGAGGAACATAGGTTAAGGGTGTTTGAGAATAAGGAGCTTAGGAAAATATTTGGGGCTAAGCGGGATGAAGTTACAGGAGAATGGGGAAAGTTACACAACGCAGAACTGCACGCATTGTATTCTTCACCTGGCATAATTAGGAACATTAAATCCAGACGTTTGAGATGGGCAGGGCATGTAGCACGTATGGGCGAATCCAGAAATGCATATAAAGTGTTAGTTGGGAGACCGGAGGGAAAAAGACCTTTGGGGAGGCCGAGACGTAGATGGGAGGATAAAATTAAAATGGATTTGAGGGAGGTGAGATATGATGATAGAGAATGGATTAATCTTGCACAGGATAGGGACCGATGGCAGGCTTATGTGAGGGCGGCAATGAACCTTCGAGTTCCTTAAAAGCCATTTGTAAGTAAGTAAGTAAATAAATGTATAAGTAAATAAGCAAATAAATGATGTAAATAAAGAAGTAAATAAATACTTACGTAAATAAATAAGTAAATAAATATATAAGTAAATAAATAAATAAATAAAGAAGTAAATAAATAAAGAAGTAAATAAATAAATAAATAAATAGAGAAGTAAATAAATAAATACATAAGTAAATAAAAATAAAATAAATAAATGAATGAAGGAATAAGGAAGTAAATAAGTAAATAAATTTTACCTTAAACTCTCCAGATATATCTTTAATATTTGCGTCGTTTTCAAGGCTTTGAATGGTATTTACTTTGTCAGAAATATTGTGACATGATGCCTTAATGGCTTGGATTCTCGTCATAACATACTGTCATACTCGTCATACAGTATACTGTTTTGCTGCGTTCTTTAGACTCAAACGCATTCTAATAAATCGGCGGAACAGTGCAATATGAAAATCATGAAACTGTCCTGGCCTGCCAGGCCTGAAGTACACCCCTGTTGACAGCATACGAATTTTTGGGTTTAGATGGTGACTGTAATCAGAAATAGGCTTTTGTGTATTCCACCATGTCCTGGAACTTCACATTTCCAACGTTTCGGAACTACTTACAGGGTCTAGCATGAGGATAGATAGGTAAAACCAGAGGAGTTGCCCCTAGAGGGGTCGTCAGGTTAATCCGGACAGAGCCGTCTTCTACAGTGGATTTTTTTTCAATGGAATAATCTCTGATGGAGCATTATAACTTTTTTGATTTGGGGCTAGGATACCGTTGCTCTTCTGTATCCTTTACTACCGCAACCATTTCACACAGTTCCAAACGCAGTTTATTTCTTTATTTTTATTGTTACTACGGCCCCTTTGCCCACCCGGTTTGCTGCTGTTATACTCGGTCATGGTAATTAAAAATCTGCGTCTTTTCTATAACGAAGCACGTAGTTGACATTTCATGGGTTTTACCTCCCATGTATTATTTTTATGACTGTTCTTAACACACACAAGTTGAAATTGGATCACAGGGCCGCAAAGGCAGGCCACAGAGGTCAGATGGGAGTGGAAGGGACAGCATTGAGTCACGGCTTGTGAAGTATAGTCACAGTCTAGTATATACAGTCACGAGGCTCAGTACTTAATAAATATGCATCCATAGATAGTTGCTAACTACCAGTATCGCTACTATCGCCTCATCACAGACTCTTTCCCTAGCAGACGATAAAATGTATTGTACTTCCGATATCGTGTTCTTTTGAAAAAATTATATTTTATGCTCGACCATGCCGAAATGTAGTAATTATACACCTGGTAGCAATCCTTTAATGCATGTCATTAAAGTACAACTATTCATTAAAGTTCAGGTTTTCGATTATTCTCGGATATGCAGTCGAAAGACAACTATCGAAAGGTCACGGAGGCTGGAAATCCAATACTGTCGCAGAAGGTTATGTTCTGTTACTATAATAATTAGCGTTAATTGTAAATAATATTCAAATAAATTCAATTTGTCATCTCGTTTTTCAATGTCGAATTCAATTTCAAGGTTATATCAAGACTAATGTTTATCTTACTATTATCAAGGTCGTCGATATTCGTTTCCCGGAAAAAATCAATACTTAGCGTCTGCGCACATCTCACAATTCATGAGGTAGGCTATTGCACTCACTCACATAACAATAGCATGAATACTTACGACTAATTTCAAGTTAGAAATATGGTAGAGCATAAAAAGTCGTATGAAACTTGCCTATATTGGTAATTAAGACGCTCGTATGAAAATTATGAAACTCGCTTGCGCTCGTTTCATAAACATCCTCGCATCTTAATTACTATCATTATAGGCTCGTTGCATAATGTACTAATATTTTATAAACTCACCTTCCTGGATCTTTCGGAAGAAGGATAACTCTGACCTTTTTTTCTTACAATTTATAATACTACAAACGTCTCCTTGTTCCATATTATTATTCAAATTATTGTATCTTAGTCAATTACAGTTATTACAACCGATAAACATTTCACAGTTTACACAACTTTTCACAACAGTGCGAAATATGGCACAGTCAATGCTTTTTCGATCTGGATCAGGCCGTAATGTTTGTTCGGATTTTCTATTTCAGTGTATGGAGCTCAGTGAAATATTATATTATAACTTTATTGCGTATCATAGCTAAGTTTTATTTAGTGTAATGTGTCCATAAGTTCCGTTTACTTCTTGTTGCATAATATGTTGCAGAAATAATTACGAAACTGTGTTACTTAAATGTGAAGAGAATTTTACATGTTAACATAATCAGTTCGCATCAACATTTTAAGTTTAGAATGGAAGCTATTTTGAGGTTTAATAAAAAAGAATACAAGTTAATTAATAATTTCCATATGATATAGTAATGGCAGGGCATTGGAGACCAATCAAATTAGACAGAAAGGGGCAACTGGTACAGTAAACATAACCTATAATTTTAACATATCCAAATATCCATGCGGTGCAACTGAAAATGATTGAATTGTGCATAAATGAATGTACAAAATTTCGCAATATTTAATCGAAATGAAGGCAACATAATTTTCACGCTAAAAATAATATTACACCTTAACTCGCAAGTGAATTATGTCTGAAGTGTCTCATAATCTTTGTTTTAAATTTTATTAATGCAATTACACTACATTTTAGAGAAATATATGTTACTTTTTACGCATTCCAACTAATTTATATGCTTGAAACGCCGCCCTTCGTGATCGGGTTAAGCGAGTCACATGGTATGCCTTACAGGCTGTATTAGATCACGATGGCAGTGACACAGTTTATTATTCCTAGCACTCACAGCGCTCCAAGCGGCTAGCAACTATCGCGAGAAATGCAAAAAATCATCCCAAGCTTTGTGACTGTATATAGTAGACTGTGGTACAGTTGACTCTGATTTTGATTCTTTCTTAAGAACTTCAAGCTGTATGAACAATAGTAAACCTATTATAATGCGTTTTATAGTAGCAGCAGCAATAAAGGGGCGTGGTTTTGACTCTGTTGTTGGTTCGAATCCCGTCAAGACACGGATATTTTTCAGTCATCACTGTGATGTTCTGTATTGTCTCAGTTAGGGATCCTGCGTCACGGGATTGATTAATATGGTAGATCATAACGACGCAGCACTAGACTCTTGTCAGGGAATATTATAGAGTAAAAGATCGATCATATGGGAATGGCTATTTAAGAGTTGTCAATTCGTTATAAAAAGTGGATCTAGTACAACGCTAATATAAATTAATTTTATTTCATAGAATGTATCTATAAGATAAAATAATAAATAAATAAGATAGTAAATAAATGTATAAGTAAATAAGTAAACAATTAAGTAAGCAAGTAAATAAATAAGTAAGAAAATAAATAAATAGATAACTAGATAAATAAATAAATAAATAAATAAATAAATAAATAAATAAATAAATAAATAAATAAATAAATAAATAAATAAATAAATAAGTCAGTCAGTCAGTAAATTAAGTAGGTAACTAAGTAAATAACAAATAAATAAACAAGTGAATAAATAATTTAATTAATATTACTAGACCTGACTCTAAAATTCAAATATCTTGGAGCAACAGTCACAAATATAAATGACACTCGGGAGGAAATTAAACGCAGAATAAATATGTTAAATGCATGTTATTATTCGGTTGAGAAGCTTTTGTCATCTAGTCTGCTGTCAAAAAATCTGAAAGTTAGAATTTATAAAACAGTTACATTACCGGTTGTTCTTTATGGTTGTGAAACTTGGACTCTTACTTTGAGAGAGGAACTGAGATTAAGGGCGTTTGAGAATAAGGTTCTTAGGAAAATATTTGGGGCTAAGAAGAATGAAGTTACAGGAGAATGGAGAAAGTTACACAACGCAGAACTGGACGTATTGTATTCTTCACCTGACATAATTAGGATTTAATCCAGACGTTTGAGATGGGCAGGGCATGTAGCACGTATGGGCGAATCCAGAAATGCATATAGAGTGTTAGTTGGGAGACCGGAGGGAAAAAGACCTTTGGGGAGGCCGAGACATAGATGGGAGGATAATATTAAACTGGATTTGAGGGAGGTGGGATATGATGATAGGGAGTGGATTAAGCTTGCACAGGATAGGGACGGATAGCGGGCTTATGTGAGGGCGGCAATGAACCTTCGGGTTACTTAAAAGCCATTTGTAAGTAAGTAAGTAAGTAAGACCTGATTCTTGTCAGGTGCACTGTACTGACCCCAGCTAGGTGCAGTCACACCCGCACCTGTTAAGATCACTGTGCTTATCAGGGAAACCGGGATACATGCAGGTAACATCACATTCCTCTGAATCAGCGTTCTCCAAAAGTCACCGACTAATGGAGTAATAATTTTGAATATTGATAATGGGATGGAGAGACGTTGACGGAATGACATCCACGCGTATAGTCAGAAACGAGAGAACCCCCAAGAAACTGTCCAAATGCGACCTTGCCCACTATAAGTATTACTACATAGGAATTTATCAATTAAATATCGCAGGTCTGACTGAGACTCAAACTAAGACCGCCTATGTAACTGGCTGGTTGTATGGAAAACGCAGTCGCCGCAGAAATATCTTCCTAGGTTTTACGTAGAAATACGTAGGAATTGACGGTCACATAAAAATGGAATCCCCTCCCTTTCTGTCATTTTGTTCTCCTTGTTAACATTGTATTCCCCTTGTTCTCCTTGTATTTCCATATCTCTCCCTATGTTCCCCTTTTCCATCTTGTAGTTCCCTTGTTCTTCTATTCCCCTTGTTTCCTTGTGTTCCCCTTGTTTTCCTTGTATTACTCTTGTTCTCCTCGTATTACCCTTGTCTTCTTGTATTTCTCTTGTTCTCATTCTGTTCCCCTTGTTCTACTTGCATATACATTGTTCTCGTTTTGTGCCCTTGTTCTCCTTGTATTTCCATTGTCGTCCTTGCATTCCGATTTTATCCCCTTGTTCTCCTTATATTCCTTTTGTTCTCCTTGTATTTTACTTGCTCTTCATGTATCCCCTTTTACTTCTTTCATTCTCCTTGTCCCGCTGTTCCCCTTGTTCTCCTTGTATTCCTCTTGTCCTCCTCTTCCGTCTGTTCTCGTATTTCCACAGTTATACTTGTGTTCCTCATGTTCTCTTTGCATTTCCCTTGTTCTCCTATCAGTCCCATTCTTCTCATTGCATTTCCCTTGTTCTCCTTGTATTCCTTTTGTTCTCCGTGCACCCCCCACTTGCTCTTCTTGTATCCCCATTTACTTTTTGTATTCTCCTTGTCCCGCTTTTCCCCTTGTTCTCCTTGCATTCTTGTTCTCTTCCCCCTGTTCTCCTTGTATTTCCGCTGTAATTCTCGTGTTGCTCTAGTTCTCTTTGTCTTCTCCTTGTTCTTCTTGCCTGACCCTTGTGCTTTTTATACCATACTTGTTCTTCTTACATTCCTGTTCTGCCCTTCTATTCACCTTGTGTTCCCATTTTTTTCTTTCTATTAACATTGTTCTCCTTGCCTTAGCCTCGTTTCCCTTTCCTCCCCTCGATCTCCTTCTATTTCCCTTATGTTCATTCTGTTCCCCTTACTTCCCTTCTATTCTCCTTGTCTTTCCCTTGTTTTCGTCTTCTCCTTATTCTCCTCGTCTTCCTCTCGTTTTCCTTGTGTTCCCTTTGCTTTCCTTGTATTCCCCTTGTTCGCTTCGTATTCCCCTTGTTCTCTTTGTATTCCTGTTGTCCTCCTGATATTCCCCTTTATTTTCCTCCTACTTGCCTTATTTTCATTGAATTTCCTTCGTTCTTGTATATTCCCCTTGTTCTCCTTCTGTTTCCCTTATTCCCCTTGACTCCGCCTTATTCACCTTATATTCTGTTTGTTCTCCTTGCCATTTCCTTGTTCACATTGTATTCCTCTTCCGTAATCTTTGTATTCTCCGTATTTCATATCCCGAGACACCCACACGTAGTTCTACGCAAAGATATTCCACATAGCCTAGATCATATTATATGAAACAGATAGCTCATCTCTATGTTAAAATCGGCAGCACTTTGAAGAGAACAACCGCCAGGATCGCCACCCGTCCACCGTAAACGAACACGAGATGACAGTACAGTCGCTAATGCAATTCAAATGGGAATTATGACGTAACTCCTTATGTAACAGCTAAATGGCAGCATAGTAAACCTGACAAAAGTTGTTACCGTCAAAGCCTGTAAGACCGAGCACCGAGCTATCGAGGTATATATGATCTAGGCATATAGTAAAGCTGTGTGCACGGGTCAATTTTAGAGTGATGTTAAAATAACCAGAGAACGCAAACGAGAAGAGGGTTATTTATAGCAGTGAACGAAAAACTACAATCTAAGTATTCAAATTATACCAATCGGTATTGTTTGAGGCGCGAAGCGAGAGAGGTCAGCCAAATATGACAGCGAAATGTGGTTTTGGATGACTGATTTCTTGTTCCTGGCCACTATCCCAATTTCTAACGTAGGCTACAGTAAGTGTTATAGTTCTATGTTTTCATACTTACCCAAAAATATCTTGAACGCAGACTTGGACAGTCCATACACGAACTGAAGAATGTTGCTTAGCTTCAAGAAATTCTCTGTCCCTTTGAAGCGGTAATTAGGAGAGGGAGAGACCGATTTATTAGCGAAGTGATATCTCCATATTTTTATTACATGTATTCGCGGGGATGTTCTGGCGACTTCGTTAGAATTAGCTTCCCACACAGGTGTTTCGTCACTTGTCAGCATCGGACAGATTTAGGGCCACCTTGAGCGGGGTCGTATAGAGACTCGATGAAGCATAAAGCCCTAAAGTTAGACTGGACCCGTGGGAAAGATACTGCCAAGCTTGGGTTTTCCAAAGAACGGGTATTCTTGTGAGATATACAAATTAATTAGATGTTATGGGAAATCCAAAGTTTAAATTTAGAGATGACATATTTCGCGCCCAATAAGAAGAGATCTTGGTCCAGCTTATGAGGTCACTTTGGACCAATAGGGAATAGATCTTAGGCCAGTTAGTGACGTAGTTTTTAACCAATAGGATAGTTAGTTTTAGCGTAGGATAGGTTTTTATAAATAAGGGCGACGGGGAGCGGAGATAACGACTACTATTCCGCTTCGGAGCGGAGATCATCAAAAACTACTTTACATCGTGTCGGCAGCCCTACATACAGGGCAGAACAACTACTTCGTTTGGTGTCGACAGGACTACTATTTCGCTTCGTGTCATAGCGTACTGGACAGAGTATTGAATTTGTAGTATCGGATAGAGCTTATTCAGAGCCGCCATAGAGTCGATACAAAAGGCGACCAACGATTGAATTATATGTCAGCCGGAAATACATATTCTACGGTTTAACAAGTGAATACGACAATAAACTTATAGTTTTGGAATTTACACTGCCTTTTATATAAGTAGCCGGCTTGGGATTATTCCCGACATCAACCTACACCACAACCGTACCTCGGCTACCCTGAGTGAATCTCACGCAACATCGAGACGCACCCACCCTCAAATGGCGCCCAACGTGTGGTCACAATAACCACTCACCCTCAAATGGCTTCCAACGTGGGAACTCAATAACGACATTCCACCCACAAATGGCGCCCAACGTGGGGCCACAATAACCACTCACCCTCAAATGGCGTCCAACGTGGGAACTCAATAACGACATCCACCCACAAATGGCGCCCAACGTGGGGCCTCAATAACGACATCCACCCACGAATGGCGCCCAACGTGGGGCCTCAGTAACGACATCCACCCACAAATGGCGCTTTCCAACGTGGGGCTCGAAGGAAGACAGCTGTTCCAGTGACCGGCCCCGGGTGCGAACACAGCACCAAACAACGCGGAGGACCGGACGGAGCATTTCAGCCCTGCATAGCCGAGGAACGACGCTGGAAGGCGGGAACAGAACCAAGCCATCGCGACATCACGACAACACTAGAGAAGACAACACGGGGACCACCAGAGAAGGCGACTCGGAGAGGCGGTGGTAAGCATGAATAGAAGACGTACGAATGTGTATATATGTATATGATATTTTGGGGGAATAACTATAAAGTGTATATGTTTCAATTTCTGGTGTGATATTTCGGGTGTATATATATATGTATTTTTTTTGTGTGATATTTTGGGGAAAGAGTGAAATAAGTGTATTGCGTAATTTGTTGGAAGTGAGTCGAGTGCAAATACAGGCCTAGTTAGATTATTATTGGGAAAGCAAGCGTCGGATAGATGACAGAGTAGCATATAGATGATACTACGTAGCCATAGGAGTAAGGTAGTTAGGAAAATACGAGAAAGACGAGGAAATAGAAACAAGGGAACCATGGAGCAAAGGAAGGACGAGGAAATTATGGAAATTAGGGAGGAGGTCGAGAATAACGCAGGACAAGAAATAGAGGGAGAGCGAACGGTGGAAAAGCAACAGAGTAGAGACAGTGGCAAAGGGGAAATGACGCTAGAGCAGTTGTGGGAGCAGATGAGACACTTCATGGAAAATAATTCAAGGGAAAGTAGAGAACAAATAAAACAAATGGAAACTAAACTAGAGAATAACTCAAGGGAAAGTAGAGAGCAGATTCTGAGGGAAAGTAAAGAACAAATAAAACAAATGGAAACTAAATTAGAGAATAACTCAAAGGAAAGTAGAGAGCAGATTCTGAGGGAAAGTAAAAAACAAATAAAACAAATGGAAACTAAATTAGAGAATAACTCAAAGGAAAGTAGAGAGCAGATTCTGAGGGAAAGTAAAGAACAAATAAAGCAAATGGAAAACAAATTAGACAACAATTCAAGGGAAAGTAGAGAACAAATAAAACAAATGGAAAATAGATTGGGGGAAAGTTCGAGAGAGATTAGAGATCATATTGCAAAATTAGCGGAGAGAGGAAACAAGATGGAGGACAAAATAGAGAAGCTAGAGGGGAAATTAGCCGAGAATGGGATCGGAATGGAGAACCAATTGAAGATAGCTATGGATAGGATGTCAGAAAGTATGAAGGATTTAGAAGTTAGAGTTAGAGATAGCGCTACTAGAGAGAATAGCGACCTAAAATCAGCTGTTGAGGAAACGATAGTGGAGAAGGTTCGAGAAATTCAGAATTCGGTGGAAGAGAAAATAGGTGAGATGGATCAGGAAGTGGACGGTCTCAAGCGAGCCATAAAGAATAAAGAAAGGGCGGATAACGAATGTTTGGAAGAATTAAGAAGTAAACTAAACTCAATAAACGACGTACTAAATGGGGGTAGTCCCGCAAATTTAAGCGGACATAGCAGCTCGGACCGTGCAGTTTCTAGACAAGAGGGCACAAGTGAGAGCCCGGCATCAGGTAGCAACATAAATGTAAGACATGTTAACAATAGTGTTGGTGAGGAATGTCAGACCTCACGGGATGATGTGCGTAGTGAGTTGATAAATGTAAACGACAAGGCATATTTAGGCCGTCCTCAGTACCCCACCCACATTATGAATGAGATTGGTTACCCTATTTTCGATGAGGTTGAATTTTCAAACCCACATAATTACATAAGTGAGCTGGAAACCTACTTCAGAATAAGAGGGGTGCCGGATGACTTAAAAATGACTGTCGTACGAAAGAGCCTAAAGAGCCGACCACTCAACTGGGCGTTAGTGGCCCTAGGGGATAATGTCACTTATGAGGAATTCAGAGAAAAATTTTCGGAGAGATACTGGGGACAAAGACAACAACAAAGAATTAGGAAGGAAATTAATCAGAGCAGGTTTGACGCGGGAAGAGGCGTCTCTATGATAGATTATTTTCTCGAACTGGTTAAGAAAGGGAAAAGCCTCAATCCGCCAATACCGGATTCAGAGCTGATCCAAACTGTGATTTCGCAGTATCCCGAGAACATAAGATATAACCTGATTGTAGCAGGGCCCCGAGACTTCGGGGAAACAATAGATCTATTGACTGCGCTGGATGGTTCGGACGCCACGCACTATGAATGTAGTGGACGGGCAGATTATGAACATGGCAAAGGAAAGGGTTCAAGCCCCACCGACCAGAAAGCGGGGAAGGGGGCAAGTACGGTCTTTTCTTCCCCAAGGACAGGAGCCCAAAATCAGAGTAACTGGGGTGGTGACAGGAGCCCCAACAATGCATATAGTCGGTACCATAATGGCCATAACGGAGGGAAAAGTCCCAACAGGGAGAGAAGGAGTGACCCGCCCTTTGGGGGTCCTTACAATAATAGTAGGAATAACCAGAGTAGTCATAACAGGATGAGGAACGATCGAGGAGGTGTTGGTCCCGTGCGTAGGGTTAACCACATACGATGGTACACGGGAAGACAAGAAAATGGAAATAATAGGCTTAGAACCCAACCACACTGGCTTAGGAACAGAAATTACAGACAGGGATTCTGGCAGCCTAATTTTAGCAGGGGACCGCAAAATCGAGGTGATTGGAGGAGACAGGAGAGAGAGATAGGCGAGACGTCCTACAAGAAATGGCCTCACAAGGGTGCAATAGGCCCCCTACACAGTGTAATGGGGACAAAGTAGGAATAGAGACATGAACGGACGTCAGCAAAGTCCGGTCAGAATGAGTATGGGCCGGGAGCCTATAAATAGTAGAAATAGAGACGAGATAGCAGTGGAACCGACTGCGTCGCACTCGGGAAACTGCTAGACAGAAGTCTCAAGGGTTCGGAGATTTCTGTAGCTAAGTGCAGTAAGCCACTGTCAAAAGAATCCACCAACGCGGTAAGCGTAAAGAGACAGAGCGAGATTACTAACCCAGAGTTAGAAAATAATGGGACTTATGTATTGCCTTATATAGATGCTAAAATATTTGGGATAAAGTGTTGTGTGTTGTTGGACTCGGGCTCCACAAATAATGTATGCAGCTTGGAATTTTTTCAAAAGGTTAGGGATTCAGGAATAAAACTGCAAACGTTACCCATATGTTCACTGTACTGTGCGGGCGCCCTAAGCAAGAAGAAGGAAAAGGTAAAATATCAAGTATGGTTCGAGTTAGAGTGCGGAGACGTGAAATTAAATGCTATTTTTCTTGTGATACAAAGGTTGACTACCGACATCATTATTGGAGTAGAAAGCTTTTATGAATGGCACGCGCTATTAGATTTCAGGGAAAACAGACTAGGGGTTACGGCAGGTAACGGCAGTGTAGGCCATGTCCCATTCAGTAGGGATAGCGCTAGATCGGAGTTAGATGAGAGGACCGCGGAAGAGATAGGATTACAGGAAGAGTTATTTTTTGTAGAGCACCTCAAAATCTGTAAGAATGTAATTATAGAGGTTAATCCGTGGGAAGGTAATGAGGTAACTAGGGGAGTGTGTCAAGTAGGCTGCGGAGAATGCGAGTTATGTATCGGCGAATTAGTCCAGGCGAGACAAATAGGACGTAATCTCATTAGCGGTAGGGCCAGATATTGTAATGAGATTTCGCTTGGCGATCTTAGGCAGGTAGTCGCGTCTAACAATAGGAAGACAGATACTTTCGAAATAGTAAGAGATAAAGTTAACCAGGCACACGGCCTGAGTGAGAGTGAAAGAAAACGCTTAATGGATGTTGTAGGTAGCCATTTAAATGTCTTTTCAGACGCGCCGGGTCTGTGTAGAGTGTATACACACAAAATTAAGGTGGTAGGAATGGAGGAATTTCGGCATAAATGTAGACCCATCCCCTATCTTTAAGGGATCAGGCAGACGAAGTCATAAATGATATGTTAAAAGACGGAGTTATAGAAGTATCGGACTCGCCTTACGTAAATGCATTGTGCTGGGTTAGGAAGCCCAATGGAAGCTTAAGAGTAACGATCGATGCCCGACACGTTAACTCGTTTTCAGTGAAAGATAATTTCAGGACGGAGTCAGTGGACACTTTGTTAGGCCGTATCAGTGACTGTTATATATTCACTAGTTTGGACCTGACCAGTTCGTATTGGCAGATTCCGCTGGACGAGGACTCGAGAAAATTCACAGCGTTCCTACATAACGGGAAAGTTTATCAGTACACCCGATGCCCATTCGGCATCGCGAGTTCTGGATCTGCGCTACTAAGGGCACTTGACATAATTTTTGGTGATTCGACGAAAGGTTTTCTGGCACAGTACATTGACGATTTTCTTATATATGGCAATAATGTTGATAGGCATATTAGAGATATTGATTTTGTACTTACTAAATTGAGAGAGGCTGGTATGACAGTCAAGCTGGGGAAAACAGCATTTTTTAAAGTTGAGACAGTTTTTCTGGGTTACGTAATTTCGTCTGACGGAATTAGACCGGACCAAGAGAGAATTCAGAGCATTTCGAGGATCCCGCCGCCGCGGAACCGGAAACAGGTTCGTAGATATCTAGGTATCCTACAATACCAGAATCGGTTTCTCGTCAATTATGCTAAGCATGTAGCCCCACTCAGAGCATTATTGAAGAAGGATACACCCTTCAGGTGGGGGTCGGCAGAGCAGGAAGCATTCGATCGAACGAAACTGCTTTTTGCCGACTCAATTCTGTTGGAAAGGCCTAACGACAGCCTACCTTTTCAGATTTATACGGATGCGTCTTCATATGGATATGGAGCAATTCTATGTCAGACAGATGAAGATAATAAGCGACATGTGATTGCCACAGCTTCTAGGGGACTGTCGCGTACCGAAAGCAACGCATCAATTACGGAACTAGAGATTTCTGCTGTGTACTTCGCACTACAGAAGTTCCGTCAGTATATCTTTAATAGGCAGATAATCATATTTACTGACCATGTAAGCCTAGCGTTTCTGAGTAGATGCAAATTGACGAACTCTAGAATATCTAGATATGTGCACGAAATTTTGGCTCATGATGTGACGATTAGACATATTCCGGGGCAGACAATATCTTTGGTGATTGTCTCTCTCGTTTGAATTCCAAATCGGGGCTACCGGAAACTATCACCGCCCCCGCGTACGAAATTGCCGTGATGAAAATTGATTCCACGAGGAATGGAGCTCTGACGGGAAAATTTCGGAAAATTGCAGATTTGCAGCAGGAGGATTCCACGATAAGGGCCTTAATGGACAAAGCTAGAGAAATCTCACAGGTGAAAGACGAAGTGTATGGATTGCGCTCTGGTATCTTGTATAAATTGCATGGTAGGGATATCCAGAAGTGGAAGATATACATACCTGCGAGTATGGAGAATGAACTTATAAACAACTTTCACCTATCTATGTGTCACTCTGGGAGTGATAGGATCATTTTAACTATGTCAGAATCATTTTATATTAAGCAACTGTCAAAGAAGGTTAGAAGGGTAATATCTCGTTGCGAGGTCTGCCAGAGGGCGAAACCTCTAAATGTAAGGTATGACAATGTACCACAGGTCATTATCAGGGGTAAAAAGAATGAACTTGTAGCAGTGGACGAACACGGTCCAATGCCCACATCGTCCTTCGGACACAGGTACATATTTGTTACGTACGATGTGTTCACAAAATTTGTAAAGATTTACCCTTTAAGAAATATCTCTAGTAAATTGTGTGCTGACAAGCTGGTTAGAGATTACATACCGACTTACGGCCCGGTAACAGCGGTGCTCAGTGACAATGTGTCGGTACATAAATCGAAAGTGTTTTGCAAAAGGCTGGAAGATGCGGGCGTGAAACTATACAACTGCTCCGCATACTTTCCCAGCGGTAATCCCTGCGAAAGAGCGCTTAGGGATATATCATTGTACCTCCGTATTCTGTGTCACCGAAACCATAAGGACTGGTTTAGGCAATGTGAGGTGATAGAGAGAGTCATGAACCACTCTATCAATCCAACGACCGGAATAGCTCCGATCAAACTTATGTTAGGGATCGATCCCGATCCCATGATAAAGAGTTTGCCGCAGGCAATACAGGAGGGTGAGCCTCCTAGTGATGAACTACTGTGTAAACTAGCTGTCGACCGAATCAGGAAAAAGGCTGAGTATAGACTCGGTAAAGTTAAAAGATATCGCCACAAATGGGAGCCCTCACCCGGCGATTTGGTATTGCTAAGGGACGTGAAGTTATCTTCCGCCCTTAGAGGACGTTACTCACGCATGGAGCTACTGTACAAAGGGCCCTACGAAATTAAAAGTAGATATGGAGACCATACTTTCGAATTGGTAGAAAGGGGAAAAAGTAAACCTGTTGGAAGGTACCACAAGCAACTCTTGCGGCCTTTCAAACAGGAGAGGCTAGGAGGCATGAATGAGAAAGAGTAGGATGGTTAGTCTCACGCGTACAGCTAGGTGAACCTGTACAGGGCGGCTGGTACAACCAAGCACGCAGAGTGTGTAACTGATCAATTAATAAATAAATGTAAATATGTGAATGAATGGTATTGTACATATGTAAATGTGGATATAAATTGTACATTGTTGTGCTTATTGTGTGAGAGTTGTGTACATAGAAAGGCTTGTGAAGATATATGTAATATTTATTGTAATTGTTTGTAGTGACATTGTGATCTCACTGTATTGTAAATAATGTGTTACCGGCTGATCGCGCGGGGGAACTATGAGGCTAGTTATAGGCAGAAAGCGGGGACATCTCATAACATTGGAAACTCTTTCGGGAATTTCCAATGGTTATGTAGATGGGCATTTGAAGCGGTAATTAGGAGAGGGAGAGACCGATTTATTAGCGAAGTGATATCTCCATATTTTTATTACATGTATTCGCGGGGATGTTCTGGCGACTTCGTTAGAATTAGCTTCCCACACAGGTGTTTCGTCACTTGTCAGCATCGGACAGATTTAGGGCCACCTTGAGCGGGGTCGTATAGAGACTCGATGAAGCATAAAGCCCTAAAGTTAGACTGGACCCGTGGGAAAGATACTGCCAAGCTTGGGTTTTCCAAAGAACGGGTATTCTTGTGAGATATACAAATTAATTAGATGTTATGGGAAATCCAAAGTTTAAATTTAGAGATGACATATTTCGCGCCCAATAAGAAGAGATCTTGGTCCAGCTTATGAGGTCACTTTGGACCAATAGGGAATAGATCTTAGGCCAGTTAGTGACGTAGTTTTTAACCAATAGGATAGTTAGTTTTAGCGTAGGATAGGTTTTTATAAATAAGGGCGACGGGGAGCGGAGATAACGACTACTATTCCGCTTCGGAGCGGAGATCATCAAAAACTACTTTACATCGTGTCGGCAGCCCTACATACAGGGCAGAACAACTACTTCGTTTGGTGTCGACAGGACTACTATTTCGCTTCGTGTCATAGCGTACTGGACAGAGTATTGAATTTGTAGTATCGGATAGAGCTTATTCAGAGCCGCCATAGAGTCGATACAAAAGGCGACCAACGATTGAATTATATGTCAGCCGGAAATACATATTCTACGGTTTAACAAGTGAATACGACAATAAACTTATAGTTTTGGAATTTACACTGCCTTTTATATAAGTAGCCGGCTTGGGATTATTCCCGACATCAACCTACACCACAACCGTACCTCGGCTACCCTGAGTGAATCTCACGCAACATCGAGACGCACCCACCCTCAAATGGCGCCCAACGTGTGGTCACAATAACCACTCACCCTCAAATGGCTTCCAACGTGGGAACTCAATAACGACATTCCACCCACACCTTTCATTTCACAATCGCAGATGCAAATTATAATAGTTTCGAAATGTCGTGTCCCAGCAACGGCTGATAATTCTTGTATGTTGTATTGTCGTCACCTCGTCACTAGAGCTACGTTAATCTTCGTTGCTCGTTTTGTGTGAGAGAATAATTGTTTATTACGTGAACAATACGTGATCTATCATATTTCATCTATGTGAAACTTTGTACTGTGGTCGACTTTATTGAAATTATTTTAACGAAAAATAAATCTGTGTATACAGAACTTGCGTGATTACGAAATAATTAACCTGTGTGTCATTTATTTTTATAATTTCTATATTCGTTTTCAAAAATTTTAAGTTATTCGTGGGCTGTAAAATAATCTTACGTAGATGAAATTATTGGGGACCATGAGTGCGGTTTTAGGCGTAATAGATCGACTATTTATCAGATTTTTTGTATTCAACACATATTGGAGAAAAATTGGGAGTATAAGGGTACAGTAGATCAGTTATTCATAGATTTCAAAAACGCATATGACTCGGTTAAGAGAGAAGTTTTATATAATATTCTTATTGAATTTGGTATTCCCAAGAAACTAGTTCGATTAATTAAAAATGTGTCTGAGTGAAAATTATAGCAGAGTCCGTATAGGCCAGCTTCTGTCTGAAGCTTTTCCAATTCACTGCGGGCTAAAGCAAGGAAATGCACTATCACCATTACTTTTTAACTTTGCTCTAGAATATTTCATTAGAAAAGTCCAGGATAACAGACAGGGTTTGGAATTGAACGAATTACATCAGCTGCTTGTCTATGCGGATGACGTGAATATATTAGGAGAACATCCACAAACTATCAGGGAAAATATGGGAATCTTACTTGAAGCTAGTACAGGGATAGGTTTGGAAGTAAATCCCGAAAAGACAAAGTATAAATGATTATGTCTCGTGACCAAAATATTGTACGAAATGGAAGTACTTTAAAAATTGTCGATTTATTCTTCGAAGAGGTGGAAAAATTCAAATGTCTTGGAGCTACAGCAACAAATGAGGAAATTAAACGCAGAATAAATATGGGAAATGTCTGTTATTATTCGGTTGAGAAGCTTTTGTCTTCTAGTCTGCTGTCAAAAAATCTGAAAGTTAGAATTCATAAAACACTTATATTACCGGTTGTTCTGTACGGTTGTGAAATTTGGACTCTCACTTTGAGAGAGGAACAGAGATTAAGGGTGTTTAAGAATAAAGTTCTTAGGAAAATATTTGGGGCTAAGAGGGATGAAATTACAGGAGAATGGAGAAAGTTACACAACGCAGAACTGCACGCTTTATATTCTTCACCTGACATAATTGGGAAAATTAAATGCAGACGTTTGAGATGGGCAGGGCATGTAGCACATATGGGCGAATCCAGAAATGCATGTAGAGTGTTAGTTGAGGCCGGAAGGAAAAAAGACCTTTGGAGAGGCCGAGCCGTAGATGGGGGGATAATATTAAAATGGATTTGAAGGAGGTGGGATATGATGATCGAGGCTGGATTAGTATTGCACAGGATAGGGACCGATGGCGGACTTATGTGAGGGCGGCAATGAACCTCAGGGTTCCTTAAAAGCCAAAAGTAAATAAAAAAAATCTACTGCGCATATTTTCGACGACAAATTGTCGCTCCAGGCATAGATTCGTAAATAGATTTTAAAATGTGGTTTTTGAAACATTATTCAATTACGCAAAACACCCGTCAAATCGCTGTCTCCAATGAAGGAAAGTTTTCTTTGTGACAGATGACAATAATTATTATTAAATTACATCAGGAATTTCAGAACTTTTTTCTTTGAGTTCTACGAATTCTCTGTACTGAAGGCTCAAATACCAGGAGAAATGAAGTAATTGATTCTCAGTTAACTTTCATAATTAAATTTATTATGTTTTGAACTTATAAAATATCTTCTCAATGAGAAGCATGGCATTATTTGATGACATTAGTTTTTAAATGCCAGGAACAGTTTTTGAAAAATTTAATCTCAGATCATGTCCAATTTTATTCTTCAGATCTGGAAGTTCCGGCTTCGATTCCAGGACGCAGCTCTCGGGGAACTTTTCTTGTAGAATAAAATGTTTCCGGTGTGTCTAGAGTCTGGAAATTTAAATGAATGCTAGTTCCTGAGTTATTGACAAGCCGTCTTCGAATAAAAATATATAATATACATCTGCAGTGGTAAAGCTAAGCTGTAAATACTGGGTAGGCTGAAAAAATCTGCTTACCTTTTATCTTTTTATATAGCAGATATTTATCGGTTTTTCTATCAAAATTTTTTTTGTGGCACAAACTTCACAATACGATGATGATCACTCATTTTCACCCCAAAACAGAATACAGATAAAATGATATAATTTATTTGTCTCAGGGCATTCTGTTAGCCAAGGATATTTCTTGCATTATGACAATCGAAAATTTATATTTTGTTTTCCTTCATTCGCTATTTTAATATGTCAATGTGGTGTCGATTTTCTATCTTTGTAAGCACATTTCGTTTGATACGTCCAACTCGAAAACGTTTTCTCTTTTAATTCTACAAATAATGACCTCAATGTTCTCTAAGTATGAGCCATTTTACATAAATTTAATATGCAACACACACGCACACGCTCTTTCGGTTAACCTCAACACATAACGCAGCGCTTTCGGAGAACACCAATATAGCGCGACGTAATATCGTGACGGAAGACTAGCATCGTTTAGTACGGATATGTAGCGAATCGATACCCACACCCCGGTCCCCCTCAAGCTTGCGAGTCGAGGTCGTAGCCATGCCTTTAGAGGCTTTTTGCCTTAAGCCTCGCTGCTCGCACTGCTCTCTCCATACTGGAATGACTGCCAACAGTGAAATTAATATGGAAGAATCGGAGTGCAACCATGTGTTACGATATATCGTTATTACAGACTTACAGGTCTACTGTTACTAGCAATAATAGCTCAAATTTTTTGGGTAGACTAAGCCTCAAAAACTTCTTACAAGCTTCGCCAGTGCCATCTGTGAGCTCAAACAGAAAGCAGTAAGACTAAAAGATGCTAGAAAATTAACAATGAATTAAATAAAAATTATTCGTGTTCTTAAGGCGTCATTCTGGTAACTTTGAACCAAATTTTCACGGTATGTTCCCATTGACATTGTATTGAAATCTTGAATATTTGAAAAGAATCTTATTTCCTAATTTTTAATAGTAAAATTTTAATAATAATAATAATAATAATAATAATAATAATAATAATAATAATAATAGTTGTTGTTGTTGTTGTTGTTGTTGTTGTTGTTGTTGTTGTTGTTGTTATTGTTGTTATTATTATTATTATAATTATTATTATTGTTGTTATTATTATTGTTGTTATTATTATTATTATAATTATTATTATTGTTGTTATTATTATTATTATTATTATAATTATTATTATTGTTGTTATTATTATTATTATTATAATTATTATTATTGTTATTATTATTATAATAATTATTATTGTTGTTATTATTATTATTATAATTATTATTATTGTTGTTATTATTATTATTATAATTATTATTATTGTTGTTATTATTATTATTATAATTATTATTATTGTTGTTATTATTATTATAATTATTATTATTGTTGTTATTATTATTGTTATAATTATTATTATTGTTGTTATTATTATTGTTATAATTATTATTATTGTTGTTATTATTATTGTTATAATTATTATTGTTGTTATTATTATTGTTATAATTATTATTGTTATTATTATTATTATTATTATTATAATTATTATTATTGTTGTTTATTATTATTATTATAATTATTATTGTTATTATTATTATAATTATTATTATTGTTGTTATTATTATTATTATAATTATTATTATTGTTGTTATTATTATTATTATTATAATTATTATTATTGTTGTTATTATTATAATTATTATTATTGTTGTTATTATTATTATTGTTATTGTTGTTATTATTATTATTATTATTATTATTATTATTATTGTTGTTATTATTATTATAATTATTATTATTATTATTATTATAATTATTATTATTGTTGTTATTATTACTATTATTATAATTATTATTATTATTATTATTATTATTATTATTATTATTATTATTATTATTATTATTATTATTATTATTACTTTTCTTGGGCACCTATATTTTCAGTCAGATTTAATTATAAGTTCATTATATTTAGTAGGTGTGCTGTAGAATAGTTAAGGAATTACCCCAAGTATGATTTTTCCTTATCATATTTTTTTAATTTCACAATAAAAATTATTCGGGGCATTTTACAAATTTGAAATACTTTAAATTGAAGTTTAAAAAAAAAAAGTTTATAAAATTATTCACGATATATAATATTAACAAAAGTGTGAATTGTTTTACCTTCTATTTCTGTCGACTACATTCATGTTTTTATTGAATATCACTGGCTTCTGCCTGATTGTCAATTTATATTAAATGTGTTTTCTCTTTTTCTCCTTCTTCTTCTTCTTCTTCTTTTTTTTTTGTATGTTATTTATCGGTTTGAATTGTTACTTACTGCATTTATTAAACTGTCCTTGTAAATTTTATGTTATATTTTTGGCTAAGACCACACCGTACACGAGTTGGCTCTTATGGTAGTGGGTAGAAACATTTTTGTTTTATAATTTTAATTTGTACTCGCTAACTAGCTAGCTAGTTAAATAAATAAATAAAATAAGATGAATAAAAATAAATAAAACAAACTTATACGAAATCGTTATTCGGAACTAATCTAGGGCACGGTGCCTATGTGCCTGCAAATTTATTTAAGATTGGACAGTATTTACTATAAAATGTAAGGTTAGGACTGCTAAAAATAAGTTATGGTAAATGTAAATTTAAAAATACTATTTTCATTCAATTTTTCAAACATTATAAAAACATTTTTGAACAAACTTTTAAGTGGAATTGGACAAATTCCTATGACAGGATGAAAGTACATATAGGCCTAGTAATGGTGTTACGTAGAAAAAAATTCTACAACTTTCACATTTTTTACCAGAAATGCTAAATAGGAAAAATTATTTTCACATAATGTTCTCTTGAGAGAAAAAAAAAATACTAAATTTTTGTTGCCAATGATGTGTACTCCTTTTGCCTTTAAATCGAAACGAAGTTCGGGAAACTTATTATGAAATATATGAAGGCTACTATTACAAGTGAGCTCAATTAACTGATTTAGCAGAAATACTTGAAAGATAACTTCTATTCACGAGTAAAAATAGTTCAGAATTCTGGTTAAAAAAAACTAAGGCCCAATTGTATAAAACTCCCTGACTAAAGATCAACTTTGATCGAAGATCGAAAAGTGAACCGAGTTCAGACACTTCTTCTATTGTATAAAACTTTTCTGCGATCAAATTACCTTGGTTCAAATGCAATCTAAGTTCACGTGAAAAGGATTTGGCAACATCGCATAAACAGGTGAAATACGTGATGCGCGGACCATATTATACAGGTTTGTTCAGTGTTGCCAATCTAGCGACTTTAACTCTTTTTCAACAACAATTTCTTTTAACTTTTATATTGCTTAAATAGGGATTTAGTGACCTTTTTAGCACTCCATAGTGACAAAATTTAATCTTTCTTTGTTGATAATGAGAAATCTAGCGACTTTACAACTACTTTTTGGCGACTTTCCGTACACTCTGTTGGAGACAGTGGTTTTTTTGTGCAATGTAAATAATGGCGGACAATAAGAAGAAGGTTGACTGTTCTTCGAGTTGTTATCATGTTATGGTGTTTGATGCTGCTAAACATAATAAAGCTTTATAAAACGACAATTTTCGTTTAGTAATACAGTTAATTGAAAATTTATGAATGTACCTATCATATCCATTAATAATTAATGGTTGTTATAAACATAATATAATTATAGGTTATGTTATTTGATACTGCTGAACACGATAGGGCCTTATAAAATATAAGATTGTTTGTGTATTAAGGCAAGAAATTGAAAGAAATATATATAAATGTACCTATCATATCTATTAATATTAATAATAATGGATTTTTATTTGCATAATCTGTCACTCGTATATTTCAAACAGAAAAGAAATAACTGAACTTGGATCATCTAACTTAATCAGAGAAATTTCTTCAGTCAAAGTTGACTTTAGTTTGAGACAAATTAATCTCAGATTAGACTTTATACAACACAAAATTCCAAGTTCAGCTGAAACAAGGATCAATTTAACCTCTGATCTAAGATTAAACGGTTTATACAATCGGGCCTAAGTCTTTATGTGAAGAATTCAGTTCTCAAATAATTTAAAATAAATGTTTTGTATCTTAACTACCGCTTCAGGATTCATACTTACTTACTTACCTATGTCTTTGAAGAAACCCGGAGGTTCATTGCCGCCCTCACATAAGCCCGTCATCGGCCCCTATCCTCAGCAAGATTAATCCAGTCTCTACCATCATATCCCACCTTCCTCAAATTCATTTTAATATTATCCTCCCACATACGTCTCGGCCTCCCCAAAGGTCTTTTTCCCTCTGGTCAGGATTAATACCAATATATATATATATATATATATATATATATATATATATATATATATATATATGTATATATGTATATATATATATATATATATTTTTTCTTCAACAAAGCTTTCAACATTTGTTTGGTGTACAATGAAAACAAGAAAGCCGAAAAAAACACGTTACTGTCACCAAGATTAGAACCGAGAAATATACGGTTGACCTAATTGCATACTGACAATTGGTTATTTTTACAAATGTGTTGGCATATCAACTACTAAACCACCGCGTACCACTGGTGGCATGCGTACCAGAGTTTGAGGATCCCTAAATTAGACAATATATATCTTAATTTAAAAAATGCACATCTGTAATGCATTTAGCCATGATACTACACAAATAGAAGCCGTCCCTGAAAAGCTGCCCATTTCTTCAAGTTATAATGTGGTACACTTGCACTACTCTGACGTATCATATTGAAGAAGTTTGAGGGATGGTGAAAATTATATTAAGGTTTATTAATTAGAAAAATAATAATTCATACCGGTAATACAACAAATAAAATGCATTAAATTTATTTAATTTTCAATCATACCCATAATCCTTACAAATAAGAAAAAAAAATCATTAGAAATTTAAATATCACAAAAACACCCAACGAAACCTTCCCACAAATACAGGGGTCCTTTGAATCTCACATCACTTTTTGCAGAATCACAGGATCAAGGAATGGAGTGAAATCTTTATACATTCATGTGTTTCAATTTTGGCGAAAACGTAATACGGCGAACGCCAGTAGGGGAAGTTATCCCCACCCACATGAAATGTGCATTCGACACAACACTCGCCTATCACGTAGAGTGTCTGTTGAGCTAGTAGGGAAAAGTGGAAAGAGGTCGTGGGCGGAGCTTAGCGTTCGCCGTATTACGTTTTTACCTCAATTTTTAATAAATACACTACATTCCATTTCAAAATTATTTATTTATTTTCTTGAGAATTATAATTGCACATTACATACTGACAGTATACAAATAATTACATAACATAATTTAGGCGGTTAGAAGCAAAGGTGTGTTAAGTGGAATTTCTAAAGAAATTATTTAAGTGCATCCAGAGTAGACTAAACCATTTAAAATTTCAGTGCCAAAGGGATACATCTCTTAACCACATCGCACATTAACATTTAAAATTAAAACTTCAAGGAATTTACGAATCCTTACCAACTTTTAATCACATTTTATGGAAAATAACGTAAGTGCACTTACAACCCTTGCTTCTGACCGCCTCAATTGAAAATGCATTATGCACACATTTTGCTCATCAAAGATGACACTGAATTCATGCCAAGAGATTACATATCGGGGCAGAGGAGAAAAAATTCGACTAGTTTTCCTACAAGCTGTAACTCATGCAGCAGATATCAGTGGCAGCTGTGTGCTTATTATAATGCCACAAGTCCGTAAGATTTTGTACATACGTCCTCTGCTGCAAACTCGAAGATCCTAGACAAAGCCATACCGCACAACCATACCTGAAGAGAGATTCCGATCTTGAATTCGGTCCTCGACGGGTAAGTCGAACTAGATCTGCGGTCCCACGATCTTTTCCCGGACGTGTAGGAATCGTAATAATAATAGTCTTATTAAAGTCTATAATATCTAACAATTTTTTATTTTGTTCTCTCACCTCGCAGTGAGATGATGATTGTCTAGCATTATTATTCTTGAGGGACAGGGGGGAGAAATGCGACCAACTTTCCTAGAAGCTGCCACTAAGGTACTGTCCAAATTTCACGAGAGGATCCCTGCGAGGGGAGTATGGTCCTTGCGGGGTAAGAGGAGAGAGTAAGCCAGTGACTCGGCGTTCTTGAAGGAGCAGGTGGATGGGAGTGGTGTCGTTGGCCGGCTGGGACAAGCAAGGGCCAGTCAATGGCTGGTCGGTTCCATGTCGGGGCTAGGTTTTAAGAGTGGGGGAAAACTCGCATTCCTTGCTCGGATCTTCTCGTGAAATGCGGACAGTAGTAAATATCAGTGGCAGCCGTGTGCTATTACAATGCCACAAGTCCGTAATATTTGTTTAGTTTACGTCGTTCACTACAAACTCAAAGACCCTAGACAAAGACATGCCGCACATCCAAACCTTAAGAGATATTCCGATCTCGAATTCGGTTCTCGACGTGTAAGTCGAACTAAAACAGGGTCTCCAAGGGGAATAGATGTCGATCATTTTCCCGGTCGTGTTTGAATCTTAATGATACGATTTTATTAAACTCTACATTTCTCATCCATTTTTTTATTTGATCTTGCGACCTCGTGGTGGGACTGTGATTGTCGAGCATGATTATCAGGATCAATACCCCATGCAGAGTGGGAAGAAATTCCAATATCTTTCCTCGACGCTGTCACCAAGAAAGCAGATAAGTGGCAGCTATGTGCTATTATAATGCCACAAGTCCGTAAGATTTATGTATATATGTCGATAACTACTGTGTTCATATTCACTACAAACTCGAAGACCATAGACAAAGCCATTTTGCACATCCAAACCTCAAAAGAGATTCCGATCTCGAATTCGATCCTCGACGAGTAGGCCTAAGTCGAACTGAAATGGGTCCCTACGGGAAGAGATTTCGATCTATTTCCCGGTCGTGTATGAATCGTAATAATAAGTCTTTATTTAACTCTACACTTTCCATCCATTTTTTATTTGATCTTGTACCTCGCTGTGAAAATGCGACTGTCGAGTATGATTATAGGGATCAATTCCCGAGGCAGAGAGGGAAGAAATTCGACTAGCTTTCCTAGACGCTGCCACTAAGGCAGCACATATTAGTTGCTGCTGTATGCTATTATAATGCCACAAGTCCGTAAGATTTCTGAAGCTACGTTATTCGCTATGAACTCGAAGAATCTAGACAAACCAAGTCGCACATCCAGACTCGAGATATTCCGATCTCGATTCGGTCCCCGACGGATAAGTCGAAATAAAACTGGATCATCACGGGAAAAGATCTCGAACTTTTTCCCGGTCGTGTATGAATCGTAATGACAAGAGTCTTTATTTAACTCTACATTTTTCACCCATTTTTTATTTGGTCGTGCGAACTTCCTGCGACAGGTTGTATGTCGAGTATGATAATCGGGATCAATTCTTGTGGCAGAGGGAGGAAAATTCGACTAACATTAATAGAAGCTGCCACTAAAGTAGTAAATATCAGTGGCAAATGTGCGCTATTACAATGCCACGAGTCGGTATACCGTCGCTCGCTACAAAATCGAAGACCTCAGGCAAAGCCTTGTCGCAGACTTCAAGAGGGATTCCGATCTTTTTCGGTCCTCGACGGGTAAGTCGAACTAAAATTGATGTACACGGGGAGAGATCTCGATCTTTATCCCGGTCGTATAAGAACCGTAATAATAGTAATAGTCTTTATTAAAATATACATTTTCATCCAATTTTTGTATGTTTGTGACCTCGCAGTGGGAGGATGATTGTCGAGTATGATTATCGGGATCGATTCCCTTGGTAGACGGGGAACAAATTCGACTAGCTTTCTAGAAGCTGCCACTAAGCGGCAGCATATGTCAGTGGCAGCTGTGTGCTATTATAATGCCACAAGTCTGTGATTTGGGTAGATACTTCGTCGGTACAAACTCGAAGACCCTAGACGAAGTCATGTTGCACATCCATACCTGAAGAGAGATTCCGATCTCGAATTCAGTCCTCGACGGGTAAGTCGAACTAAAACTTGGGCCCTATGGGAAGAGATGTCGATCTTTTCCCGGTCGTGTAGAAATCGTAATAATAATGGCCTTTATTAGAGTCTATAATTTCCATCAATTTTTTATTTTGTCCTCTCACCTCGCAGTGAGATGATGATTGTCGAGTATTATTATTCTTAAGGGAGAGGGGGAGAAATGCGACCAACTTTCCCAGAAGCTCGCACTAAGTTGCCAGTAGTAAATGTGTGCTATTACAATGCCAGAAGTCCGTTGACACGTCGCTCGCTACAAACTCGAAGACCCTAAGGAAAGCCATGTCGCACATTCAGACTTCAACAGAGATTCCGATCTTTATTCGGTCCTCGACGGGTAAGTCGAACTAAAACAGGGTCCCCAAGGGGAACAGATCTCGAGAATTTTCTCGGTCGTGTATGAATCGTAATGATATGAATTTAGTAAAATCTATATTTCTCATTCAATTTTTTTATTTGATCTTGCGACCTCGTGGTGGGAAGATGATTGTCGAGTATGATTATCAGGATCAATACCCCATGCAGAGTGGAAAGAAATTCCAATATCTTTCCTTGAAGCTGCCACCAAGACAGCAGAAAACAATGGCGTATAGGCTATACTGTCCAAATTTCACGAGTTGATCTCTGCGAGGGGAGTATGGTCCTTGCGGGGTGAGAGGAGAGAGTAAACCATTAACTCAGCGTTCTTAAGGAGAAGGTGGATAAGAGTGGTATCATTGGCCGGCTGGGACAAACAAGGCTCAGCCAATGGCCGGCCGATTCCGTGACGGGTCTAGGTTATAAGAGTGGGAGGATAAACTAACATTCCTTGCTCGGATCTTCTCGTGAAATGCGGACTGTACGTCGTTTCCTACAAACACGAAGATCCTAGACAAAGCTATTTTGCACATCCAAACCTCATGAGAGATTCCTATCTTGAATTCGGTTCTCGACGAGTAGTCCTAAGTCGAACTGAAAACAGATATCAACGGGAAGAGATTTCGATCCATTTCCCGCTCGTGTATGAATCGTAATAATAAGTTTTTATTTAACTCTACACATTCTATCCATTTTTTATTTGGTCTTATACCTCGCTGTGAGAATGCGATTGTCGAGTATGATTATAGGGATCAATTCCCGAGGCAGAGGGGAAAGAAATTCGACTAGCTTTCCTAGAAGCTGCTACTAAGGCAGCAAATATCAGTGGAAGCAAGATTTATTATAGTGCCACCAGTCCGTAAGATTAGTGTATCCACGGCGATCGCTACAAACTCGAAGACCCTAGACAAAGCCATGACGCACATCCAAACATCAAGAGAGATTCCGATATCGATCCGGTCCTCGACGGTTAAGTCGAACTGAAACTGTATCCCATGGGATGATATCTCTATCTTTTTCTCGGTCGTGTATGAATCGTAATTATAGTAGTCTTTATTCAAGTCTATATTTCTCATCCATTTCTTTATTTGATCATGCGACCTCGTGGTGAGCGGATGATTATCGAGTATAATTCTGTGGTGTTCGGATAAAGGGGGATAAGTCATTTTTGTGCAGATGGAATTGTTTTCCCCAGATGAACAAACAAGTTAAATTATAAAAGTGAGCATGGAAAAAAATAATACTAATAGTTCATGTGCTTTATTTGTGTAGAAAATTATTTGCAATAAGGGTTCAAAGTTTAATTTTCATTCATCTCCAAACTTATTTTTATTACTTATCTCCATTTACCCAAACACAGAATTATCGGGATCAATTCCCGAGACAGAGAGGACGAAATTCGACTAGCTTTCCTAGATGCTGCCACTAAGGCAGCACATATTAGTTGCTGCTGTATGCTATTATAATGCCACAAGTCCGTAAGATTTCTGAAGCTACGTTATTCGCTACGAACTCGAAGAATCTAGACAAACCCAAGTCGCACATCCAGACTCAAGAGATATTCCGATCTCGATTGCGTCCTCGACGGGCAAGTCGAAATAAAACTGGATCACCACGGGAAAAGATCTCGATCCTTTTCCCGGTCGTGCATGGATGGTAATGACAATAGTCTTTATTTAACACTACATTTTCACCCATTTTTTATTTGGTCGTGCGACCTTCCTGTGACAGGTTGTATGTATGTCGAGTATGATAATCGGGATAAATTCTTGTGGCAGAAGGGGGAAAATTCGACCAACTTTCCTAGAAGCTGCCACTAAGGTAGTAAATATCAGTAGCAGATGTGTGCTATTACAATGCCACAAGTCCGTATACACGTCGCTCGCTATAAACTCGAAGACCTTAAGCAAAGCCATGTCGCAGACTTCGAGAGAGATTCTGATCTCTTTTTCGGTCCTCGACGGTTAGTCGAACTAAAACTGGATGTACACGGGAAGAGATATCGATCTTTATTCCGGTCGTATAAGAACCGTAATAATAATAGTCTTTATTAAAATCTACATTTTCATCCAATTTTTGTATGGTTGTGACCTCGCAGTGGGAGGATGATTGTCGAGTATGATTATCGGGATTTATACCCTTGGTCAGAAGGGGAACAAATTCGACTAGCTTTCCTAGAAGCTGCCACTAAGAGGCAGCATATGTCAGTGGCAGTTGTGTGCTATCATATTGCCACAAGTCTGTGATTTGGGTAGATACCTGGTCGGTACAAACTCGAAGACCCTAAGCAAAGCCTTGGCGCACATTCAGACCTCGAGGGATTCCGATCTCGAATTCAGTCCTCGAGGGTAAGTC
The DNA here is from genome assembly GCA_025594305.2 of Periplaneta americana. Lineage (NCBI taxonomy): Eukaryota > Metazoa > Arthropoda > Insecta > Blattodea > Blattidae > Periplaneta > Periplaneta americana. Next base: position 39,684,195 of record JAJSOF020000003.1, on the reverse strand, counting down.
GAACTAAAACTGGGGCCCTACGGGAAGAGATGTCGATCTTTTTCCCGGTCGTGTAGGAATCTTAATAATAATGATCTTTATTAAACTCTGTAATTTTCATAAATATTTTATTTGGTCCTCTCACCTCGCAGCGAGATGATTAAGCAAAGCCATGTCGCACATTCAGACCTCAAGAGGGAATCCGATCTTGATTCGGCATTCGACGGGTAAGTTGAACTAAAACTGGTGTCCACGGGAAGAGATCTCGATTTTTATCCCGGTCGTGTAAGAACCGCAATAATAAGTCTCTTTTAAAGTCTATAATTTCCATCAATTTTTTATTTTGTCCTCTCACCTCGCAGTGAGATGATGATTGTAGAGTATTATTATTCTTGAGGGACAGGGGGGGGGGGAAATGCGACCAACTTTCCTAGAAACTGCTACGAAGGTAGTAAATATCAGTGGCAGATGTGTGCTATTACAGTGCCACAATTGTAAATTTTGTGTAGATACTCGTACGTTACGTCGTTTACTACAAACTCGAAGACCCTAGACAAAGACATGTCTCACATCCGAACCTCAAGAGATATTCCGATCTCGAATTCGGTTCTCGACGTGTAAGTCGAACTAAAACAGGGTCCCCAAGGGGAATAGATCTCGAGAATTTTCTCGGTCGTGTTTGAATCGTAATGATACTAATTTATTAAACTCTACATTTCTCATCCTTTTTTTTATTTGATCTTGCGACCTCGTGGTGGGAAGGTGATTGTCAGGTATGATTATCAGGATCAATACCCCATGCAGAGTGGGAAGAAATTCCACTAAATTTCCTCGAAGCTGCCACCAAGACAGCAGATAATAGTGGCGTATAGGCTATACTGTCCAAATTTCACGAGTTGACTCTGCGAGGGTAGTATGGTCCTTGCGGGGTAAGAGGAGAGAGTGAGCCAGTAACTCCGCGTTCTTGAAGGAGCAGGTGGATAAGAGTAGTATCATTGGCCGGCTGGGACAGACAAGACTCATACAATGGCCGGTCGATTCCGTGACGGGTCTAGGTTATAAGTGTGGGGAAAAACTCGCATTCCTTACTCGGATCTTCTCGTGAAATGCGGACTGTACATCGTTTCCTACAAACACGAAGATCCTAGACAAAGATATTTTGCACATCCAAACATCATGAGATTCCCATCTTGAATTCGGTTCTCGACGATTAATCCTAAGTCGAACTGAAAATAGATCCCAACGGGAAGAGATTTCGATCCATTTCCCGGTCGTGTATGAATCGTAAGAATAAGTCTTTTTTTTAACTCTGCAATTTCTATCCATTTTTTATTTTGTATGATTATAGGGATCAATTGCCGAGGCAGAGAGGAAAGAAATTCGACTAGCTTTCCTAGAAGCTGCTACTAAGGCAGCAAATATCAGTGGAAGCAAGATTTATTATAATGCCGCCAGTTCGTAAGATTAGTGTATGCACGGCGATCGCTACAAACTCGAAGACCCTAGACAAAGCCATGACGCACATTCAGACCTCTAGAGGGATTCCGATCTTGATTCAGCATTCGACGGGTAAGTCGAACTAAAGCTGGGTGTCCACGGAAAGAGATCTCGATCTTTATCCCGGTCATGTAAGAACCGTAGTAATAATAGTCTTTATTAAAGTCTATAATTTCCATCAATTTTTTATTTGGTCTTGTAACCTCGCAATAAGATGATTGTCTAGTATTATTATTCTTGAGGGAAAGGGGGGAGAAATGCGATCAACTTTCCTAGAAACTGCCACGAAGGTGGTAAATATCAGTGGCAGATGTGTGCTATTACAGATTTGTGTACATACTCGTACGTCGTTCACTACAAACTCGAAGACCCTAGACAAAGACATGTCACACATCCAAACCTCGAGAGATATTCCGATCTCGAATTCGGTTCTCGACGTGTAAGTCTAACTAAAACAGGGTCCCCAAGGGGAATTGGTGTTGATGATTTTCCCGGTCGTGTATGAATATTAATGATACGATTTTATTAAACTCTACATTTCTCATCCATTTTTTTTATTTGATCTTGCGACCTCGTGGTGGGACTGTGATTGTCGAGTATGATTATCAGGATCAATACCCCATGCGGAGTGGGAAGAAATTCCAATATCTTTCCTTGAAGCTGCCTCCAAGACAGCAGATAAGCGGCAGCTATGTGCTATTATAAGGACACAAGTCCGTAAGATTCGTTTAGATACGTTTAGATACAAACACGAAGACCCTAGACAAAGCCATGTCGCACATCCAAACCTCAAGAGAGATTCCGATATCGATCCGGTCCTCGATGGTAAGTCGAACTAAAACAGGGTTCCGAAGGGGAAGAGATCTAGATCATTTTCCCGGTCGTGTATTAATCGTAATAATAATGTCTTTATTAAACCCTACATTTTTAATCCATTTTTTTATTTGATCTTACCCCTCGCTGTGGGAGGATGATTGTCGTATATGATTACCGGGATCAATTCCCGATGCAGAGGGGGGAAAATTCTACTATCTTTCCTTGAACCTGCCTATAAGAGATCAATTCCCAATGCAGAGAGGGAAGAAATTCCAGTAACTCTGCTTAAGCTGCCACCAAGGCAGCAGATAACGGCAGTTGTGTGCTATTATAATGCCTCAAGTCCATAATATTTGTGTTTATACGTTATTCGCTAGAAGCTGGAACACCCTAGACAAAGCCATGCCGCAATTCAGACCTCAATGGAGATTCCGATCTGGATTCGTTCCTCGACGGGTAAATCGAACGAAAACTGGGTCACCACCAGTAGAGAAATTTCGATCTTTTTCCCGGTAATGTAAGAATCGTAATAATAAGAGTCTTTATTAAACTACATTTGTCATGATTTTTATGTGGTCTTAAGACCTCTCAGTGGGAGGGTGATTATAGAGTGGGATATTACAAATTGTAACTTAAACCGATAGAATTCCGAGATAACACTCACGCGCCCGCCTTGTCCATCACAAATTATCCTGCGACTGAAACGGGAATCGAACAAGTGAAATGGTGATGACTACTTTGCAATGGGCGAGACGAAAGTCTTAACAAGTCGCTCACATCAGAAGAAAGATTTCGGTATTAATCTCTGTCCCGATATGATGACTGTCGTACAAAAACAAATCCCTCATTTAACAAAAATTTTGCTATCGGTGTTTAGTGCCGGCTGGGCGAATGTTATTCTAAAGGTGACATTCTACCTGAAGAAAATCTCTGTCTCAGCATCTCGATAGTCACTCCCAACCGAGCGAATATTCTAGTACAAGCTTGTTATCTACAACTTCAATTATGCCTCAGAAATTTGTTTGCTGATCAGAGTTCGACTATGTGTCATACCGTAGTAAATATGAGACTCCAACGGAAGAAAAATGTGTCTTGATGGTCAGTCCCTGTCGGACGAATATCTTAGGAAAAGTGAGACTCCATCGTCAGAAAGATATCGGTTATGTTGCTCAGTTTCGGCCGGGCGAATATCTTAATAAAACCGAGATTTCAACAGAAGAAAAATCTCGGACTCGATGTTCAGTTCCGACCAAGCGAATGTCGTACTAAAAGCTTATCAGCTACCGGCATTTATGCAACCTCGAGCACAGAAGACTAGCGCTAAACCGAATGCTACCCAGGCGGACCCCATGACATAAATTCCCTTATTACGCACTAAAACCGAGAAACCAACGGAGGAAAAATGTCGGGTTCGATGAGCAGTAACGGCCTTCGAGTGACGTAATAAAAGCGAGCGTCTACCGTATTTAAAATCTCGGTGCCGGCCGGGCGAATGTCGTAATAAAAGCGAGTATCTACCGTATTTAAAATCTCGGTCCCGGCCGGGCGAATGTCGTAATAAAAGCGAGTATCTACCGTATTTAAAATCTTGGTCACGGCCGGGCGAATGTCGTAATAAAAGCGAGTATCTACCGTATTTAAAATCTCGGTCCCGGCCGGGCGAATGTCGTAATAAAAAGCGAGTATCTACCGTATTTAAAATCTCGGTCCCGGCCGGGCGAATGTCTTAATAAAAGCGAGTATCTACCGTATTTAAAAGCTCGGTCCCGGCCGGGCGAATATCTTAATAAAAGCGAGTATCTACCGTATTTAAAATCTCGGTCCCGGCCGGGCGAATGTCGTAATAAAAGCGAGCATCTACCGTATTTAAAATCTCGGTCCCGGCTGGGCGAATATCTTAAAAAGCGAGTATCTACCGTATTTAAAATCTCGGTCTCGGCCGGGCGAATGTCGTAATAAAAGCGAGTATCTATCGTATTTAAAATCTCGGTCCCGGCGGGGCGAATGTCGTAATAAAAGCGAGTATCTACCGTATTTAAAATCTCGGTCCCGGCCGGGCGAATGTCGTAATAAAAGCGAGTATCTACCGTATTTAAAATCTCGGTCCCGGCCGGGCGAATATCTTAATAAAAGCGAGTATCTACCGTATTTAAAATCTCGGTCCCGGCCGGGCGAATGTCGTAATAAAAGCGAGTATCTACCGTATTTAAAATCTCGGTCCCGGCCGGGCGAATGTCGTAATAAAAGCCAGTATCTACCGTATTTAAAATCTCGGTCCCGGCCGGGCGAATATCTTAATAAAAGCGAGTATCTACCGTATTTAAAATCTCGGTCCCGGCCGGGCGAATGTCGTAATAAGAGCGAGTATCTACCGTATTTAAAAATCTCGGTCCCGGCCGGGCGAATGTCGTAATAAGAGCGAGTATCTACCGTATTTAAAAATCTCGGTCCCGGCCGGGCGAATGTCGTAATAAAAGCGAGTATCTACCGTATTTAAAATCTCGGTCCCGGCCGGGCGAATGTCGTAATAAGAGCGAGTATCTACCGTATTTAAAAATCTCGGTCCCGGCCGGGCGAATGTCGTAATAAAAGCGAGTATCTACCGTATTTAAAATCTCGGTCCCGGCCGGGCGATCTACCGTCTATTTTTAAATCTCGGTCCCGGCCGGGCGAATGTCTTAATAAAAGCGAGTATCTACCGTTTTAAAATCTCGGTCCCGGCCGGGCGAATGTCTTAATAAAAGCGAGTATCTACCGTTTTTAAAATCTAGGTCGTATTTCTACCGTTTTTAAAATCTCGGTCCCGGCCGGGCGAATGTCGTAATAAAAGCGACTATCTACCGTTTTTAAATGTCTTAATAAAAGCGAGTATCTACCGTATTTAAAATCTCGGTCCCGGCCGGGCGAATGTCTTAATAAAAGCGAGTATCTACCGTATTTAAAATCTCGGTCCCGGCCGGGGAATGTCGTAATAAAAGCGAGTATCTACCGTTTTAAAATCTCGGTCCCGGCCGATGGCGAATGTCTTAATAAAAGCCAGTATCTACCGTATCTACCGTATTTAAAATCTCGGTCCCGGCCGATGAATGTCGAATGTCTACCGTAATAAAAGCGAGTATCTACCGTATTTAAAATCTCGGTCCCGGCCGGGCGAATGTCTTAATAAAAGCGATCTACCGTATTTAAAATCTCGTCTGAATGTCGTAATAAAAGCGAGTATCTACCGTATTTAAAATCTCGGTCCCGGCCGGGCGAATGTCTTAATAAAAGAGTATCTAATTATCTACGTATTTAAAATCTCGGTCCCGGACGAGCGAATGTCATAATAAAAGCGAGTAGGCTATCTACCATATTTGAAATCTCGGTCCCGGACGGGCGAATGTCTAAATAAATACGAGTATCTACAGTATTTAAAATCTCGGTCCTGGCCGGGCGAATGTCTTAATAAAAGCGAGTATGTATCGTATTTAAAGTCTCGGTCCCGGCCGGGCGAATGTCTTAATAAAAGCGAGTATCTATCGTATTTAAAATCTCGGTGTCGGCCGATGAATTTCGTAATAAAAGCGAGTATATACCATATTTAAAATCTCGGTCCCGGCCGGGCGAATGTCGTAATAAAAGCGAGTATCTATCGTATCTAAAATCTCGGTCCCGGACGGGCGATTGTCTTAATAAAAGCGAGTATCTACCGTATTTAAAATCTCGGTCCCGGCCGGGCGAATGTCTTAATAAAAGAGACTATCTACCGTTTTTAAAATCTAGGTCCCGGCCGGGCGAATGTCTTAATAAAAGCGACTACCTACCGTTTTTAAAATCTCGGTCCCGGCTGGGCGAATGTCTTAATAAAAGCGACTATCTACCGTATTTAAAATCCCGGTCCCGGCCGGGCGAATGTCGTAATCTATCTACCGTATATAAAATCTCGGTCCCGGCCGGGCGAATGTCGTAATAAAAGCGACTATCTACCGTTTTTAAAATCTCGGTCCCGGCCGGGCGAATGTCTTAATAAAAGCGACTATCTACCGTTTTTAAAATCTCGGTCCCGGGCGAGCGAATGTCTTAATAAAAGCCACTATCTACTGTTTTTAAAATCTCGGTCCCGGGCGGGCGAATGTCTTAATAAAAGCGACTGTTTACCGTTTTTAAAATCTCGGTTCCGGCCGGGCGAATGTCTTAATAAAAGCGAGTATCTACCGTATTTAAAGTCTCGGTCCCGGCCGGGCGAATGTCTTAATAAAAGCGAGTATCTACCGTTTTTAAAATCCCGGTCCCAGTCGGGCGAATGTCTTAATAAAAGCGAGTATATACCGTTTTTAAAATCTCTGTCCCGGCCGTGCGAATGTATTAATAAAAGCGACTATCTACCGTTTTTAAAATCTCGGTCACGGTCGGGCGAATGTCTTAATAAAAGCGAGTACTGTCCAAATTTCACTAGAAGATCCCTGCGAGGGGGAGTATCGTCCTTGCGGTGTAAGAGGAGAGTAAGTCAGTGACTCGGCGTTCTTGAAAGAGCAGGTGGATGGGAGTGATATCATTGATAAGACTCGGGCAATGGCAGGTCGGTTCAGGTTATAAGAGTGGGGGAAAAACTCGCTTTCCTTTCTCGGATCTTCTCGTGAAATGCGGACTGTATCTACCGTTTTTAAAATCTCGGTCCCGGTCGGGCGAATGTCTTAATAAAAGCGAATATCTACCGTTTTTAAATCTCGGTCCCGGTCGGGCGAATGTCTTAGTAAATGAGAGTCTGCTACAAAGTTCAATCAAATTACAACATGTTCATCTGCTGGTGAGGTTGTAATGTAATGAAAATCATGGCGTATTATCTTCTTCATAACATAGTAGTTGATACTGAGTCGTTAGGTAACCTAATAAAATTGAAAGGCGAATTCTCACCGGAAGATAATTCTCTCACGATCACAGTCACGATTCGGTGTTTGTGGCTCTAAAAGCGAATGCGCACCAGAAGAGATATTCCGTTCTAGGTCGAATGAATTTTGTGTTAAAGGCAATTTCCCCCGGAAGAGAGATTCCATCCTCTCTTGGGTGAATGTTGTAGTAAAAGCGAATCCCCGGCAGAAGGGAGATCCTGTTCTAGGTTGAATTAATTTTGTATTAAAAGCGAGTTCCCACCAGAAGAGATGTCCCATTTTCCGTCGGGTGAATTTTGTATTAAAAGCGACTCTACGCTGGAAGAGAGATTTCAGTACTTGTCGGATGAAAGTTGTATTGGAAGAGAGTCCACGCTTGAAGAGATATTTCTGTACCGGTCGGATGAATGTTTTATTGGAAGCGAATCTCCACTTCAGGAGAGTTGCCCGTCTCGGTTCAGATCTCTGTCCTGGTCGGGTGTAAATCATACTGAAATCTAATCCCCACCGAAAAAATGACTTCAGCCCCACTCTGGTTTTCGTCGTACTGAAATTATTCAAAAACTGTATTCACTTTAAAATTGTATGGCATGAATTCACTCGTAAGTCACTTTTCAGTAATTCTGAATTTGCTGTAAGTAACACACACAGTAAATGGAAGATTTCATATATATCACTAAAAAAGTGACTTCGTATAATTATATCACTGAAAAAGTCAGTGACGTAATTTACTAATAATATCTGAATTTATCTCATAGAGTTCAGAAAACAACCGCATAAAAAGTATTTGCAAAATTAGGAATATTATCTACATGAAAGATTTTAATTTGTCCCAAAAATTGTAATGACTATTTTATAGATACGTTATTCACATTAATTTTGATTGTTACAATATATTTAAAGTACTTATGTCCTTTTCCTTCTATGAGTAGTTGTCAGTTGATAGTTGAACAGTTATTGGATTCCCGAAGCGATGTGGCCGAACTCTTCATCCAGTTCCAAAGAATACAGTTGAGCAAGATGATCTGATGGGGTGACGCACTGCTGGGGAAATTTGGTCGTCCGTTTGTACCGTACTCCGATCGTGGTCGTAACTTCTGAGGTCGTTATTACAATCAAGGATTCTCTGTAACAGAAGTCATCGATTTAATTTTCCAGCAAGGTTACAATTTTGAAGTTTATGACTAATAATGACTAGAGTTCTGCGTTTGGTTACCTAGAGTCAGTAAGCAACCCGCAACACTGTTGTTGCGTATCCTCCTAGGTCTAGTATACATCTCTTGGAACTTATAGGAAGCACAAGAAGATCGATTCAATCATTGCAATGTAGCTACAGGAACTATTTCCTGTAAATTTGTAAATTTTTAATTTGTACTTTCGTAAAATAGCCCCAGGTAGGCATAGAACTGTTCTGTAATCTCTTTTATATTGAAATTAGGAACACTATTCTTATAACTAATACACAGAAATAATGATCAAAATCAGTATAATCCATTAGATTGCAATTATTATTATTATTATTATTATTATTATTATTATTATCATTATTATTGTTATTGTTATTGTTATTGTTATTCTTATTATTATTATTATTATTATTATTATTATTATTATTATTATTATTATTATTGTTATTGTTATTCTCTACTGACCGACCTCAATGTCAACCAGTCGCAAAGATTACAACGTGTTCATAATTCTTGTGTTCGCTTCGTCTGCGATGTCCGTCGCGCTGACCACATTACCCCATCCTTCCAAACTCTAAACTGGCTACGGCTTAACGAACGTAGAAATTTTCATTCTCTTGTTCTCCTTTTCCAAGTCCTTCACACCTCTACACCTACCTACCTCGCCTCCCGTTTCAGTTACCTGTCATCATATCATAACCTCTTCACATGCACGCAAAATAGCCTCATACTAGCCATACCAACACATAAGACAACATCGTATTCATCATCATACACAATCTCGCTTTCGCGCTTGTGGAATACCCTACCCAGTGACATAAGAGAATGTCGGAATTTAGTAGCGTTCAAAAGCAAACTTATTAAGCAATTTCTTACTGCGTAGAGTAGGTTTAATTTTTACTTAGTTAATAAAAACAAATTTCTCTCTTCTTAATTTCTACAATGAACTGTCTAGCTTTTATTAGTCTGTTAATCTTTTAGTACTTTGATTTTTATTGTATTTGTAAATTCAATATTAATTGTAAGTATAGCCTAATTATAATTGTATTCTTAATATTGTAGTTGTAATTCCTGGTAGAGGGGGAAGAGAAGGCCTAATGGCCTTATCTCTACCAGGTTAAATAAATAAATAAATAAATAAATAAATAAATAAATAAATAAATAAATAAATAAATAAATAAATAAAGTAAATAAGTAAATAAATAAATAAATAAATAAATAAATAAATAATAAAATAAATATTTGAATAAGCAGCCAATCATGCAGTAGTAGATGGATATCTAAATTGTGTCCCGTCCGTTACAGAACGAAATTATGAATTTTCAGCTTGCTTTACGAAACATAGGCCTACTGCTTCCACTTTTGGTAGATTGAAAGTATAGACCTATCTACTGGATTGTACATAGTTATTAATAATTTAGTTTTGAAGAATATATTACAAAAATGATAGTTTGTATTGAAAGGAACTGTCTAACTTCCCGTCTGTTACTGTGAAGTGGCTGACAACTATCAGCAATAGATGAAGGTAACACAGAATTACCGGTTCACAGATTTCAATTTCACTTAAAGACAATTGAGAGTTTTTGTTCATTAAGGGCTTAGGTACAGCTTACAGCAGTAAAATTTTGGAAATATTCAAGATTTTTTCCCTCCATTACTGTATGTTGTACAATAAAGGAAATTGGTATGTGTAAAAAAAAAAAAAAAAAAAAAAAAAAAGAAAGAAAAAGAAAGAAAAAAAAGAAATTACGATTAAAAAATTATATATATATATATATATATATATATATATATATATATATATATATATATATTTTTTTCAAAATTCAAAATGATGGCAGTTCACTGTGCAGTTATGAACCTTTTCCTTATAACTCAAACTTTTAAACTTTTTCATGTTCTCTCTATTTTATTTTGTTGGCGAAACTCGTGTTTAAAATATCTTGTTCTTTCAACTACATTCCTTAATAAATAATATTTTTATAAATTTTTTATGTTAGAAGAAAATAACTACTGACATTTGACCACTTTTAAAATGAATTTATATTTTATCAGACAATCTACTAAAGGTAGAGAAGTGATTTTGCATCAAATGTAGATATGGCGTGCATAAATACACACAAAAATTTCATCATAAAATGCTGGACAGTTTTCCAGTTATGAGGGAAACGCTTCATCACTGCACAGTGCACTGCAACCATTTTGAATTAAAAGAAATAAATAAATAATCTTTTTTAAATCGTAATAATACTTTTTTTCATATAGCAGAAGGACAGTGTTTTACACATACTAATTTTCATTATTGTACAAGATACAGTAGTGGAGGGTAAAAATGTTGAACATTAAAAAATTTTTACTGCTGTAAGCTGTACCTAACCCCTTAAATGTACGGTAAAGGATGAACTTTCCATTGATTCCTCAATAGGCCTACATGTTTTTTTTTCTTCTTTGTTTTGCCATTGTACACTGCAATAGGCCCTACTTATATGTATTTACTGTAGCCTATATGCTATAACAGACTATTTAACAATCAATATTAATATATTTGCTAAACGAAACTAACACTGAAAACTACACTAACAAAAACGCAAGACACTTTACTTCTTGACTGTAAGAATCAAAACTAAAATTTCAAATGATTTAGATATTTTCAAACAACGAAGATCGGCTGACGGACTCAGCTATGCGAATTACGTCACCAACTAGCCAACCTTTACTAAAATTCTGTATATAAAAATACTCGTAATAAAAAAAACTTCAAGGGAAAAAACCACCTGACAATATAACAGAATTTATTTTAGTTACTGAAAAGTCGTATCAAACTGAAATAGGCCTATATTATTCTGTAAAATAAATTTTTTAGTTTTGAAAGTTTGAAATCTTCGGAGGGGCATCCTGCAACCCGGACGGGACATTCCACCTCAACCACTCCCTGAATTCCTCACTGATATTGTTCGGATCACCTAACTTAATACCCTAAGGGTGAAACCTAACCATTCTTCTCCTATTACTACAAAATAGGCTAGTGGATTATAGTGATTTTCTAGCTCTCAGACTAGCTAACAACTTAGTTTTGAATTTCGGGTACTGACAAATACTACAACTGGCAGTTATTTTCTAACTGCTATGTTGGCAGCAATAATTTCGGTTTCCAGTAAACGAAACTAGTGAAAATGCAAGCAAGTAAATACATTTTTAGGTTAGGTTTCATGAATTGTAAACTGTTCAGTCAAAGCAATGAATTTCATGTTGCCAGACAAAATAGATTTTAATATTAGATCATACTAATCCTAATTACCAACATAATATATGCGAGAAGTCCAGGAAGAAAATAATTATATACTATTTCATAAAATACTGAACCATTTAGGAAGCTCCTCGTAACATAAAGATGAGATGTGGTAAATAAGGAATACATTGTTATTGCTAATATTATTATTATTATTATTGTTATTATTATTATTATTCCTATTATTACAGACGTGGACAAATTATTAGCAAAATTGAACATTTTTATTATATATTTTTACAAAATATGATTCTTCAATTTAGACTACAGTTGACATTTTTGTGTATTTCCAAATTATTAGCAAAATTGAAGATTTGTGTTGCATATTTTTCAAAATTTAACTCCTCAATTTGGACTACATTTGATATTTTGGCATATTTACTAATTATTAGCAAAACTGAAGATTTCTATTGTATATTTTTACAAAATTCGATTCTTCAATTTGGACTACAGCTGACATTTTGGATATTTCCAATTATTATTATTATTATTATTATTATTATTATTATTATTATTATTATTATTATTATTATTATTATTATTATTATTATTATTATTATTATTATTATTATTATTATTACAGATTCGGCTAAATTAGAAAATATACAAAGAAAATTTATATCTTTATGTTCATTCAGATTTCTGCCCATTAACTCCGGGTATAGTTACGAGAGAAAATGCGAATATTTTAATTGTCAAAACCTACTACTTATATGCTAGACGCAATGAGCTAGATTATCTGTCCTTTTGTAAGGTCCTCAAAGGTGATATATGCTGTGACTCCTTCTTAAACAATATTACCTTACGTATTCCATCGAAAGATATGGGAGCCGACAAACTTTTCTATAAGTTAATAGAAATTCAAAATTTCTTTCGCCAGTCTCCAGATGCATTAAAAATGCCAACGTGCATGGCTGCGAGTTCGATCCCTTCAATGTAAAGACTTAGTTTGCTCATGGCAATAATTTATTATTTATGTATTCTCTCCGAAATTATACAGTATAATGTATCATAGATTAGAGGAAAATTCTTCATTCAAGATTGTTTATGTTTCTTTTATTTTTACCATTATTATTATTTTTATTTACATGCATCCAGTGATTACCATTACAATTTCTTCTTCTTCTTCTTCTTCTTCTTCTTCTTATTATTATTATTATTATTATTATTATTATTATTATTATTATTAGTATAAATTATTAGTATTCAAAATTTAATTCTGTTTATTATGTATTATTACTGTATCACTTGTCCTGGGCTATCATTGGCTCATGGCTGTTGATCAGCACATTAATATTACAATAAATAAATAAATAAATAAATAAGTAAGTAAATAAGTAAATAAGTAAATAAGTAAATAAGTAAATAAGTAAATAACTAAATAAGTAAATAACTAAATAAGTAAATAACTAAATAAGTAAATAACTAAATAAGTAAATAACTAAATAAGTAAATAACTAAATAAGTAAATAACTAAATAAGTAAATAAGAAAATAAGTAAATAAGAAAATAAGTAAATAAGAAAATAAGTAAATAAGAAAATAAGTAAATAAGAAAATAAGTAAATAAGAAAATAAGTAAATAAGAAAATAAGTAAATAAGAAAATAAGAAAAATAAGTAAATAAGAAAATAAGTAAATATATAAATAAATAAGAAAATAAGTAAATATATAAATAAATAAGAAAATAAGTAAATATATAAATAAATAAGAAAATAAATAAGTAAATAAATAAATAAGAAAATAAATAAGCAAGTATATAAATAAGTAAGTAAATAAGTAAATAAGTAAATAAATAAGTAAATAAGTAAGTAAATAAATAAATAAGTAAGTAAATAAAAATAAGTAAGTAAATAAATAAGTAAGTAAATAAATAAATAAGTAAATAAATAAATAAATAAGTAAATAAATAAATAAAATTATTATTGTTATTATTATATTGGGAACACTGAAGAGACGGCCAAATTAGACTTCAAGAACTACACTTATATGATACTTACTATAGGTCTTAACCCGGGCAGTAGAGAATTCCTCAGTGGCGCATGTGACTAAGCAATACAATCAGAGGTTCTGAGTAGACATCGTAAGATGATGGAACTGGCAAAGTACAGTAGTTGCAATTTATGATCAGCTTCAACTAGTCCTCTCGTGCTGTGAAGATCATAAATTTCACCTCGTTCGCATACAGAACTCCGTCGTTGTCGGCACTTCCTGTGAATATAATTAATACAGTTAAAATTATCTCAGATGCAGTATAGACCTATTTGCGGCTGAGCATTCAGAAATTATTAAATGTCCAGCAGATCACCGCGACTTTTGTAGCAACACCATATTATATTTTTGGTCTAGGGGAAAATACTTAACTTACATGTCTTATACAAAAACAAAAGACTAGTAAAGTGGAAAAGTAGATTCCCTGGGCCAAAAATGCAATACGGCGCTGCTTCGAAATGGCAGATATGTTTTCGTAAAAGAAGAGTACTTTCCTGACCAAAAATGAAATTACAAAAACATTAATACAGTGAAAGAAGAGTAGGTCCTATATTCCCTGAGCCAAAAATGAAATACGATGTTGCTACGAAATGACAGATGTGTTTTCGTAAAAGAAGAGTACTTTCCTGGACCAAAATTGAAATTATAAAAACATTAATACAGTAGAAGAAGAGTAGGTCCTATATTCCCTGAGCCAAAAATGAAATACGATGTTGCTACGAAATGGCAGATATGTTTCGAAAAGAAGAGTACTTTCCCTGGACCAAAAATGAAATTACAGAAACATTAATAGAGTAGAAGAAGAGTAGGATCTATATTCCCAGAGCCAAAAATGAAATACGATGTTGCTACGAAATGACAGATGTGTTTTCGTAAAAGAAAAGTATTTTCCTGGACCAGAAATGCAATATGGCGTTGCTACAAAGTGATGGTGATGTGCTGAACATTTACCTAAAAGTCATTTGTTCACTGAATTTTACCAACCTTCTTCAGTATCTGTATTGATCAGATTATTTTGTTTGTGCAATTCCTCTTCACTTTGTGTTATTATGAATGTTTAAAAATGGGATAAACTCCAGAACACGGACTGCACCCTTTCCCTCTTACTTCAAAATTCCAACCTTGTGCACACAAAATAAATTATTGGCACTGAAGAGTGCCTTTTCGTAAATATAATGATGCGCATTCGGCAAACGCAGACAAATCTGCTCTTTTTAGTATTTTAAGACATAATTTGGTAGGTGCAGTCCGTGTTCTAAAATTTTCCCAAAAATGTTCCTGACCGATATACCAGGATTTAAAATGAAAAAAGAACAAAAGTACTTTACCAAGAGTGTCAATTCCTAATCTTCAGAAGCTGGTGATTGAATCAGTTCACAGCAGCTGGCCTTCTGGATCTTCACTGCTGTTAACGCGAACCTGGTCTCGAACTGAGACTAATCTGTGTCCTTTTTCCTCACCACTTTTGCTATAAAATAAACCAATTATTGAATGCACATAACATTTACCATAGCATTATGATTGATAAACTTAAAAAAAAAAAAAACGGGTAATTTGAAATATACGGTACGATGGAAAAGTATGATGTCATAGAATTTCTCGGCCTCATATCAATTAAATAATCCCCAACTAACACACTAACTTTGTCACACACCTCGACTGAATGTCACTTAGCTATTCCTTCATTTAACCTATCTAACCCATAAAAAACTTAAATCGACATTGGCCTCTCTTTCTTCCATGACATATTTTTTCTATCGTTTCTTAAAATTACCAGATTTATATACGGGCCATAGGCCTACCTCAACATAATGCGCAAGAAATAGATCAACTGAAATAACCGTTCATTAGCATTTTTATTATTCGATATTCGATAAGGTGTAACCGATTATCATTAAGCTGTAAATGCTACCAAAACAAGGAAATTAAATAATCTGCAACTTTTCCATTCTCGTATTCTATTTTTGGTCTAGGAAAATAGATACTCGTAACTTATTTATGAAGTGTATTTTCCTGGACCAAAAATATAATGTGGCGTTGCTACAAAAACTATATGTTAGTTTAATGATTTTATTTCGACTGTAATATCATTACATAGGTCTACAGATTCATTCCATTCAACCAACCAAGACGGAGATCCCTATGAAACATGACGTGTGTTCAATTCTGAGTGCTTATAAATTTATGCAATGTTTACAAATTTTGGTGAAACTGATATCTCCCTACATTACACATGGGAAAGGAAACTTACTTAAATCACTGAAAGCTCTTTACATTCCTCGACCTCACGTCACTTAGCTATCCCCTAACTAACCCATAAACCTTGCCACATACCCGGTCACATTTACAGAGTGATTCATGGGGATTTACCGTCCCTTACGGAGCTTATTTCCGAAGACATTCTGAGCAAAAATGTCATACAAACATTTGTCCTAATCTCAATATTTTCAGAGTTACACTACTTAAATTAAAATTGTTTATAAAATACCATTATTTTTTAGTTTTAATGGTAAAAGAGAAAGAATGAACTATTCAGGAGTATCACTGCTTTAATTAGCTAAAAAATGTGTTGTGAACTCCATAGTTGCTTCGCACAGAATTTTTTTTTTTTATTTTTAACAACAAAATTAAATTTTCTTACACATTTATCACAATAATTGTTACAAATCACGCCACTCTTGTAAATTCTTAAAGACTGTACATTAGGATGCATAATTTATTAAACTGTAAAGATTCAAGTTTCTGGGGAAGTCGTGTGATTTGTAACAATTTTTGTGATCAGCGCGTAAGAATGATGCCATTTTTAGTTAAAAATTGAAAAACAAACTCTGTACAAAGCAATTAAAAACTCTTTTCTTTAGCTTCAGAACACTAGCCAATTAAAGAAATGACAATTCTGAATAGTCCATTCTCTATTTGTAGGTCTAATATTTTTTTTTTTTTTTTACCATTAACACTAAAGCAAAAAGGTATTTTACTAACAACTTCAAATTAGTGTAACTCTGAAAATATTGAGATTAGCACAAAGTTAATATGACCTTTTTGCTCAGAATATCTTCGGGAATAAACTCCGTAAGTGATAGTAAATCCTCGTGAATCACTCTGTATAACTTAGCTACCCCTTATTTTACCCATTTAATCTTAACGAAACGTAAATCAGACATCAGTCACATGTGCGGTGAAGAGATATCGAAGATTGGCCCAAATTTTGCACTTTTTTGATATTCCGTAGGCCTATAGGCCTCGCTTTGCGTTGTTAATTACCATTCGAAGATTCGAAAATAGTTCCAGAAGTATATCTAAAGTTAATTCACAAAATGGGACAGAAAACTGCTTCAATAAAATTGATTATTTTCGAAATAGTACCATAAGTAGATATTTCGTCATTATTTCTCAGTAAGTTCAACAGATAAACTAGCGGTTAGTTTGCTCCAACGATTTCGGAAGTGAAATTCCATCATTACAATACACCAGTACTGACAATCATAAAACAAAAAATCACCAGCTATTTATCTGCTTTACTGAACAGATGCCGAACACGCGGATAAATATTCTGTCTTCAGTATGGATGAAAGCTTGTTTCTGAACTTTAACAAGACGAATAGCCTATTTTCTTATGAATGAAAGAAAAATATATACAGATTTTAAGAATATAACAATATTAGGTGAAGTTTTATTACTGTACTGCCAGTATAGGAAATTAAAAACAAACACTGAAAATACCTTAGTTTTGTAGGGTAAAGTAGTAGAAACTCGATGTGATCACTGGGAGAGCTGTGGTCCCACCCAACCCGCACTAAATAGGTTCCTTACTTATACAGGGTGATTCATTATTACGTAAATACTTTGTGTGTGTATTGTAGAGAAACTAAGACTAAAACGTTCTATACAACTTTTCTCAAAACCTTTAATTCCAGAGTTCCAATAGATGACACCTGTGTCATAGTAACTGCATAGGCATTACTGTTCTCCCACACATTTGGTGTGGTATTTTGGGGATTCAGTTACTTGGACCTCGAGTTCACCTCTGCGGTTGACTGGGGAAATCTACCGCGCATTCTTGGAATGCGAATTGCATGGTCTGCTACATGATATCCCTTTTCAACGCGAGTGAAATTATGGTTTATACACAATGGTGCTCCTGCGCATTACTGCCGCAACGTAAAGGGCGTATCTCAATGCTGCGTATCCAGGTCAATGGATAGGTCGCGCAGGGCCAATTCCTTGGCCAGCCAGATCACCGGACATGAACCCTCTGGACTTCTACCTTGAGACCGCCTGAAGTCATTAGTGTATGCCTTTTTGCTGTACCTAACGTAGAAGTACTACAACAGTAAATTGAAAATGCGTGTGGAATTGTTCGTAATGAGTTCACCGGGGCTGTGTAACGTTCAGAGATCACTAAGGCGGCGAACACAGGTATGTCTTCAAATTGAGAGATAGCACTTTGAACATGCATTACACTAAGAATTGTGCAAATGTGTAGTCTAGAAGAAATTGCTTTACATTCTTTACTGTGTTTGGTTTTAGTTCACAAAACTGCATTAGTGGACTGCCGAGGATATGGGTTTAGTGACTTTGGTTATTTTTGTATTGAAGTCCAAATGCGAAAGTGATAATTAGTTTACATTTGGTGTGTTATCCCTTCCTTGTTTTGGAGCGCAAGTTCCACGCAAAATGGCGTTAACTCTGGAATTAAAGGTTTTGAGAAAAGTTGTATAGAACGTTTTAGCCTTAGTTTCACCTCTACATTACACACAAAGTATTTACACGTAATAATGAATCACCCTGTATAGGAAAATCGTCGTACTTGAAGAAGGCGTCCATATTTCGTCGTTGTGAAGTTATTTGAGGTGGAGTGGGAGAATGTTTGCAGTGTCGCCAACTGTGGTAACCATATTATCATACACACCTAACCTAACCTAACCTAACGTGTTACACACCTATTGTAACATTCCTAACGTTTAGCACACCTGTTGTAACATTCCCTCAGTTTCATTTCGTTTGCCGATATTGGCATCCCTGCTACACCTGTACCATACCGTCTGCTGGAATTCTGAGTCCATCTAGTGGAAGTGAAGTGAAACTGCCACTCTGTTAATTACGTTTCCGAAGTTGTTTCTGTGTTATCTGCCAGAATTATTGTGTCATTGTAGTGATAATTGCATTTATATTGTACAATAAAAATTGAAATGTGTTGTGGCTGAGATAAAAGTGTTCTAAATTGATTTCAAGCGCCACAATCCCAGTGATAAACGTGAATATTCATTAGAGTCCGTTGAAGTGGCAGTAGTGTACTAAAACTTGACCCAATATTAATTTGTTTATACTTTAATTCATATTCCAGTCGATAGCTCATAAAATAAAGAACTAGTGTACGTACCAGTTTCTTCGAATTCCCTTCTGCGACGCGACGGTTCTTTCTGCAACCAACTCCTCACGCTCTCGCCGTCAACTGAGCTGCGGGAATGAACATGGCGTCCTACTGGAAGTGCAACGTTCCGGTTGCTGTTGCTAGGGCAACGCTGCCTAATACTTCGTGCCAGTTTTATTGTTCTCAAGTTTACGACGCTACTCGGCCAATAGGATTTGAAATGTAGTTGCTATGGATGCTGCACTTGAGCGTGATTGGTCAGACGACAGGAAATATATACAAACGCAGAACAGTCTAGAAAACGGTCGGTGTAATGGTTTCTTTGTCTGAAATATGGCGGATATTTGATTACGTTTCAATTATTTTAGTTTAATTTTTCATTACATGCAGCAAAGAAAAGATTTGTAGTGTTGCAAAGATTCAAAATCATGATTTTTTTAATCAAAACACTTGTTTACAGGCATTTTTTTTTTTTGTATATATGTCAACTTAATAATATCGGTGATAGCTAGGAAGAAGAGGGAAGATCTACAGCGTTGCCAACTCTGCGGCTTGACTGGTTCGCACAATTCTTCCAAATTATCGAACTCTTCAGTCTAGGATCGTAAACTATAAGTTATTATTATTAACCTCTACACTGAAATAAAACTATCATCTAAAAATATATTAATTGCGGTAACAGAAAAAGATTGTATCAGAGATCTCGGTGTATTAATTGACAAATTATATTTTCACAGCCACATTGATTATATTTATAACCATGCGATAAGAATGTTAGGAATAATGCGGTCGATTATTTATTCTTTTTAAACACCTGACTCTCTTTTAATACTATACTATTCATTAGTGAGATAGAAGCCGAATATGCATGGGTCTGTAATTTGGAACTCTCTTACAACTACTGATTCGGAAAACTGTAAAATATTCAAAGGAAATTTATATCATTAGGCTATGTTCTTACAGATTTCTCCATGATAACTCCGGGTATAACCACAGTCTAGTATATAGCCTACAGTCACGAAGCTTGGGTTGTGAGGGTGCTAGGGACAATAGACTGTGCCGGTACTATTTCGCATTGTCTGTAATGAGGAGATATTAGCGATCCTAGTGGTTAGCAACTATCTATGGATGCATATTTACTAGCCTACGTATTGAGCTTCGTGACTGTATATGCTAGATTGTGGTACAACCATGATAAAAATGCGAGTAGGTTACTTCAAATGTCGAAGCCTGTATGCCAGACGTCATGATCTCGATTACTTATTCTTATGTAAGGTCCTTAAAGGTGACATTTATTGTCAATCTTTCTTAAACAGTATCAGCTTTCGTATTCCTATGAAGGACATGAGACATCACAAACTCTTCTGTATTAGAAATTCTAAATCTTTCTCTCCGGTTTCCAGATGTGTTAAACATGCTAACTTACATATAGGCGATTTTGATCCATTCAGTTTTTTATTTTATTGGGTTATTTTACGACGCTGTATCAACATCTAGGTTAT
The DNA here is from genome assembly GCA_025594305.2 of Periplaneta americana. NCBI lineage: Eukaryota > Metazoa > Arthropoda > Insecta > Blattodea > Blattidae > Periplaneta > Periplaneta americana. Next base: position 39,663,692 of record JAJSOF020000003.1, on the reverse strand, counting down.
TTAGCGTCTGAATGAAATGAAGGTGATAATGCCGGTGAAAGGGGTCCGGGGTCCAGCACCGAAAGTTACCCATCATTTGCTTATATTGGGGTTGAGGGAAAACCCCGGAAAAAACCTCAACCAGGTAACTTGCCCTGACCGGGATTTGAACCCTGGCCACCTGGTTTCGCGGCCAGACGCACTGACCGTTGCACCACAGGTGTGGACGATCCATTCAATGTATAGAAGTATTTAACATGGCAATGTCTTTGCTAATATAGTATTAGCTATTTCCTAATCTTTCTACAGAAACTGGTAACACTTTCTGTAAGAATTAACTGCGGAATATTTTATTATATGTCTTTAACATGAGAAAGACATAAGACCCTATAATACATATTCCGAAGTGATATAGTGTTAAAAGTTGTGTAATCAAGATGTATAATTAACTTCCTTCCATAACATAAGTAGGCCTATTAATTTTTGTAAAATAATCATTGTAATCTCTGTTCTTCGTTTTGTGTTGTTATTTCAATTATTTGGTTAATTTGTACCATAGTTGTTATTTTATTGTATTAACTGTATCACTGTGCTGGACTTTATTGACCAGTACTGTTGTCCAGTAAATAAATAAGTAAATAAGTAAGTAAGTAAATAAGTAAGTAAGTAAATAAGTAAGTAAGTAAATAAGTAAGTAAATAAATAAGTAAGTAAATAAATAAGTAAGTAAATAAATAAGTAAATAAGCAAATAAATAAGTAAGTAAATAAAACAAGTAAGTAAATAAAAAGTAAGTAAATAAATAAGTAAGTAAGTAAATACATAAGTAAATAAATAAGTAAGTAAATACATAAGTAAATAAATAAGTAAGTAAATAAGTAAGTAAATAAGTAAGTAACAAGTGGGCAAGCAAACAAGCAAGTAAATAAGTAAGTAACAACAAGTAAGTAAATAAATAAGTATGTAACAACAAGTAAGTAAATAAATAAATAAGTAAATAAATAAGTAAGTAAATAAATAAGTAAGTAAATAAATAAGTAAGTAAGTAAATACATAAGTAAAATACATAAGTAAATAAATAAGTAAGTAAATAAGTAAGTAAGTAAAAAGTAAGTAAGTAAAAGTAAGTAAGTAAATAAGTAAGTAAGTAAATAAGTAAGTAAGTAAATAAGTAAGTAAGTAAATAAGTAAGTAAATAAATAAGTAAATAAATAAGTAAATAAATAAGTAAATAAATAAGTAAGTAAATAAATAAGTAAGTAAATAAATAAGTAAGTAAATAAATAAGTAAGTAAATAAATAAGTAAGTAAATAAATAAGTAAGTAAATAACAAGTAAGTAAATAAATAAGTAAGTAAATAAATAAGTAAGTAAGTAAATAAGTAAATAAATAAGTAAATACATAAGTAAATAAATAAGTAAGTAAAAATAAGTAAATAAATAAGTAAGTAAATAAATAAGTAAGTAAATAAATAAGTAAATAAATAAGTAAGTAAATAAATAAGTAAATAAATAAATAAGTAAGTAAATAAATAAGTAAGTAAATAAATAAATAAGTAAATAAATAAGTAAGTAAATAAATACGTAAGTAAATAAATAAGTAAGTAAATAAATAAGTAAGTAAATAAATAAGTAAGTAAATAAATAAGTAAATAAATAAGTAAGTAAACAAAAGTAAGTAAGTAAGTAAATAAGCAAGGCAAGTAAGCAAATAAGCAAGTAAGGAAATAAGTAAGTAAGTAAATAAGTAAGTAAGCAACAACAAGTAAGTAAGTATAAAATAAGTAAGCAAGTAACAAGTGGTAACAAGGAAGTAAACAAGCAAGTAAATAAGTAAGTAAGTAAAATAACAAGTAAACAAGTAAGTAAAAGTAAGTAAGTAAATAAGTAAGTAAGTAATAAGTAAGTAAGTAAATAAGTAAGTAAGTAAATAAGTAAGCAAGTAAATAAATAAGTAAGTAAATAAGTAAGTAAGTAAATAAGTAAGTAAGTAAATAAGTAAATAAGTAAGTAAGTAACAAGTGAATAAGTGAATAAAATGAATAAATGAATAAGTGAATAAGTGAATAAGTGAATAAGTGAATAAGTGAATAAGTGAATAAATGAATAAATAGGTAAATAAATAAATAAGTGAATAAATAGGTAAATAAATATTATCATTGTCATCATCATTAACATGTTCACTGAATGATTTTAAATATGCACTTACATATAGGCCTAAAATTTATTATCTTATGATATAGGCTACATTTTAGCACATACCTGTATTGTTTTTACTTCAAGGAAATAATCTTTCCTGCTAGTATCCAAATCATCGTCACTCGTCAGTTTATCTGTCAACTCATTTTCGTCAATTTCATTGTAGGCTCTGAAATTGAACTGGCAGCGTTTCTCCCAGAATTAATTTCTTAAAAAAAATGAAATTTAAAAACAGTCTCCTTGCCTGCATTCTTATTTGAAAACGACAAAGTCTTTGATTAATTGCACAAGTGTTTGGTTTGCTTATAATGTTCTCCTAAAGCAATTCACTAGAAATAAAAACGCTGTAAATAAACACCTAAATTGTAATAACAGTAGTTTTGTACACTTAGCACAAGGCACTGTAATATTAAACACGATCCAACAAGACCAGAAGCAGAAACCAAGCAAAGCACTGCTATCTAACTTCTCAGGCTTTTAAAGACTGAATCGCGATAACATAAGAGAAAAGTATAGGTCGCGCAAGGAACGATTACAGAAAAAGACTGGTGGCGTTACTGTTTGTTTTGACGTGTGTATGTAGGCACGCCGAGGGGGCGAGAGATGCGGGCCGTTGGAAGTACTGCCTCTTCCAAGAAGATGAACAGATGGGGACATCGCCTGTGGAAATTGAGTAGCAAGAGAAAAATTGGAAGGAATTAAATGCAATATTATGTTTACGAATAAAATAATGATACTCTGCGAGGGGAATGCTCCATCATCACATAATAAAATAAACGCACTTGGAACAAGATACATATTCACATGCAGTGGAACTGAAACTAAAACAGTAGCCTAATGTAGCACCGCAGCACTAGCGCAATACACACAACTGAATAAACGTTCACATACATTTAATTCATGTAGGCATTGTAGGCTATTCGCATAGCGAATATGCAAACACGTGTTTGTTAATTTTATGACGGCAATACATTTGCAGACGAATAATATTTGTCTTGTGTAACTATTTTATTTCCTTACTGAGTTTGAACTTAATTATGAAATAAACTTATAGGAACAACACAAGATGCAGCATTTTCAATAATGCATATTATCACAATATTCTAAAACATAGATGCTGCGTTTCACTATAAGACATTGTTATTTAGTCAACTGTCCGAAAAATAAATTTTAATTTCTCTACAGGGCATCGCTACGCATGGTTTGAGAATTCCTGACATAAAATAGTCAGTCAAACCGCAAGGCCGTGATCTGCCAAATTGCTGGTAAATGGGACCTAAATATAATTGCGCGAGTGTATATTTTAAAGAAACTGATCCGGTATCAATATGCTTATTGTCCACAAAGGAAAAGCGATAAATCTACTTACAATGTGAGCGGTATAAAGAGCTTGGCCTTTATAACCTTCCGTTCTAGCTCCGAACCATGATGTAGGTACAAAGTGACTGTGCCACTGTAAAACCGTCTGCTCGGAAGTTACTTTCTTTGTGCAATCCACGCATGCGCTAGTTTTCCCTTTCATGACTAGTGCAGTGTTTCTCGAATGCACCATAGCCTAAGTGGTCTCGAGCTCCATCTTGAAATTGCTATGTGAAAAATATATTGTTTATGAAGTATTTAATGAATAATGATACATTTTCACTTTTATAATTTTAAATCTTGCACAGGATAGGAATCGACAGCGGGCTTATGTGAAGGCGGCAATGAACCTGCGGATTCCTTAAAAGCCATTTGTAAGTAAGTAATTAAGTTTTAAAACATAGTTCGTCCATCAATAACTTCCCAATTGTTGCATTTTGGACATAGGTAGCCTATATCAGATTAAATCGATGTAGATTAACCCAAACTACATTATTCTGAAGTATTTTACATTCCTCCTGAGACACTCTTGTATGCGTTCGTGTTGCCTTTAGGAGGTGGTCCCTGCATCGAGCTGATCACTTACCAGGAAGTCCCCTCCATTGTCGATTTTTCCTGTGTCATACAAAGAAATATCCTCTCTCCTCATGGGCACTGGCTTGTATATAAGACCTTGAAATGGGAGGTTGAAGAAAGAAAGGGAGAGGAAGGAAAAAAGGATACAAAGAAAGGAGAAAAGAGAGAAAGAAAAGAAAGTCGGAAAAAGGAAGGAAGATACAAAGAAAAAGGAGAAAGAAAGAGAAAGAGAGAGAGGAAGAAATATAAAAGGACAAGAGAGAAAGAAATAAATAAAAAGAGGAAGGAAGAAAGATACAAAAAGAAAAGGAGAGAAAGGGAAGGAAGAAAGAGATAAAGAAAAAGAGAGGAGAAAGAAAGAGACAAAGAAAAAGAAATAGACAAGAAGAGAGAAACGGAAGAAAGAAACAACAAAGAAAAGAGAGAAAAGGAATAGAGAAAGGAAGGAAGAAAGAGACGAAAAAGAAAGAGAAAAAGAGAAAGGAAGTGAAAAGAGAAAGAGAAAGAAAGAAAGAAAAAAAAGAAAGGAAAAGAGAAACGAAAGGGAAGAAATAGAAAAAGAAAAAGAAAAAGGAAGAGAGAAAAGAAGAAAGAGAGAAAGAAAAAGGAACAGACAAAGAAAGAGAGAGGAAGCTAGAAAGAATGAGACGAAAAGGGGAGAATAAAAAAGGGAAAAGAGAAAGGACGGAAGAAAGGAATAGAGACAAAGAGAAAGAGAAAGAAAGACCCTAGTAGGCTACTCTGCATGTTGCAAAAATTACCA